>CAUYUJ010016652.1:0-65000 GCA_963575745.1 Prorocentrum cordatum | reverse complement strand
CTTCAACATCGGACAACAACATCTTTCGGCTTTGAGCGGTCGTGGCGTGCCCCTTGGTCCAGATAACATTCATTGAGCTTCCGCGGGCCTTCATAACTCCATGGCATCGGCCCCACAAGTCTTGTATACTCGATCTGTTCTTGGCCTCTGAGGGCCGACGCACTCCTTCCACGACCGCCAGACAGTCGCAATCCACCCGACAGTCTCCAGTAGAGGGCAGCGCGAGCTGGATGAGAGCATACAACTCAGCACGAATGGGAGACTGGCGAACAGTGACGAGAGAGCCGCTGAGGACGCCGTTGTACAGACCGGCAGGACCCGAGTGCACAGTGGCCCAGCCGCGCCTCCGATGCTTCCAGTCCGTAGTGTGCTGACCCCCCGATCCATCAATACCCCAGGTTCAACCACGGATTCTTGGTTCCCCACAAGACGGCCCCACTCCCGAGTGCGGTCCACGGGGCCTCGGGCTTGCGCCTCGTTGCCACGGCCAGATCCGCCTTCGAACATTTTGGTCAGATCGCGTCCCAGGGTGGGTCCAGGACCGTCCAGGATCGTCGTCGTCGTCGCCGCCGTCGTCGTCGTCGTCGCCGTCGTCGTCGTCGTCGTCGTCGTCGTCGTCGTCGTCGTCAACTTCGTCGCGCTCGTCTTCCCTGTCCTGCCCCTCTCCCCCCTCCCCCCTCGCCAGTTTCCCCCTCCTCTCTCCTTTCTTCTCCCCTCTTCCATGCTCCCTCGTATCTCCCGCCTCTCTCCTCTTTTCCCCCCCCTCCTCCCGCGCTCTGGGCTTGCTCTGCCAATCCCGCGGTAGCGTCGCATCACCAAATGCTCCGCTGCAGCTGCTGAGCCCCTTCCTCCTCATTCCTTTCTCTCCCCAGAGCCTAGGTCACTACTGCGACGGCCGCTCGCGCAATCCTAGCCGCTGGTCCAGAGCCTGGACGGCTGCGTCTAGGGCCGTGGTCTCTGCGAGAGAGGATGATCTTGGCGGTCCAGCAACAGCTCCAGCAGTCAAGGCTCGGGTGCGAACTTGTGCCCTCCTCCTCTCCCGCCCCCTTGGCCTTCTGAGCTCACGGTGCAGCTCTGTCTATATATATATATATATATATATATATATATCAAGAGGGGAAACACACACACAGGCATAATTCATCGCTGACTCACAGGAGAATATGGGAAAATATGGGAAGTGTGGGGGGGGGGGAGACGAGAACCAAGAAAATATGGGAAAACAAGGGGAATCCCAGGATTAGCGCAGATTTTTTGTTCCCAACCATCCTGTGGTGTGGGGTCCTCGTTTTGAAGAAACGGTCCCCGCGTTCCTTCTCCTCCTCCTCCTCCTCCTTCTCCTCGCCCTCCTCCCTCCTGCGTTCGCATGCCTCCCCACCACCCATTTCGGCACACCCCTCGCACGTTTCGTGGCCCCATAGGGAGCTCCACCGAAGGCCCCAGTGGCTGCGTTCGCATGCCTCCCCACCACCCATTTCGGCACACCCCTCACACGTTTCGTGGCCCCATAGGGAGCTCCACCGAAGGCCCCAGTGGCTGCGTTCGCATGCCTCCCCACCACCCATTTCGGCACACCCCTCACACGTTTCGTGGCCCCATAGGGAGCTCCACCGAAGGCCCCAGTGGCTGCGTTCGCATGCTCCCCACCACCCATTTCGGCACACCCCTCACACGTTTCGTGGCCCCATAGGGAGCTCCACCGAAGGCCCCACACCACCCGGCACACCCCTCACACGTTTCGTGGCCCCATAGGGAGCTCCACCGAAGGCCCCAGTGGCTGCGTTTCGCATGCCTCCCCACCACCCATTTCGGCACACCCCTCACACGCTTCGTGGCCCCATAGGGAGCTCCACCGAAGGCCCCAGTGGCTGCGTTCGCATGCCTCCCCACCACCCATTTCGGCACACCCCTCACACGTTTCGTGGCCCCATAGGGAGCTCCACCGAAGGCCCCAGTGGCTGCGTTCGCATGCCTCCCCACCACCCATTTCGGCACACCCCTCACACGTTTCGTGGCCCCATAGGGAGCTCCACCGAAGGCCCCAGTGGCTGCGTTCGCATGCCTCCCCACCACCCATTTCGGCACACCCCTCACACGTTTCGTGGCCCCATAGGGAGCTCCACCGAAGGCCCCGCACGCGTGCCTCCCCACCACCCATTTTGGCACACCCTTCACACGTTTCGTGGCCCCATAGGGAACTCCACCGAAGGCCCCAGTGGCGCGGTGCCTATGAGAAGAGGGGCCTAGTTTGCGTGCCCCCTCCTTCGTCTCATATCCGTGCGGTACTCGCAGCTGCACATGGTTGGGTCCTTCGCCAGGCTAATTTTTTTTTTGTGTGTGTGTGTGTGTGTGTGTGTGTGTGTGTGTGTGTGTGTGTGTGTTCCTGGGCTTCATGAGTATCAGGCCGCGAAGGATGAATGTAAGGCCGCGAAGGCTCCTTGGGAGCTCACGGTGCAGCTCTCTCTTTCCACCGAAAGGCCGTGACGGCCCCTGACACCTCGAGAGCCCGTGTGGCAGTCGTGAGCGAGCCCTGCGTGCCACCCCTCCGCGCGCGCGCGCTTTTTTGGCGCGCTGTCCTCGGTGCCTCGAAGAAGAAAAGCCACATAGACGTAAACTTTTGGCGTTCCGCGCGGATTTCTTGGATTCGCGCCTGGGCCCCCCCCCAGCGGCGCCTCCGGCGCCGCCCCTGGCGCGCTCCGCGCGCCAGGGAGGGGGGTCCAGCGCGGATTCAAGGAATCCGCTCGGAGCGCCAAAGTGTATGTTTATGTGGCTTGTTCTTACTCTAGTGCCGGCCCCCGCTTCGAATTCCGATTTGGATTCCGATTTCTCAGCGGAGGCCTGCTGGCCTGCCGATGTCTGCCGATTCGACTTTTCCCGACTCGCCTGCCGGTTTCCGCTGATGCGATGAATTTCGGTCGCCGATCGGACTCATCGATTCGATTCTGGGCTCGCCTGCTTGCCCTCTGAGCAGGCGTTCCTGAGCAAACCAGGCGCAGCATCTGAAGGCGAGCAATCAAGCCAATCTCAAAAAGGCAGTCCCAAGGAGAGCTGACGGTAAGCTGGAGACAACATGAAGCCAGGCTGAAGTGGCAAGCCAGAGGCACGCTGCGGGCAGTCGAAGTTCACTCGAAAAAGCATGAACCCAGTCTGCTGCAGTTGAGCGAAAGGCAGGCTAGCGGCATACGACACGTCAGATAGCAACAAGCTATGGGCAATCTTGATTTAGTTCGGTCTAAAGGCATACTCAGAACAACCGAGAGGCACGCCCGCGGCAAGCGAGTAGCATGCCGAATGGAGGGTAAGAGCCAAGCGACAAGCCAGCTAGAAGCAGGCTGAAGGCAGGCCCCAGGCAATCTCCCCAAATACGCCCGATGGCCCCCCCAGAAGAGCCCCAAAACATCGCTACTAACACGACCACCGTGGCCATCTCGGCTCAAGCCGATTCGGGCTCCATGGTGCTGTCGGGCACCAGGTGCCGTCAGGTGACCGCAGGCGCACCTTTCACTTACAAGGCGCTGCCGGCGCACTGCGCTCATGAGGACCCTGACCAGGATCTGGAGGAGGACAGCGGTGCAGATCCACCTCGCTCCTCCCCCTCCCCTCCTCCAGGGAAGAAGGAAAGCAATCAGAGGAGGAGGGGGGAGGGGGGAGGAAGGAGGTGGACCCGTAGAAAGGCCCGTTGCTGGAGAAACCCAAAGGTACCGATACGGCTGCTCCCCGGGCCTCTCCCCGGGTGCGTTCTGACCAGGATTTCGAGGCGAATCCAGCGGTGGCGACGAGGGCCGCCCAGGAGGCCCAGCAGAAGGGGAAAGCGCGGGGCGGGCAGAGGTACGGGCACCCTGCCCTCCTCCGAGTTGCCCGAGGATGCACTCCGGGAGGCCGACGAGCTGCTGGCCGTGACCCGCCGCCCGAGGCTGCTCTGGCTTGGGGCCTCTGCCGCGGGGGCCTGCGCGCTCCTCGCCGCCGCGGCCGCCGCCTTTTCCCTGGCGCGCGGCGGGTCCCGCGCACCGTGCGCGGGGTGCCCCAGCGCCGTGCTGGCCGCGCCGGGGGAGCTGTTGCTGGAGCTGCAGGCATCGCGCGGGGGATCGACTGCGGAGCTTCTTTTCGCAGGCCTGCAGGTTGACCCCAACACCAAGATCGGCGGTGTGCCTCCACCGAGGGAAGACGATCCCGATCTCGGCGATGGTGGTAATATTCTGGCTTCCAAGGTGGCCGAAATATCACCACCAGCACCGACGCCTAGGATCATCTTCCCCATGTGGAGGCAACCCCCTGTCGTGGTGTTGGTGACCATTTCCAGGCCCTCAATATTTGCCCCGCGATCGATGTGCTGCTCTCGAGGACGAGAAGACGGCAGAAGCATCAGCTTTTTGGCGCTCCGCGCGGATTTCTTGGATCCGCGCTGGCCCCCCTGGGTGGCGCCTCCAGCGCCGCCCCTGGCGCGCTCCGCGCGCCAGGGAGGGGGGCCCAACGCAGATCCAAGAAGTCCGCGCGGAGCGCCAACAGTTTATATTCATGCTGTTCATTCGTTCCTCTATTTACCCCGCAATCGATGTGCTTCTCGAGTCTAGGAAAACATGTGCAGGATGCCCCGTAGATCTACGACCACTATTTTTTCATGCCATCATTTTCAAGCTTTATCATTCGGATTGTTTTGACTATTATTCTTCGTATCAGTTATCGAATTGTTTATGTATTTATGTTTTTTTTTTTTTTTTTCCATGCTGTAATGCGTATGGTTATTCTTCTTCTTCTTCTTATCCTTCTTCTTCATCTTCTTCTTGTTATATTATTAGTATTACTATTATTATTATTATTATTATTATTATTATTATCAGTCTCATTATTATGATTATTATCCGTAGTAGTTCCATGATTATTATCATTAGGTTGATTATTATTATTATTATTATGATCATCATAATCATCATTATTATTATTATCATTATTATTATAATTATTATTACTATTACTATTACTATTACTATGACTATTACTATTACTATTACTAGTACTATTACTATTACTATGTTTATTAGTCTGATTATTATTAGTTTGTTTAGTATTATCACTATTATTTGTATCAGTAGTATTAGTATTACATTATTCGTATGCTTCTTGCTACTAATTCATGTGTGTTTTATGCATCACTATTATTCGTACTTTAGATGTATGTATATGTATGTGGATGCGCGAATTCTACGTGCAACCCGACGAGAGAAATAAGTTTCGGTCAACCAGTGGAGCCCCCGGAGGCGAGCGCGTCGCCAGCGGAGGCGGGCTCTGCGGTGCGCCCTCGCGCGCTCGACAAGGGGAGCTGCAGGGCGCGTTTGCGGCGGCTGCAGGAGGTGACCGCGCAGAGGCTCGGAGGGGCGGGTGCAGCATCAGAGGAGCTCGGAGGGGAGGAGGAGGAGGAAAAGGCGGAGGGGGAGGAGGAGGAGGAGGAGGGAGGAGGAGGAGGAGGAGGAGGAGGAGGAGGAGGAGGAGGAGGAGGAGGAGGAGGAGGAGGAGGAGGAGGAGGAGGAAAGGAGGAGGAGGAGGAATAGGAGGAGGAGGAGGAGGAGGAGGAAGAGGAGGAGTCAGGAGGAGGAGGAGGAGGATAAGGAGGGGGAGGAGGAAGAGGAAGAGGAAGAGGAGGAGGAGGAGGAGGAGGAGGAGGAGGAGGAAGAGGAGGAGGAGGAGGAGGAGGCGGAGGCGGAGGCGGAGGCGGAGGCGGAGGCGGAGGAGGGGAGGTCGGGGGCGCCAACAGGGCCGACAGGGGGGGAACTTTGTATAGGTTCCGAGGGGCGGGCGGGCGGAGGGAGGGCCGCTCTAACGGAGGCTGGGGCAAATGCGAGAGATAACGAGCGTTTGTCCGCGGCCGTTTGTTCTCAAGCCGACGGCCGGTCACAGATGAGAGCGCCTCATCGCGAGGCACACTACTTGCCATTGAAGCCGAAAACATCTTCGCTTGACATGGCCCGTCGCTCCCGCGACGATCTCCGACTTCCGGGACTATCGTTACGACGATACAGCAAAGCTGATTATGAGCTTCGCCTTCGGCGAAACTGCTGGTTGGGCCTTCCAACCCCCTTCAAACTTGGTAGCGGAGCTGGCCTATGGTGGTCAGCTCTACCCTTCACCATCCTCGGCACTATCTGGTGGACTACTGACATGGTGGAACATCAGGGTGCAGTGGGTCTGCGAGGAGGAATGTACATAACTACGCGCAGCCGCAAGGACACTTGCAGTGTTACCTCCGTTCTCGCGGAGGCCTCTTACATGCGTCCCACTTCCCTGCGCTACTACACTCCTGAAGTCCACCCTCCTACTCCAATTGGATTTTTTGAGACGTAATACATGGCAACATGCGATGCGACATTGTGCCGCCCCCACCCCCACGCAGGCGAACGACAACTCACCACGACCCTCAGCCACAAACGTCCGACCACGACCTGAGGAGCCATTGGATTGGTATTACCATCTTCGGCCTCCCGTGGGTCGCTATCGGATGTGCTGTGGGACGCATGCAGCGTGGCGGGGACGACGCACGTACAACCGGCCCCCGCTGGGACCTTGCCGGTGATAAGTCTTTTCTCGAATTCGTTCGCGAGGCACACGCCTGGACCAACGTGGCCACAGGCCCGATCTCCCCCTCCCAACAGGCTGCAGCACTACAGCGTTGTCTGGGAGGGCTCGCAAGGACCATAGCCAGGAGAGTACCGTCTGGAATCGTCCATGCGGGAGAGCGGATCGACCAAATGTTAGCACGCTTTGAGGTAGCCCGCTTCGAGGCCCCCCTAGACACCAGCAGTGATGACGACGAGGAAACCTTCATCACACTACCGGCGGGGTTACCTGCGGATGCACATGCCGTTGTGTTTTCCATAATTCCAACCTTGTGTTACGGACGACATAATATGGTAGACGCGCTGGAATTATGTGGAAGTGCTGGGGGAATATCGCAGTCAGCTTTCAGCCGAGGTTTATCCTCAGGAGGAAACCTCGACAAACGTTCCTATGTTGATCTTGGGAACAAGGAAGTCAAGGACGCAGTTATGCACTACTTGGATGTGCGCTTCGTCAACGTTGTCATTCTACGACCTAGCTGCGGAACATCTTGACTGCCGTCCTACTTCAATTCTAAAATCAACTACGACACGTGGCATGAACGCCACATGGAAGACCTTCCACACATCAAGTTTTGTAGAGGGGTTGCCGTGCGCCAAATGACCTCCGACGATTTTATTTAATCGCTTCGCTCATTCCGCCGGCCCATACGGTCTCATGTCTGCCGTTTGCCCGAGGCCGCTTGGGGGACTCCTGGGGCGCTCGGGGGGGCATTTGGGGGGCCTCCTGGGGCCGCTTGGGGGACTCTTGGGGGCCTCCTGAGGGCCTCGTGGGGGCCTTTTTGGGGCCTCTTAGGGGCCTCTTGGGGCCTCGTAGGGGCTTCTTAGGGCCGAGGGCTCGACATTTTTTTTCGTGTTCCCTCTCTGGGGCCCCTTTGGGGGTGTTCTTGGGGCCCTCTTGGACCGTCTTGGAGGCTTCTTGGGCCGTCTTCGAGCCCTCTTGGGCCATCTTGGGGCCCTCTTGGGGGCCTCTTGGGCCCTCTTGGGGCGATCTTGGGGGCCTCTGGGGCCGTCTTGGGGCGTCGGGAACCGAAAAGGTGGAAGCTCCAAAATCTTTCAAAAACCTAAGGAAAAACAATGAATTTTGCCTCCGGGGGCCCTCTTGGGAGTGCTCTTGGAGGCCTCTTGGGGCGTCTGGGGGCTATCTTGGGCGTCTTGGAGCGATCTTGTGGCATGTCGGACCCCTCGTGTACCATCTTGGGGGCCTCTTGGGGGCCTCTTGGCCTTTCTTGGGGCTCTCGGGGACGTCTCGGAGCCCTGTTGGTGCGCTCATGGGGCGCTCCTGGAGCGCTCTGGGGGACTCCTCCCGGGACTCTCTCAGGACCTTGCTGGGGTACTTTTCGTCCGTGGACCCCCAGGGGCCGCCCCGCGCGCGCGAACTAGAGAATTGTTAACCAGTTACCGGAGATCTTAGCACGCCTCTGGCCCGTTGGGCCGGCGAATTTACGAGAACAACCAGCGGGTATTTAGGGTTGACGAAATACCGCCATGGACTACACTAGCCAAGCGCGAGGGCGCTGGAACAACCAACATGGACCAATGCATTACGGGTCTTCTTGATTCTTCAGGCTTGCGCCACATCCGCCGACCCCTTAAATGCGTTCGAGCAAGACATGTCTGACGCTGTTGAAAGAGCAGGCGGAAATGTCGGATGCACAGAAGAAGCGCAATTCATCGGGGGAGAGGCTCTGTCGGAAATGCGCGGAGGGATGAGGGGGGGGGAGGGTGCTGAAGAGGAGGGGGGAGAGGAATTGGAAACACGATCTACTTACAGTCGGCATGTCACGCCACCGTGCCCGGGTTGTGGGTCTGAGGCTTGTGCGATGTTCGTTGGGATCTTTGGGGGGGGCATCTCGCAGGCTTCGTGGGGGTAGTTTCGAAGTTCACTTATAGCCGTTCTGGGACCTCCTGGGGCCTCTTTGGGCCTCTCGGGCGCTTTTTGGAGGTCTTTTGGGGGTCTCTTGGGACCTTTTGGGCGGCTCGTGGGGTGTCCTAGGGCCAGGTGGGAGCGGAGGGCTCGGATTTTCGGTTCGGGCTCCGCCGCTGGGGCCCCTCTAGGAGCCGTCTTGGGACTTTTCTGGGCCGATTCGGAAGCCTTCGGGGCCGTCTTAGCGCCGTTTTGGGCCGTCTTGGGCGCCTTTTGGGACCCTTTTTGAGACGTCATGGGGTGGCCTTGGGGGCCTCTTAGACTGGCTGCATCTCCGTGCAGGCTGAAAAGTCGTCGATGCTAGAAATGTACCTGTCCCCATGGAAAATCAATGATTTTCGCTGCTTTGGACCTTCTTGGAACGCTCCTTCGGGGCCTCTTGGAGCGTCTTGGAGGCGTCGTGGGCTGTCTTGAGCCCATATTGGGGAATCTTGGAGCCACCGAAGGCCACGTGGAGGTCCTCTTGAGCCGTCGTGGTGCGTCCCGGGGCCATTTCGAGGCCACCGGAGGAGTCCCCGCAGGATTTTCGGGAGCGGATGACCCCCCTGGGGGAACCGGGGAATTTGAACAGACCCCCCCCCTCCAAATCGACCGGACCGGGCTCCCCGGGGAGGGGTCTGGGGAGGGGGAAGATCTCGCGCGCCGATGAACCCCAAGGGGTCGGCGGACTCCCATGGGGTATTCATGCGCAAACCAACTGAGATAATGGCCAACCACTGTCTCTTGCTAGCGCCCTTCGAGGGGAAACGGTGCGCGGGCCATCATCAACGTGCCTCGTTTTGTAACAGGGAACTGGCCAGGCAGCCCAGTATACTCCGAAGATGCAGTCCCTCTTCGCCGAAGCAGTTCATATTGCGCATGGCGTTTTCCCGGCGAGTCGCGATTCCTTTTATGATCATCCTCGTTCATCTTCCGTTCTCGTCGCCAACATACGAGGATTTGGCTTGGATGGCCGAACTATCCGTCGGCGCCCCGACGGATCGATCACGATGCCGCCCTCAGGAAGATGGGGATGTCCAGCGTGCGCGGGCAATGTCAACATACATTCCCCTTCGCACAACAAGAACCCTAAACACTATAGGTGGTGCGATAAGGAGGATTACCACTGGGAGTGTCCAAGCTGCAAGAAGCAGTACTGTCAGGCTAAGCCCGGTCACGTACGTGCGCCTGGCAAATGAAAATTTGCCAAGCCGTGGAAGCAGCCTGACCACCGCGGACAGGCCTCCGGCTCCTGCCGAACCGGCAGCACCACCACCTGCGGCGGCATCAGCATCCGAGGCACCAGCCGCCCAACATCTTGCGCGGCTGCGAGCGCCGAGGCCTGGTTCCAGAGCTGGACCAGCAGCAGGCGCCAGCAGCCGCGACATCACAGTAGGTAGACATGCTGCTGAACTGGCTGCGGGGCAACCTGCTTCGAGTGGAGCCGGCAGCTCGGGCGATCACAGACGAATGCTACAGATAGTAGCCAGACGAGGTCGGCAGCAAGGATGGGGTCCACCGCCACCGCCACCTGCGGGTGGCCCTGCTGCTCGCCCAAGACTCCGAGATTGGTCAAGGTTCGATGTGCAGATTAGTCTTCAGAACCTACGCAGCCTTGACCCAAGCGTGGTAACGCGCGAGTTGCGAAAACTACATTTACGGTGGTCCCACGCCAAAGAGCTTAAGATGCGACTCATCTTAACCAAAGCTGGTCTAGACAAAGTCAGGCTGAGCATGATTAAGGGCGTATGTGATAGATGTCGGGAGTGCAGGGCTTGGGTCCAGCCGAAGCATGCCGTTATGCCGTCTACCGCGCTACCTGGCAAGTTTAATGAAGAAGCCGAATGCGGTCTAATGTTCTACAAGCAGGAACACGATATATGCCATATAGTCGATCGTTGCATTCGATATGCTGCTGGAATCGAGATACCAGGTGAAACTTTGACCAGCATCTGAGGAGCGTATCATCAGTGCTGGATACAATTCGGACCTGCCAATGTATTCTACTCCGACGGGGAGGGTGCACTTAACAACGACGCCGCAAAGGCAATCCGTAATGCAAAAGGCATTGAGCTGAGGATTCGTGCGCATGGACAATGCGCTGCGACAATTGAAGCCATAAGCATCGTACTAGGACACCTTCTTCACGCCGTGGAAACTGAACTCAACAGATTCGGCATACCTCTTGTGTTCATACGACTACTGCATGAGGCCTTGTTTGCCGCCAGCGCGTTTACCTTATGCAGTGTAGTGTCTCCATGCAGCGCGCTATTTTGACGGCGACCAGCAGTGCCGCCCGACCTGCCTGTTCTGGACCATTAACAGCAGAAAGACGCATCCGACCACTCTCCAGAACAGACTATCCGCCGGGTATGCATTGAGGCTGTCACTCAAGCCGGCGCAGTAGCACAAACCAATCGTGCACCACGGACCAAGACCACTATCGCGGGTCAGCACTACTATGACGGAGGAGATATGGTTGACTACCATCGCCCCACTACTACAAAGTACGATTGGGGAGGCCGGAGCGGCCCTCTCCCAGTCGCACGCGCGAGATGATCCCGACAGGGGTCAAGTCATCATCAGATTGGGCCACTGCGATGTACAGGTCCAATACGGCGACGCACGACATTTACTGTACATCGAAGCTTTCATCGCTCGGGAGTTTGGCTCAGACAGCGCTGCACTACGGACGGCGTTGACATTCATAGCCAGTCTACCTGCGGGGCGACCTGCTATAACATTTGGCTATATCCCGATCAAAAGGGGAATTCTTCAGATGGCAAGGGCGAGCCGATTATCTCCTAAAGTACATTTTTGCTCCTCAATACCTCAGCAGGAACTTCTATCGTGTCGAGAACGTAGCTTCCGTCAGGTTAGCTAAGAGTATTCACAAGCTGCCTTCCGGTGGCTTATGCTGACAGTTGTGCACTGGTGCACGATGGCAGCGACGTGAACCCAGGCTTCCACTTTTGCGAAGCCGAAGGCGCTGCCCTAAACCAATGCTATATAACTGGATCAGCACATCCGAGGACCGCCCAATGCCTGAAGTCCACTAAACCTCAAGCGGGTTTCGACCACGACATGGCGAAGTTGGAAGAACTTGCTGACGCGCCGACGCAAGATAACGGCGCCACAGAAGCTCCAGAAGCCGATCCGCTACAGGAGGACGGACGGCCTCCAACTATTTATGAGGATTCAGAAGCGGACCTGCAGGCGCATATCATGGATGCGTGGCGCGCAGGACTGCCGGGGGAAAGAGAGCCACTGGAGGCAACTCCAATAAACGACCTCTACACTGTACCCACGCAGATGATCACCGTCAACCGTGCGCTGGTTGCAGTAGCTGAAGAACAGCGGGGGCACCTGCCTACGTTAGGTCATCCACGCGACATCGACACCACGGATACATACTATGTTCCACTGTGCTCCGCCGACGGAGACGGCACTTACGGATTGGACGTTGACGGGCATGGGGAATTTTAAGAATTCTGCTTCGCTGCAGACGTGTCAACATATGATATTCGAATCCGACGGTGTGACCACTATGCGAGTATATGTGGCCGCTGCCGCTAAACGAGCTGCAGTCGTCAAAGAGGGCGACCTCCCCGCGAAGGCCGACGTCCAGGCGAATCTTTTCAAGGTATCTAAAGCCCTATGCGCTAAACTCAAGGCATTGTATGACGGCGAGTGTTTTTGAATGCGAGTCATATCAAGGGCGTCGAGCATCGTGACTTCGAGATGCGCATGTAAGTGGAAGTTCGTCGTGGACGAGGAGGGCGAGATGGAGCGGACCATTAGACTGCGTCCAGTACTTCGGGTTTTTTTCGGACCTCGAAGCCTTCGACGTGGAGACTTTCTTAGGGGCGGCGCGGCGGTCGAGGCAGACACTTGTCGCGAGCGCGACAGCGTGCAAGAAGCTATGGATCTTTGCTTCCCTAGACATCAACATGGCTTTCCTGAATGGACTTTCCTATCGGTTGACGCGCCCGATGGGGTCTCAGATCCTGGCGCACTGCGGGTACTGCACCGGATATCTGCGCCGGATATTACCAACAATGCCAAAAATATCAATACCAAAAACAATACATTTACCACATATTCGTCAGCAAAACCAGAAATATCAATACGTGTATTGTTGGTTATGTTGTACTAGAGCCAACATGTCGATCATCGACCATCGTAGGTAACGCTTCCACCATCATCCACCACGGCATTAGCGTCGCCCCGACACGACTAGGTGGACATAGCCACACCAACCGTAACCGTGCCCCGATGACCGTCACTCGCGCTCCATAGCCCGCAATTCTTGACCTTGCCACCCACCACCGCCGTCCAAATGTCGTATCCGGTTGTGTTATATTGTTGTTGTTGGTGTTGTTGTTGTTGTTGTTAATGTTGTTCTTGAGGGTGTTGTTGTTGTTGTTGTTCCTGTTGTTGTTGTCGTTGTCGTTGTCGTTGTCGTTGTCGTTGTCATTGTTGTTGTGGTTGTTGTTGAACATTATTACTTCTAAAGAATAATTATTGTTGGGGCCCCTGGTACACGACCCCCCTCCAAAACCTAGGCCGCAGCTACATTTTCATTATTTTTTCGCGAAAGCTTCAGAAAAGTGGATTAGTACCGGATCCGGTTGTTTTGTTCCCCCCCGCTTTCCCTTGCAAAAAACACTATAAAATGACATTTCTTGTTCTAATATAATCAAATTTCAAGAATCCCTTGCAAAAAATAAGGTAAAGTGGACATTCGCGCGCGCAAGACGAAATCCTTCCAAAAGCTTAGTGTTCGGAGCGATTTTAACATAAAAACATCAAAAAACCAATGGTTTTTCAACAAAAAAATGTCAAAATCTCATCCCGCGCGCTCTTGCGGATTCGTAGGAAAACCAACACTTTTTAAACATTTCTGTCAAACGGGCTTTTGCGAGCAACTTTTTCGAACTTCTGCGACAACGGTTGCGCACCTGCCAGGGCCATCATCCCTGTCAAATAATACCATGCGGGACACATTCGTTTTTTCTTCGCGCGCGCACGCCGAAATCTCCAAAAACCATTGGGTTCTTAAGAATTTTAGCACCGCGCATCATAAAATCACACGAATCGCACCGTAGGTCCTCGAAAAACACCTGCACGACTTTTCAAATGTAACAGAGTTGTGTATTCCCATCATCCAAAACTTGACCCAAAAATGTGACCAACTCTCTCTCTCTCTCTCTGTCTCTCTCTCTCTCTCTGTCTCTCTGTATTATGTATTGTATGGCACAATTGCACCATGCTGGGCACATGCGCGCCCCGAATAAGTGACCAAGTTCTGTGGGTGTGTACCCCACGCCAGTGTAGTAGCCACGGTCGTCCGCACGCCACGAAGTGAAGTGTCCCAACGTCATAGGGCGGGAAGCTGGGTTTGGGTGGTCGCGAAGAGTCGCTTGGATATTTGGTAGAGCTTGTAATGCCCCCCCACGAAGTGGGGGTATTGCCTGGTGTCGTATGAAAACCCTGGCACTGGGGAGAACACCACGCGTTCGGGTAAAATGATTGTTGTTGTTGTTGTTGTTGTTGTTGTTGTTGCTGTTGTTCTTAAAACACTTTGGAGGGGCCGTGGGAGGGGGCGCGGGGTGGGAGTGGTTGTTGGGGTTGGTAGCGGGGAGGTGCACTTGGGCGGGGGCGGGGGTGGCGGCCGTGTAGAGAGGTCGTTTGGGGTGGGTGGGCGGTTGTTCGTCGCTTTCGGAGGGGGGGGGGCTTTTGTGTCGGGTGGTGCTGGTGGTGTTGATGTTTGTGTTGGTGGTGGTGGTGGGAGTCACCGTCGTCGTCGTCGTCGTCGTCGTTGTCGTAGTGTGTCGTCGTAGTGTGTCGTTGGTGCGTGCGTGGTGGCGTGCGTGTGAGCGTGCGAGCGTGAGCGCGTGTGCGCGTGTGTGCGCGTGTGTGTGAGCGCGTGCGTGCGTGCGTGGGCGCGAAGGTGGGTTTTCGTGCGTGTGTTCGCGCCCGCGCGTGTGCGTGCGTGCGTGCGTGCGCGCGTGCGTGAGTGGGTGGGGGATGGGGGGTTGGGTGTAGGGGGGGAGAGAGGCGGGGCGGGGCGGGGTGGGGTGTTGGCGATTCGGGGGGAGGGGTGGGTAGTGGAATGGGAACGTGTCGGGGGAGACGGCTGGTCGGTAGGCATGGGGGCATCACTGACGGGAGGGGACGTGCGACTTCGGCATGGCGCGTGGTTCTTAGCCCCCCCCCCCCCGTTCCTTCTGGGAAGCCTTCGTGGACACCTCCGGTTCGCCCAGGGACACAGGCGGGGCTTGTGAGGAGCTCCCCCGTCCTCTCATAGCGCCTGCTTCGGAGCCCCGCCACGTTTCAATATTATCACCCCCTAACTCCTGGGACCACCGATCCCGCCTCGATCCCCGCTCCTTCTGGCCCGGAGCCCTTTCGGCTGGAATGTCGATCTTGGACCTGTGGGTCCGCGGCCCCGCGGGGGCCCAAGGCCAGCAGCTCGGCCTGCCGAGCCTCGTCGATGGCTTGGCCATCCGCGGGGGCTTCGCGGCGGCGGCGCCGGTGGCGCCAGGTCGGCGTCGGCATCGAGCCCGGCCCCGTCGCCGCGGCAAGCGCCGGCAGGACTGGCATCGGGTGTTCACCCTCCCGCGTGCCTTGCGACCGCCCCCCCCCCCTCCCCCCTGCGGCGGGCGCCGACAGGTCTGGCGTCGGGTGTTCACCCCCCCCGCGCGCCGCGCGCCCGCCCTCCCCCCCCCGCCCGTCCCCAGGACGAGTGCGTGCTGGCGGCGCAGATGGCCAGGCGGGTGCGCAGCGCGGTGTCCGAGCTGGAGGCCAAGTGCTGCGCGCTCGCCAAGGCCCACGACAGGAGGCGCCCACGAGGATGAGGAGGAGGAAGAGGAGGAGGAGGAGGAGGAGGAGGAGGAGGAGGAAGGAGGAGGAGGAGGAGGAGGGAGGAAGAGGAGGAAGGCGGGACGCGAGGACGAGGAGGAGGGAGGAGGGCGATGAGGAGAGGGCGGAGGGACGAGGCGGAGGAGGAGAGAC
The DNA here is from genome assembly GCA_963575745.1 of Prorocentrum cordatum. Lineage (NCBI taxonomy): Eukaryota > Dinophyceae > Prorocentrales > Prorocentraceae > Prorocentrum > Prorocentrum cordatum. Next base: position 49,469 of record CAUYUJ010016652.1, on the reverse strand, counting down.
GATGCGGATGAGGAGGATGGAGGAGGGAGGATGCGGACGAGGCGAATGAGGAGGAGGAGGAGGAGGAGGAGGAGGAGGAGGATGGAGGAGGAGGGGGATGCGGAGGACGTATGACGCCTCCCTATCGAGGCAGCTCCGGGTCGGCGACATGGTGGCGCTGGGGGGCTCGGTCAAGCAGCGCGCCATGCTCGCCGGCATGGCGCGCCGCAACCCTCGGTCCTGGCACTTGGCGCTGTGCCAGGCCCCCGTTTTCTTCGCCGCCACCCCGCCCGTCCCCCCCCCCGCCGCCCATCGCCCTCCCACCTCCTTCCTCCTTCCTCCTCTTCCTCTTGCCTCCACTCCCTCACCCGCTCTCTCACCCTCCGTCGCCCCTTCTCCGCGCCGTGCACCCCCCCACCCCCCTCCCCCCCGCATCCCCTTGCTCCTCCTGGCCCTCCTCTTCTTCCTCCTCCGGTTCCTGGTCGCCCGACTCACCCTCCCCCCCCCCTCCTCTTCCCCCTCCGTCTCCTCGCCCGCCTCCTACCTTCCCTCCTCCTCCCCTCTCCTCATTGTTTATCCTCTCCTCCTCCTCCTCCTCCGCCTCCTCCTCATCTTCTCTTCCTATCCTCCCTCCCTCATCTCTACTCCTCTCCTCTCGACCTCCTAGTCATCCTCCTCTCGTCATCTCCTCTTCGTGTCCTGCGTCATTCGGTCGTCGTTCGTTTCCTCCTCCTCCTCCTCCCCTCCTCCTCCTCCTCCTCCTCCCCGCCCTTGCCCCCCTCCCCCGCCTCCGCCTCCTCATCCTCCTCCTCCCCCAGCGCCGGCGGCGGCGTACCGCAGCGTGGGGCGCCGCGCGGCACGGGTCGCCTCGCGCGGCAAGAATGCCCTGGGGTGCACTCGGCGCACGGCGGAGCTGGTGTCTGCCGTCGCGCGGGTGTCGCAGCGGGCCCTGGAGCAGGCCTTCACGCGGCGCCTCGCCGATGCGAGGCGCCGCGGCCTCGCTGGCCTGTTCATCTGTCGCGCCTTCGACGCCACTCCGTGGACAGTGCGCTTCGCTGGCCTCGCGGCGGAGGTCGCACCGCACGCGCGGTACTTCCGGCTGGCCGGTGACGGGCGTTGGACCACCGTGAGCCTGGAGGAGTACAAACAGGGCCGACCGTCGGGTGCGCTTCCAGACCGGGGCGTGCTCGAGGTGCTGGCTCAGCGCGTCCACGTGTCTTGGGCGTGCGTCGATGGCCCCTCGGAATGGTGCGACCTGCCCATCGCGCCCGTCTTTTTGCAGAGCGGCCGCGCGTCGACCATGTACGATGCAGTCTCCCGAGCTCTGCCCCCGCTGGCTTTCGCGGAGATTCCGCGGCTCGCTGCGACGGTCCCGTACATCCTCTTGGCGACGGCGCCCGACGCGGCCAAGTCTAACCAGAGGATCATGGCCCGCGTCCAGACCCAGCTGCTGGACATACCAAACGTGCTGAGCCTGCCCCTCGACATGTGCATGGTCCACCAGGAGCACAGGGTCATGCTGGGGGCCACCAATGAGCAGAAGTACGCCGGCGACGTGCACGCCCACACCGTCGTGCACCGCAACACCCACCTCCACAACCAGGTGGTCGCCCAGCTGGAGCACGTCATCTCGGAGGACTTCGTCTTCGACGAGGTCGGGCTTCCCGATCCTCGTTGCGTCCAGCATGTGCGCGAGGTGCTGGACTTCACCTTTGGTCGCGACTGCCGCGGCCGCGTCGACTCTGTTGGCGTCGCGCCGAACAAGAAGCAGGCGCCGCGCCGCCTCCTTCACTTGCTTGTACTCCCATTCCTCCTTCTCCCCATCCTCCCCCTCCTCCTACCCCTCCTCCTCTTCCTACCCCTCCTCCTCATCATCATCGCCCCCCCTCGTCGTCGTCGACGTCCTTCTCCTCGTCCCACCTCTCCTGCCTCCTCCGCCCTTCGCCTCCTTCTCCACCTCCCCTTCTTCATCCGCTTCCTCCTCTGCCTCCCCCTCCTCCTCCTCCTCCTCCTCCTCCTCTCATCATCCTCATTCTCCCCACCTCAATCTTCTCCTGCTCTCATTCCCCCTCCTCCTCGCTCGCATCTTCCTCCGCCCCCTACCCGCGCCCTCCCCCCCGCCTTCCCCGGTCCCCCCACACCCCCACCCCCCTCTCCTCCAGCGCTCTCATTTCTCCTCCCCCTCCTCCTGCGCCTTCTCCTCCTCCGCCCCCCCCTCCTCCCTCTCCTTCTCCTCCTACTCCTGATCCTCATCATCGTCGTCCTCCTCCCCGCCTCCTCCCCTCCCCCCTCTCCTCCGCCTCCTCCTCCCCCGCAGGGTGCCGACATCGTCAAGGGCCACATCGAGAAGTTGGTTCGGCTCGTGAACGGGGACATCCGCTCGCCCCGCATTCGGCACTTCGAACGTGCCTGCGGCATGTGCAGGTCCAGGGCCGACGCCATCGCCAACTTCGCCACCGCCATGCACGAGTGCAACATCGTACTTCGCCCCGGATGTCTAGAGCCGTCCACGAACCGGTGGGGCTAGATCGACGAGTCGATGGCCGAGCAAGCCCCTGGCGTGATGGTGCACTCGCTTGCCGGACGCCTGCTGACCGCGGCCTTCCCGGCTGGCCAGAAGGACGGCGTCCCGCAGGAGAGCGATGACGAGTACAGGCGGTGGTTGAGAGGCAAAGTGGTGCGAGCCCGCGACGTCAATTGTTCCAGCACGTTCCCCCCCCGGATGTTGGCGAGTCTCTGGTCGGGAAGGCCGATGCACTGGATGTGGCAACGCTTAGAGTTCCTGGACTGCAAGGGCGGCGGCCTCTTGGAGGTGATCAACCCGAGCGTCAGTCCGGTCGAGCACTGCCAGAGCGAGATCATCCGGATGCTGATGCCCGACGCCGGCGACGCGCCCCTCAGGGCGCTCTTCTTCCACTACGAGCTGGAGCCGCGGGCGCTGCACCTTGCAAAGACCCACGCTTTCCAGATCCTCACGTCCGCCTACGCGCAACATCATTGGCGGTTCGTGGTCCCGCTGAGCGACGTTCCTTTCGAGATCATGAGGTGCATGGAGTCCGCCGATGGTCGAGCCGCTGCTGTCGCGAGGTTGTTTCAGAAGCCGTTGCGTTGCCTGGAGGTTCGGTTGGCTCGGAAGCTCCGCCGATTATGGCCATCGGATTCAGAGATGTTAGATGACGCGCACTTCTGGTCAGCGTACATGCTGTTCGCGAAGCACGCCTTGCTGTGCAACATGCACATCGAGCGCTTGTTGTCTCTGGTCAGGCAGTCCCTCCCGTTCGACCTCAAGGCCCCTGTCCTAGAGCGCGTGTGCGGCAACGGGTTCCTGTCGCAGTGCGTGGCCCAGCACGTGTCTGCAGGCGGCGAGGATCCGCGGGTTGAGTCGTTGGCGAGTGCCCGGAGAGCAGGCGTGCCGCTTAGGCGAGACGAGGCGTGGGCGCCGCCCAAAGGCCAGACCAGGGCCCAGCCGGCGTGCATACTGTACGCCAACCTGCACGTCCAGGACAAGCTCATCGAGAATCCGACGTTGGCCCCAGCAGATGCCCGCCGCGAACTGGTCGCCGAGTTCAACGCGTTACCCATTGCCCAGCAGGCCGTCTACCAGAGTCGTGTCCAGGAGGCGAAGCTCGAGAAGCAGCGGTCCAAGCTGGTGCAGGAGCCCGACACGTCGCCGACGAGCTCCTGGACGCCCACGGCGATGATGGGCTGCTCCTCCATCGACGCCCCCGTGAGCAGCGCCGCCTTCTTCGAGGCCAGCGGCGCGCTGCACGAGGACGCGTCTTTCATGTCCTGGGGGGTGCAAGCTCGAGCTGAATTTCGCCGCCAGTGTTTCGTGGCGGATGCGGGGTCGATACCGCGCGGGAGGCGCATCGCCATCGCGCGCTGCTGCTTCCAGAAGCACTTCGGGGTCTGCGCGCACGACGATGCGGACATCTACGCGGCGCTCGTCTCGGCGGGGCAGGCGTTGTGGCAGCACGTCTGGAGCAACTCCTTGGCGTCCGTCTGGCTGCACGTGTGGATCGCGGACGGCTCTGGGCCTGTGCCTGGTCGCGAGGCTCGGGGGGTGGGGGTGGGGGGGAGGGGGGGGGGGGTGACCGTGCTGTCACTCGTCGCCCGGGTGGCTGAGGATGATGAGGCGGAGGGCGAGGAGGAGGGTAATGGGGGGGGTGGGGGCGGATGCGCGCGAGGACGACGCCGACGAAGGGTAGGGGGCGGAGGAGGAGGGCGAGGCAGAGGGGACGGACCATGAGATGATGCGAATGCGGATGCGGATGGGGAGCAGGCCGATGGGGGGGGGAGGATGAGGAGGAGGAGGAGGAGGAGGCACAGGACGGTGAGGAGGAGGAGGGAGGATACTGCTGGGCAGGCTGACGATGACGACGGCGAGGCGGATGATGAGGAGGAGGAGGAGGAGGCGGCGGAGGGCCGATGACGAGGGGGAGAGGAGCGATGAGGAGGGTGCAGGAGGAGCCGGAGATGGATGACGACGCTGGCCCCCCCCCCCCCACAGGGCTACTTCTTCGTGGCCTACGCGCGCGGCAGCGATCCCCGCTTGGTCCTGTTCTTGGCAGGACTGTATTTTTTTCGTGCCCCTCCTGCTGCCAGCCTACCCTTCCACTTCCCCCATCCCCCCCCCCCGTCGGCTGCGCCCCCCATTTCCCCGCCCTCCCCCCCCCCCCCCGCGCGCGCGCCCTCTCCACCCGCCTCCGCCATCTCCTCCCCCTCCGCCCCTGCCCCCCCTCCCCCCCCCGCCCGCCCTCCCCCACTCGTCGTCCTCCTCTTCCTCCTCCTCCTTGCGTTCCTTTCTTGGCCGCCCGCTACTGCCGCAGGACACCCTACCGACAGCGGCGGCGTGTCGCTCTCCATGGACGCCTGTGGCAAGCTCGTCGTGCTCAACCACGTCTCGTTGGTGAAGCGCGTGCTCGCATACCTCACCCCGCTCCCCGAGCACGCCCTCCTCGTCTCCAGGGTCGAGGCGACGTTCTTCGAGGGCAGCGCGCGCGTCGGCGAGCAGCGGATCGAGGCGCGCTGGCCGGCGGTCGTCGTGGTCGGGAACCTCGCGGAGGCTCTGCTGGGTTAGCGCGATGCCCCCCCCCGCACTTCCCGTCCCCATGCGGCGCCGATGACGGCGTTGACGACGTCGACGCCGTCGTCGTCGTCGTCGTCACCGTCGGCGTCGTCGCCCTCATCCCTCCTCATCTCCCCCTCCTCCAACCTCATCTCCTCCCTCCTCATCCCTCATCCCTCCTCGTCCCTACTCCTACCCCCCCTCCTCATCTCCCCCCTCCGCGCCTCCTCCAGCCGCCGCCGACGCCGATGACGGCGCCGACGGCGACGACGCCGACCGCGACGACGCTATCGTCGGCGTCGTTGAGTGGCCGGATGCGGCACGCGGTGCACGGGCGGGTCGGCGGCGGCGGGGGGTTGGAGCGTGGGGGGTGGGGTGGGGGGGGCGGCGCCCACGTGTGCGACGGGGCGAAGGCCCCCCCCCCCTCCCTCCCCCACCCCTCCCCCCCGCCACCACCACCACCTCGGCATCTCGCGCTGCCTGGCCGCGTGCCCAGCTCCCCCAGGGCAAGCCCCCAGTGGTCGATGACGGCGACCGGCCCCCTCTCGATCAGATGTTTGACCCTGGTACGAGGGCCGCCAAACTGTTCGACAGGTTCTATACCTCGCGCGCTGGTCGCCCCCGCCGCCGCCCCCCGCGCATCGCGCGGGCGCCCAGTTGACAGCTGAGGGACTTGCGGGATCGGCGCTCGGACGCGGTGTCTGAGACGGGGAGGGGGCGGAGGAGGGGGAGGAGGAGGAGGAGGAGGAGGAGGAGGAGGAGTAGGGAGTCGGGAGAAGATGCGCAGGAGGACGTGGAGGATGGAGCCAGGAGATCAGGGCACAGGCGGAGGAGGAGGAGGAGGAGGCGGTAGATGAGGAGGGGGCGGATGACGAGGCTGAGGATGAGGAGGTGGCGGAGGAGGTGGATGAGGACGGGGGGCGCGGTCGCACCCCCCTTCCCCCCCACCCCCCCTCCTCGTCCTCATCCTTCTCCTCGTCCTCCTCGTCCTCCTTCTCCCCTTCGTCCGTCGCAGCCTCCGCCTCCTCCTCGGATCCGCCTCCCCCTCCCCTCCTCCTCCCTCCTCTCTCCTCCTCCTCCTCCCCCTGCTCCTCCTCCTCTCCTCCTCCTCCTCCAACGCCTGCTCCCCATCATCACCCTCCCCGGCCTCCTCCTCCCCCTGCCCCCCCTTAAGTCCCCGCCCCTCCGTCGTGGCCCTCCGCCCTTCCAAGCGTGCCCCCCCGTCGGGCTCTGCGAAGCCCGACAGCTGATACCCCCGTCGAGATCGTTGATGTCTTGTTGTGATGGGGCCTTCTCGGGGCCCACTGGGCGTTCGCTTGGGGGCTCGAGGGCCTGCGCCATCCCAGGGGGGCCTCGACTGGGGCCGGCCGGTTCCGCCTTTCAGTCTTTGGGTGCAGGCCTGCAGGGGTCCGTCTTCAGCGCGTCAGGCGTCCCCGACGTGTCTCTGTCAGACGACGCGGAGCAGGCGTTCGACAGCGACGGCTCCGGGAACGACGACGGAGCCGCGCCGCCCGGCGCCAGCGCGGCCAGCGCTTCCGGGGCTCCGCCGCCCGGCGCCGGGGGTGCCGCTGCTGGCGGAGCGCCTGGCGGCAGCGCTGATCCGCCGGGGCCGCCGTCTCCACCTCCGCCTCCGTCTCCACCTCCGCCTCCGCCTCCGCCTCCGCCTCCGCCCCCACCCCCAGGTCTGCCTGCGATTCCGCGCCAGAGGCGCGCGGTGCCCTGGGGCCCTTTCGAGATCGCCCCGACGTTTAAGCGCGATCGGGCTGGTCGCCTCGTCCAGGACGGGTGGGGGGCCACGTGTGGCCTTCATTTGAACCGGGGCGAGGCTGCCACCTGCAAACGGAAACTAGGTTATTCCGGAGTGGGTGGCGCTTTCCCCTTAGACGACGCCGGCTGCGTTAGGCAGTTGAAACGATGGTTGCTCGCGGGGCTGAGCATCGACAATTCGCTTCCCAATGCCAAGGCCCTCCATTTCGCCTTGGCCATCCGGGAGTTGGGCCCCGCCGCCCACCCGGAGGATTTGACCACCCCGCCTCGGGTCTAGGAACTTTTCGGTTGTGCGACGGGACGTCGCCACCACCGGGCGTTCTGTTTGGCGGGGCAGTGCCAGCGTCAGATCATCGGTCGTTCATCGATCGCGACGGGCGTCGACGGCCGCGGGTGGGCGGGCGGCGTGGGTCGGGGGCTCTGTCGAGTGGAGGTCGACTCATCAGGGTGAGGATGAGGAGGGCAGCGCGGGTGGGCACCGAGGTGACGAGGGTGGAGACCGAGGTGAGGGAGGATGGATGGGAATAGCAGGGGGTGCACTGCTGAGGAGGATGCGGCCGTCTCCCCCCTCGCCCTCTCCCCTCGCCCTCTCCCCTCCGCTTGTCCCTCATCCCTCCCGCTCCCCCGCTCCTCGTCCATTATCCGCCCTCCTCCTCCTCCCCCTGACCCCCTCCGCCGCCTCCTAGTCCTCGTCCTCCGCCTGCACTTCCACGCCCTTCTGCTCCTCGCACCCATGCACCCTCCTCCCGCATCTCCTCCAATGGTCCGCCCGTCGGCGTACGAGCCAGACCGGTCGGTGGCTCCGCCACGACGGTGGCGCGACGAGGACGTCTCGTGCGCTCGCAGGGCTGGTCGGGCCCGATCGCCATCCTCGCGGGCAGCTGCGCAGCTCAAGGGTGCCCTCTCACCCCCGACATCAAGACGGTAGACCTCGCGGTGCCCATGGGTCGCGGCGCCGCCCAGCAGCCCCGCGCCGGGCGGCGGTCCGTGCGTGATCGGCTGTTGGAGGCGTCGGCCGACTTCACGAGCGCCATGGACACCGCTGCGTCATGCGGCTCGCAGCCCAAAGCGAGCCCCACGCGCTCTGCGCCATCGGGTCGTGCGAGAGGGTCTTCGAAGGGGCCTAAGACACCCGGGGCCTCATCGAGGGCTGCGTCGCCCACGTGCCCGACCCCCGCCGACGCGCCTGGCGGCTCAGCGCCGGGGCCGCTGCGGGCGGGCCAGCTCGCGCCCATCGAGGGGGCGGGTGCGCCGCAGGATGGCCAGCCCGCCACCAGCGCCACGGCGGCGTCGCCGACGCCGAGCGCGGCGCCATCGCCGGGCCCGCCCCCCGCGGATGCAGGGCAGCCAGCTCCTGCCGACGACCTCTTCGACGTCGACGACCTGGAGGCCACCCTGTCACTTCTGATGGGCGACGTCCCCGACCCTTCGCCGGGGTCGAGTCCGCGCCCGTGCGCTCCCCAGGGCCCCGGCGAGACTGCCGCCACACCCGCAGCCTGGGGCCCGCTCGAGGAGTCGGGCGCCCGCCCCGACGCGGCGATGGCGACTGCAGCTTCTTCGGCCGACGTGGACACGCTCGCGGAGTCTGGCGCGCGCCCCAGCGCGGCGTCGGCGATTGCAGCCGCTTCGGCAGACGCGGACGCGCTCGTGGAGTCTGGCGCCCCCCCCGTCGCGGCGTCGGCGACGGCAGCCACGTCGGCAGACGCGGACACGCTCGTGGAGTCTGGCGCCCCCCCCGTCGCGGCGTCGGCGCCTGCAGCCTCTTCGGCCGACGCGGGCGCGATCATGGGGCCTGGCGCCGCCCCCGGCGCGGCGCTGGCCCAGGGCGGCCCCGCCGCGGCGCCCGAGGCCTCTGGCGCCGCCTCCAGCTGTCCTCCCGTCGACGCGTCGCAGCCTGCCCCCGAGGCCGCCCCGTCGACGCCGCCGGGCACCCCCTCGCTGCGCGCTGCCAGCACACTGGGGTCCCCGGGTGGCGACCTGCAGGCATTGAAGCGCCAGCTCGTGGCGGTTGACGCCGTGGCGTGGCCCCGTCGGCCCGCCAAGTACGCGCGGACGACCACGCCTGGGCTGGGTCTCCCCACCATCTCCGAGGACACGTTGCTGACGAGCCCCGGGAGCGAGGCCACCACGGAGCCGTTCAGCCCCCTGGGCTCCGCGCTGCGGCACTCCCCCCCCGCAGGGGGCGCCCGGCCCCCCGCGCAGCCGCGCAGTTCGGCAGGCGACAGCCCCACCGCGGCCCTCGCGGCGGCGCTCGTCCCGGCCGCGCCGCCCCCCGCGCTCGCGGGCGTCGCCTGGGACATCGGGGCTGTCTTCGCCAGCATGCCGGGCTTGGCCGCTCCCGCGCCGCCGGGGTGCTCCCTCCAGGACGTTGGGAGCAGATACGTCGGCCGTGGAGCGCCTGCGGCGTCGGTGCGGTGGTGTGCGGGCTGGGGGTTTCTGGTCGGGGACTTCTTGGGCGCGCGGGCAATTCTTGGGATGCGGGCTGCAGCCCGCGCCAGCCCGCGCCCCAGAAAGTCCAGCCTATTTTTGGTTCCCCCCCGCAATTCTTGGTTCGCGGCGGTGCGGGCTGGTGCGGGCTGCAGCCCGCATCCCAACAATTACCCCGCACACCAGGAACTCCCCCACCAGGAATGCCACCCCCCCTGCCCTGTCGTCACCGCGCCCCCCCGCTTCACCCGTCGTTTCACGCGCCCACTCGGGGAGGAGCCGCCGCCCGCCGCGCAGCCGGAGGCGCCGCCGACGGCGGAGACGCCGAACGCGCTGGTCGCGGCCGTGGCCCGCATGCACGACCGCATCCCGCCGTGGCTGGCCTGCCACGTCGTGCGGGCGGCCAGCCGTGAGCGTCCGCTCCGCGTCGGCACAGGTCCGCAAGGGGAGCGCCAGGGGGCGGCGTCCGGGGCCGCTCGGGCTCGGGGCCCCGGGGCCGTCTCCGCGGCTTCCTGGGAAGGCGTGCCGAAGCCCAGAAACATCGGTTCCACACTTCGGGACTTTGGAATGCTGCCAGGGCCGGCTGTCGGGGCCTCCTGGGCCTTCCTGTGCCCCTCTTGGGCCGTCTGGGGGGCCCGCTTGGGTCGCATTGGGGCCGTCTTGGGGTCGTCTCGGGCCGTCTTGGGGCGTTCTCGGGAGCCTCTGGGGCCGTCCTGGGGCTCTGTGGGCTGCACGACACGGCCCACGGCAACGTCGGCGTCGCCGCCGGCGGCGGCGACGGGCCGTCGGTCCGCGCCTCCGCGTCGCTGCCCTTCAACACCAAGTACCTCTTCCGGTCCGTGGAGGATCTCTCGCGCGCGCGGGCCTTCGACTTGAAGAGCGGCTCCATGGTGATAGTGCCCCCCATCGACATATTCTTCGGGGGGTTCGCCTGCGTGACCAAGAGCCGCGTGAACAACGCCACCGCCGGGCTGCGCATCAGCCCCTGTCAGACTGGGGAAGGCGAGACGGGCGAGGCACCGCGGCGCAACCCCCCTTGACTCTGCTGATGCCTGCTGCTCGCGTCGGCGTTGGCGGTGGAGTCGTCGTCGCCGTCGACTCGCCGCCGCCGCCGTCGGTGTCGTCGTCGTCGTCGTCGTCGCCCTGGTCCGCCTCCGCCCGCGGCTTCGCCGCCTCGCCGCTCCCCGCCGCCTCCACCGCCGCACCCCCCCCCCGCGCTCCCCGCCGCCGCTCCGTCGACGTGTCCTCGCCCTCCGGCCCAGGCATGGCTCGCCACGAAGGCCTACGTGGAGAAGGCCCGCCCTCCGGTGGTGGTCCTGGAGTACGTGGCGGAGCTGATGGGCCCCGCCAGGACGCCATCATTGAGGTGCTCACCGCCATCGGGTACAAGGCCCGCGCGGTGGCGCTGCAGGCGACGGAGTACGGGAGCCCCGCCAGCCGGCGCAGGATGGTGCTCGTGGCGATTCTCGGTGCCCTCCTCCTTGCGTCCTCCTCCACCGCCACCTCGTTGGGAGGGCCGGCCGGGCAAGGGGGGGAAGCAGAGGCGGCTCGAACCCGGGGGTCTCGGCCTGGCGGGGGTGGAGAGGGCGGCCTGAAAAAGATTGCGTTTTTCTGGGTGGTCCTTCTTGGGCATCGTATTGGGCGCCTCTTGGGCCGTATTCGGAGCTTTTTCGGCTCTCTGGGGAGCCGTCCTGAGGGTCTCCTGGGCCGCTTTCGAGGCCAATTGGGCTCGCTTGGGAGCCTCCTGGGGGGCCGCCGAGGGCACCTAAAAAGGTTCCAACGGAGTTCACAGTGGGCGCGCCCAGAAAAATATTATATTTTTCTGGGTGGTCTCTCTTGGGCATCGTCTTGGGCGCCTCTTGGGCCGTCCTGGGAGCGTATTTCGCTCTCAGGGGAGCCGGCTTGGGAGGCTCCTGGGCCGTCTTCGAGGCTTGTTCGGCTCTCTTGGGCCTTTCCTGGGGGGGCGCCAAGGGCACTTCAAAAGCTTTGAGCGGGGTCTACGATGGGCGCGCCCAGAAAAATATTATATTTTTCTGTGTGGTGTTCTCCGGAGTCGTCTTGGGGGCTTCTGTGGCTGCTTGGGGGGCCTCTTGCGCAGTCTGGGGGCCCTCCTGGGAAGGCTCCGGGTGACCCGGAGGCGCTCCGCAGCCGCCTCCGGGTGACCTGGAGACGGTCCAGACCCACCTCCGGGTGACCCGGAGGCGCTCCGAAGCCGCCTCCGGGTGACCCGGAGGCGCTCCGAGGCCGTCTCCGGGTCACCCGGAGGCGCTCCGCTGCCGCCTCCGGGTGACCCAGAGACGGTCCAGACCCACCTCCGGGTGACCCGGAGGCGCTCCGAAGCGAGGGAGGAGGATGCGGAGGAGGTGGAGGCGGCGGAGGAGGAGCTTGCGGAGGAGGAGAGGAGGATGCGGAGGGGGCGACGGCGTTGCTTCGCGCCTTGGATGCTGGGTCGCCCCCCCCCCCCCCCCCCCTCCCCGCCCCGCCCCTCCCGCCCCCCGCCCCGCGCCTCCCCCTCCCCCCGCCCCGCCCCCCCGACGAGGCACCCTGGCGTGGCCCGGGCCCGAGCCGCGTCTGGAGCTGCCGCCTCCCATTGTGCATCTCGGGGTCTGTGTGGAAGAGGGGGGGGCGCAAGTCCTGGCCGGCTACCGCGGGGGGCGTTCGGCCCAGGACTTCGCCGCGACCCCGGCCTCGGCGATAGGGGGGGGGGGGGAAGGTGGGCCCTGTGATGCTACGCGGGTGCTGCTGCTGCGCCCCCCCTCCGTCTCCTCGCATTCCAGGCCCCGCTCCATCATCCCCCCCCCTTCTCCTCATCCCAGCCCAGTCGGCCAGGGAGGTCCACCTCAGTCACCTAACGATCTAACGATCTAGGTGGGCCGGAGGGGGGGGGGGCTTGCCGTCGGGGGGGCGCCCCCGACCACGCGGGGCGGTCGGTTCGAACCAGCGTAGAGAGCCCTCTTGCCCACAACCAGCCTTCGGGCTTTCGAACAGCCTTAGTGGGCAAGAGCTGCTTCAGGCGTTTGGTTGTTCGGTTGTTTCTGGGATGGGTCGCTCGGGCGGCCATCGAGACGCGTCCGGTATATATGGTTTGCGGCAATTGCATTGCGTCCTCCTCCTCCTCCTCTTCGCCCTCCCCCTCTCCACCCCCCCCCTGTCCTCGCCCTCGCCCCCTCCCCCCCCCCGCCCATCCCCGCCCCCTTCCCTCCCCGGCGACGCTGGGGCGGGCATCGACACCTTCTGCGCGTTGGTGCCCACGTTGAAGATCGGGAAGCTCCCCCTTGAGCTGTTCTTCTCCTGGTGGGACCTCCCCGTCGGCAACGCCGACGGCAGCGAGCCGCGGCCCAAGGTGATGAAGGGCGGGTCCGAGTTGCACCTGGACCACTACAAGCGGGTCGGCCTCGCGTACCCCCCGCGCCTCGACCACTACCCCCCGGAGTTCCTCCGGGTGCTGTACCAGCTCCCCGTCGCGTCGATTGAGATCGCCGTGTTCGGCGAGGAGGTTGACCCGTACCCGTCGGAGTTCATGGTGCCGCAGTTCGCCGACGTGAACTTGAGCCTCAAGTTCTGCAGCGAGGGCCTGTGCAGGACGACCATCCCGTGCCTGTGCACGAACTCGCTGATCGTCATGCGCGTGCAGGTGGGCGCCGAGACGAAGGCGTGGCGGTACATCCACGGCGAGCACCTCCTCAGGCTCATCGGCTTCTTCGGGGCCGACGCTGATGAGGACGACTCGCTGTGTCGGCTCCTCGCGGGCAACGCGTTCAGCGGCTTCACGTTCGCGGCGGCGACCATCGCCGCGCTGGCTGCCGCCCCGTGATCGCGCCTTGCTGTCGCTCAGGGGCGGGCAGCCGCGGCGTGGCCCACAGGGCGCAGGCGGGCGTCTTGAGGTTGCCCCGCCTGCGTGGCCCCGCGCCTCCCGAGTTTCAGCAAGCTGCGGCGGTTTAGTTGGAGCGCAGTGGGGGATCACGACTCCGTGGGGCGCCGCCGTCTCGAGGAAAGCCCCCCCCCCCCCTCGCGTGGCCCTCCCCCTCAGGGGGCCAGCTCCTGCAGGCTCGGCCGCGCCATGGACTCCTTATCCAGAGTGCCGCTCTAGGCGACGTCGTCGCCGTCGGCGCCCCCGCCGTCGACGTCGTCGTCGTCGATGGTTGGCCATCGTCGCGCACAGCCCTGCCACATCGGTCGGTGATCGGTGATGTCCACCAGCTCCTGTCCGCTAGACCCGTTCGGATACCCCCAGTCGCGTGGCCCCCGAAACCCGCAGCCCCCCCCCCCTCCCTCCTCCTCCTCCTCTGCCCTCCGAAGCTCGCCCGCCCCCGTCTCTCCCACTCACCCGCCCAGCCTCGCTCCCGCGCCCTCCCCTGTTTCCTTGCCCTCCCGTTGACCGCGCTCACTGTCGCATCCTCCCCCCGGGGCCCGCCCTCATCCAATATGTGGCGTCGAGTCTTGGGCCCGACCCCCGATCGCCGCGCGCGCGCAGCTGTTCGGGCTTGTCCAGCGCCGCGCCTGGGGCCAGGCCTCGTCGGGCAGTGTAGGCGCAGTCTGAGCCCTCCTCCGACCAGCCGTCGGGATGGACGCCCCTGAGCACGGGGCCGCGCCGATTGAGCGCCGCTTCGGCCCGTGGGGCCAGACCAACCCGTCGCACACGGTGGTCTCGGTTGCTGGGCACGATGGGCCCGTCAGCGTCACCCCAGATGGGCGCGTGTGCCTGCTGTGCCAACGCCTTGACCTCAGCCCGCGGCCCCGTCGTCGGATCGCGTTCGGGCTTGCCTCGCTCGCGTTCGGGCTTGGCGCGCTCGGATCCGGGCTGGGCCCACATGGGCCAGAGTGGGCTTCCAAAGGTCACGACAGCGAGCTGGACCCCGTCCACGCGGGCCAGTGCCTCGCTTGGGGCAGGAAGCCCAAGCAGCAGCTCAACGTCGGGTTGGTCTGCTTCTACTGCGCTCGCACCTGGGAAGGCCAGTTCCAGAAGGAGTACGCGTCCCCCAAGGCCCTGGCCAGCACGATGGGCGCGGACAAAGCCGTGGGCGCTCGCTTCTTCTCTAAGCGCCATCAGTGCGTGTCGTACTTCATCGAGAAGGGCGCGTCCAAGGACCTCCAGCTGAACCGCGGCCGGATCGACTGGAGCGCCGGGGCGGTGTCGGTGCAGTCCTTCCAGTCGAACGAGGCTGTCGGAGGAGGAGGAGGAGGTGGAGGTGGAGGTGGAGGAGGAGGAGGTGGAGGAGGAGGTGGAGGAGGAGGAGGTGGAGGAGGAGGCGGAGGACGAGTTCGCGACCTCTGCAGCGTCAGAGGCAGACGTCGTCGACGCCCTCGTCGTCACCGTCACCGCCGGCTTCGTCGAGGGTGCCGTCGGCGACGCCGTCGTCGCCGACGTGCGTCGACGGCGCCGCGGTTGTCTTCGTCGGCGTCGTCGGCGTCGCCGTCGTCGTCGCTGCAGGAGGTCGAGGGTCGTGCGGGGGGCGCGGTCGGTGGCGGCGACGGCTACGGTGATGCTGACGTCGCCGCGCCCGCCCCCAGGTGGAGACGTCGCGGGCCCCCAACCGGATCCTCCTCCTTGCGGACTATGTCTAGCAGGAGGGGGATCCCCGGTACAACGGGAAGGGCCACCAGATCATCGAGCACGAGGGCCACCAGTGCGTCAGGATCCCGGGGCGCTTGGAGTGGACGGAGAAGGCTATCAACCGCCAAGGCCGCGGGCCCAATCCCTCCCCCCATCCCGGGTGTCTGGTCCGCCGACCTACGTGACCGCAGCGTTGGCGGTGGCTCGGGCAGTCGAGGTCGGCGCGGGGTGGGGGGGGGGATTGGGCTGGCGACGCTTGGGAAGGCGTGTCGCAGCATACTCAGCACGCCAGCTCGGCCACGGCGGTGTTCGACGACGAGCTGCAGCTGAACTTCGACGCGCTGTCGGCCTCGTTGGAGGCGGCGTTCGCGCGGCCCTCTGGCGATGCGGCCCCGTCCATCTTCAGCATGCCTGCTCCGGGCGCCGGCAGCGCCGGCGCTGCCAAGCCTGCCGCCGCGCCTGGCGCGCTGACGACGGAGCCGACCGTGGGCCTTGACGACGACGGCTGCGGCGCCCTCAGCCGTGCAGTGTTTCGTGGGCACCGCGCGGCTTTGGCAAAGACTGTGCCCGACGCCCCCCCATCAGCGGGGGACGGCGCTGCGGCTGCGAAGCCCAGGGCCAAGCCGAAGGTGAAGCCTGCAGCCAAGCGGCCCGCCCGCCCCAGCAGCGTGTCGAGCGACGGCAGCTCCGCGGCGCAGCCCGCCTCGAAGCGCCAGAAGGCGGGGCGGCCCCAGGGCAACAGGAAGGCGGTGCTCGAGGACGCTGGCGCCACAATACACCCCCCTCCCCCCATCCCCCCTGGGCCCCGAGGAGGGCTCCCGGGGAGTGGGCCCGGCCCGTGGATGCCTTCGTGGGGCGCTCTCTCGGGGGCCTCAATGTAGCCGCCCTGGGGCGTCTTGCTCCGCCCAACATCCCTTCCCGGCGGGGCCCCGACCCTCGCGACGACGGACCGGCGGTCGGTCCCGTCGCGCGGGCCGCGGCCCCGCAGGCGTGGACGTTGGTCGCGCGGGTGGCCCGAGGAAGACCTCGCCGAGCTGATCGGCAGCGCCCAGGACGAGAAGTACTTCGGGGAGAAGCCGCCCTTCCGCCGTCGCATCGAGCGGCACATCAAAGAGTTCGAGGAGTGCTTCGTCGAGCCGGCCGAGCGGGAGGCGAAGTGGGCCGCGGAGGAGGCCGCCAAGCAGCAGCGATCCGAGCTGTACACGATCGGCGACGAGGAGGCCGTGCTTCTGAGGAAGCGGGCTCAGGAGGCGTTCAACGTCAGCAAGGCGTGGGTGAAGGCGTCGGAGTACACGGCGGAGTTCGCCCAGTGCTACAAGGCGAGCCTCGCGTTCCTCTCGACGCCGCCGAAGTGCGACCCGCCCTTCCCCACTTGGCTCCTGCAGCAGCACGTGGCGAAGCAGTGTGAGGATCGGCGTGTCTCCTGCCTCTCCTCCTCCTCCTCCTCCTTCCTTCTCCCCCTCCTCCTCCTCCTCCCCCTCCTCCTCCGCCTCCTCCCCCCCCCCCTCCTCCTCCTCCCCGCAGGAGGCCCCGACTGGCAGTGCCATGTGGGCAGTGCTGCAACCGACCGCGCTGCAGCAGGCCGGCTATCCGACCCGCGAGTCGCAGGAGAACGTCATCGTCGACATGCTGAAGATGAAGGTGAGTATCGCGGCGCAGACCGGCGGCAGCGGGCTTCGGGCCATGTTGATGGATGTTGCCGCTGCCCTGCCCAACTACGTCCCCGGCGAGGTGGTCTCCGACCTCGCGGCCCTCCATGCGGTGCTCTCTGCGGCCGGCGACGGGCTCGCCACCGATGTCGAGTTGAAGGCGGCGGAGGAGGCCATGTTGGCGATCGACGCCAAGCGTTGGCGCGTGGCGTCGTTCGTCGGCGATTGGCCTCTAGGACTGCGCGGTGCCCACATGCTCCACCTCCTCCTCCACGTCCTCCTCTTCGCCGCCTCCACCTCCACCTCCTCCTCCTCGTCGTCCGCCTCCTCCTCCTCCTCGTCCTCTCCCCCCTGCCCCTCGCCCCCTTCCCCCGTTCCGCCTCCGCCTCATCCTTCTCCCCCGCCACCCCGCCCCCACGCCGCCCCCCCCCCCCGCCCCCGGCCACGTGGGTCGCGGGGTGGGAGGGCGACGCTGGGCCATGGGCCATGGACCATGGATATGACGATGAGGCGGAGGCGGGGCGGATGATGCGGGCGATGGGGATGCGGGTGCGGAGGGGGGTGAGTGTCGCGATGGGATGAGGAGGAGGCGGTGGAGGATGAGGACGGCGATCGGGTGGACGGAGGGGGCGGGCGCGGAGGAGGGAGAGGTCGACGGATGAGGAGGGCGCGGCTGATGAGCTGACAAGGGGGGCGAGGAGGTCGCGGTGGAGGCCGACGGGGGGGAGGACGAGGCGGGTGATGCTGAGGGCGAGGAGGCGACGGACGAGGAGGACGTGGGCGATGAGGAAGAGGGCGCGGTTTGGGGGGACGAGGCGGCGGGGGGTGACGATGGGTCGCGAGGAGGGGCAACGACGCTGACGATGACGTTTCGGAGGAGGCGGACGCGCTCCACGTGGATGCTGGATGCTGATGCGGTGGGTGGCGGGGGTGCGTTCGTGAGCGATGATAAGGATGCCGAAGAGGATCAGGCGGCGGATGCCGAGGATGGGGGCGGCGATGACGTGGGCGATGAGGACGACGGGGGAGAGGACGATGAGTTGGAGATGGCGGGGGGGTGGGAGGAGGAGGAGGAGGAGGAGGTGGAGGAGGAGGAGGAGGGGGAGGAGGCGGAGGAGGAGGAGGAGGAGGAGGAGGAGGAGGAGGAGGGGGGCATGCGTGGCGCCTCGGGGTAGGACGCGCCATGCTGGGCACGTGCAGGGACACCGTCGCTGGCAAGGCCAAGGGCATCGAGCTGGCCGGCGCGGCCGATGCGACACTGTCCGCGGCCGCTGACGAGTTGGATGACGTTGACAGCGCTGACCCCTGGCCGCTGCTTGAGGTCGCGCGCGCACGCATGCTGGAGTTGACCGACATCTACACGCGCGCGGGCGACGTGTCCCTCGCGTACTTGAAGGAGGAGAGCCTGGAGCAGGGGTTGGCCCACATCGGCGGGCAGCTCCACGTGCTGATCTGCAGGCTCGGCGATCGCATCCTCACCGTGTTCCTCGAGTGGCTTGCGAAGGACGCCAGCGAGTTCGGCGGCCACCTTTGGGTCGAGCCCACGTTCGTCGCCCACATGTCCTCTCTCGACTCCTTCCTGGCGACCGTGGTGGCTCTGCCCACCGCCACGCCCGCGATGCAGGATGTCAAGACTGCATGCGAGAGCTGGGGCGACATGCGGAAACTGCTCACGCAGGTGCTCGCCTTCCTCGACCTCTCCGTCACGCCTGTGGCAGACGTCATTTCCGCGAAGCAGATGATCGCGGCGTTCAAGTCAGCGCAGGAGCACCAGCGCACTCACGTCGACGCCAGCTTCTGGGGCGACCTCGCTGGCCTCCGCGCGGCGACCGCCGTCTTGGACACGTTGGATGGGCTCCCTGCAATGGTTGTCTGTAGGACAAAAGTTCGGTCCGTGTTGGCCTACGGTCTGGGGCCGCTGCGCGTTTGTCTCGACACCCTGTTCGGGGGGTTCCCCTGCGACGACTTCTTCACTAGACCGTGGTCCGACGGGGTGTGCAAGCGCGACTGGGGGCATGGCCCGGGCTTGCTGTGTCCAGGCGGCGCCAACGAGAGCGCCGCCTTGTCCCCGGGGTGCGCCGCCGCCTTGCAGCAGGCTGTGGACACGGTGAGCGGCGGGGAAGACGACGTCCTTATCGAACAGGTGTGGGCAGTCAAACATAGCTTGGTTGTGTGGGCCCGCGGTGTCTCTCTGCTGCAGATTGGCGACGCGCCCGACATCTCGGCGGCGCACGGTGCTCTCATCGTGGGCGCCATGGAATCGCACCGGGACCTCTTAGAGCTCACGGGCAACATGTTTCGGCGGTGCGAGACGATGTCGAATATGAAGTTCGATACCTGGGCGTGGTCCGAGCCAGGCTTCCGCGACAAGCTGCAGACGTGCTGGTCTCGCGCGCCGGACGATCACATCGATCTCCTGGACCGCTTCGACATTGCAGCGCTGATCGACAAGACACTCGTGACCTGTGCCGACGTCGTGCACGCCGTGTCGGTGCAGTGGACGTCCGCCATGCTGAATGCCAAGGACCAGATCGAGAGCTGGACGCCCAAGTGGCGGGATGCGCCCGCGACCCTTCTCGACAACCCGCCCTCCGCCGCCGCGCGGGCCCTCCTCGCGAACCCCGACTACAACAAGCTAGCGCCCGGGGGCACGGAGTTGAAGGCGACGTACGAGCTCGTCTCGGCCATCAAGGTGCCCAAGAACTACGTCATCGTGGCTCAGGCGGACTTGGAGGCCTGCCGCGACGCGGCCCACGAGGCGGTGATCACCGTCTCCGTCACCTTCGCGCTGTTCTCCCTGCGCTACCAGCTGAAGCAGCTCTGCGGCCCCAAGAAGCGCAAGCTCGGGGCGGAGCAGGCCGACCGCCTCCTCCTCCTCGCCCCTCATCATCACCGCCATCATCATCAACACCATCATCATCATCACCATCATCATCATCACCAGTACCAGTATCAACATCAACAGCATCATCATCGTCATCAACACCATCATCATCATCGTCATCATCGTCAGCGACATCTCGGCCATCATCGCCATCGACGTCCTACCCTCTTCCGCACTCCCTACCCTCCCCTCCGCATTCCCCTCCTTGTCCTCCCCCCCCGCCTCCCTCTCCCTATCCTCCTCCCCCCTCCCTCCCTCCGCCTCCTCCTCCTCCTCCTCCTCCTCGTCCCCCTCCTCCTCCCCTTCTCTTCCTCCTCTTCCGCCGCTTCCTCATCCCCCATCCCCCCCGCCGCTCCCAGCCGCAGGTGAAGCAGGGGCTCATGGACAAGGGCGTCTGGGCCGAGCTGCCGCAGTGCCTCCAGGAGGCGCTGAGCGAGGCCGCCGCCGCGGGCGAGCTCCCCGAGCCCGCCTAAACGGGCCGGCGCGCCTGCTCCGGAGGGGGGCGAGGAGGAAGGACCAGATGAGGAGGGGGAGGAGGGCGAGGAGGAGCAGGAGGGGGAAGTGGATGGGGGTGGAGGAGGAGGCGGATGAGGAGGCCGCGGGCGGGCCCCGTGCTCTCGCGGCGGGCCGCTCTCTCGCCCGCCTCATTCAGCCCCCCCCTGCAGGGGAGGGGGAGGGGAGGAGGGAGGTGAGGAGGAGGGGAGGGAAGAGGGTGAGGACGACGATGATCAGGTGGACAGGGGCGAACCGGCCAGCGTGCCCGTGTGCGGCCCGTGCTGCGTGCGTTTGGCACCTGGCCACGCGCGAGATCCTCTCTGGGTCGCGCGAGGGTCTCGCGCTTGGGGTCTCCCAGAGGGGGCCGCAGGGCCCTGGGCGCGTCTGGCTGCCTCTGCTGGCCGCGCGTGCCCCGTGCAGGAAGTGCTCTTGACGGCGACGCCGCGCATTCTCCCCGCCGTCGCGCAAAATCGTGATCACCACTGCCACGTCCCCCCGTCCGTGCCCCAGCTCCTCCTTCTCCCCCCCCCCCTTCCTCCTTCGTCGCTGCCAGGTGGTTTGTTGCACCGTCCGGACATGGTTCAATGTTGTGTTGGCGCACGGGCCACCAGGCACGATCGTGGAAATTGTGGGTGCTCTGTTGTGTATTTATAACTAATGGTATTGTTGGGAAATGTTGGGCTCCCAAGTTGTTCATTGTTGGTATTATCGGAATAATTGTTGGTTTCCTGGTTGTGCATTTCTGGTAATCTTGGTTGCCAATTCCTGGCATTCTTGGTTCGGCCCCGATCCGAGAGCGATCGGGCGCATCAGCCTATCGGGAACATGCTGAATCAACTGGTGACAAGGAACGTGTGGTTTGCTTGGCACCGCCGCCTGGATCAGCATCCGCGCTTAGATCCCACCCAGGGTTTGAGCACTGCAGTGAGTCGAAGCACTGCTTGCAGTGCCTCAAACCAGGCACCGGCAGCAATGGCGCGCCAAGAGCCTTCTCACTGAAACTCAGACCACAAGAGGGTTTGGTCTCATACCCGCATCCTGTGACGAATATTTCGAGACAAGTTCTGACCTTCTTACAGCGAAGCACGTTGATGATATCAATATGGCAGCCGGTACTGAGGACACCATCGACCAGTGCGTCAAGTGTGTTGAGGGTACATTTGGTAATTGTAGGCTCAACAATCACATATGCAATATGTGCTGTGGGGTACGCAATGGATGGGGGCGGTGGCGTTATACTTGATCAAGACGAATTCATCAAACAGCTCTGCCCTATACAACATCCTGAACTCAATGGCGCAGACGCTGGTGCCAAGGCATCAAAGAGGGTCGCCGACATGTTTGTCAGCCTCAGAGGCGCTTTGACTTACGTCTTAAGCACGCAGGTGTGGTTGATGGTATATGTTGTATCCCTGCAGCGTGTCCAAGAACCCACCAACATGCATGTGCGACGACTGGACGCGGTTACCAGAAAGTTGCAGGCTTGTCCTAAGAAGATCCTCGCTCGATCGATGACTCCAACGGGTGAGGTCGACCTGCGCAGCGACTCCGGCTACATGCGTATTAGTGGAGATGCCGATGACGAGGTCAAAGGCTATGGTGCTCGCGGGGCTCCACGCAGGGCCGTTGACACCCACTCAGTTGAAATCGGAGGTGAGGGGGTGAGATCGACGTGGAACGGAGAGCCACCCTACCGGGAAATCGATTTCGGTTTCGTGTTCGTGCGTGCCGTGCGCGCGGGCGAGGCGAAGCTGCGCGGGCGGGCGAGAGAAAGTCTCCTGTGGCTGAGGCGCGGACGGACCAAATGACTCCTTTCCGGGCGGCCGGTGGCCCGCGGTGTCCCGCCGGTGTCCCGCGAAAGTTCCGTGTGGCTGAGGCGCGGCCGGACCAAATGTCCCCCTTCCGGGCGGCCGGTGTCCCGCGGTGTCCCGCCGGTGTCCCGCGGTGTCCCGCGGTGTCCCGCGGTGTCCCGCCGGTGTCCCGCGGTGTCCCGCGAGGATGATGATGAGATGATGATGATGATGATGATGATGATGATGATGATGATGATGATGAGGGTGATGAAATGATGATGATAATGGTGTCCCGATGAAGATGATGATGATGATGGTGTCGATGATTATGACAGTGTCCCGATGATGAGGGTGATGTTGCTCATCATGATTATGTTGATGATGATGACGATGATGGTGTCCCGATGATGATGATAATGATGATTCCGATGATGTTGGTGATGATGATGTTGATGGAAATGGTGTCCTGGCGATAATGATGTTGATGATGATAATGTTGATGATTATGATGGTGTCCTGATGATGATGCTGCTGATGATGATGATCGTGATGATGATGGTGATGCTGATGGTGTCCCGATGATGATAATAATAATGACGATGTTGATGATGATGTTGCTCATGTTGATGATGGTGCCCCAATGATGATGTTGTTGTTGGTGATGATGATGGTGATGTCGATGATGATGGTGCGATGATCATGATTATGATGGTGTCCCGAGAATGATGACGATGTTGATGATAATGTTGATGATGAGAGCGATGGTGATCATGATGGTGTCCCGATTATGATGATGATTCTGATGATGCTGCTGATGATGATGACGATGACTGTGTCCCGACGATGATGATGTTGATGATGAGATGATGATGGTGATGATGATGATGATGATGATGCTGATGATGATGATGATGATGATGATGATTTGATGTTGTCCCGATGATGATGCTGACGTTGATGATGATGTGTATGATGATGATGACGGTGCTCTCATGATGATGTCGATGTTCGTGATGATGTTGATGTCGATGTTGATGATGTTGATGATGTTGATGATGATGCTGATGCGGATGATGATGAGGATGATGATGATGATGATGATGACGTTGATTGTGAGAGCGATTGTGATATCGATTGTGATATCGATATTGAGACCGAATGTGAGATCGATTGTGTGATCGATTGTGAGATCGATTGTGAGTGTGAGATCGATCGCGTGAGATCGATCGAGCGAGACCGATAGAGATATCGATACTGAGATCGATAGTGATACCGATCGAGTGAGACGTTGGTTCCCCCCCCCCCGAACCTCCTTATCACCCGAAGGGTGGTCGTATAGGTATATACTTGAGATGGGCGGCCCGAGCATTAAGGCCGCTTTGGCCATCGATGCGAAATCTGTCTTCAAGTCCTTGTCAGACCACGACTTGAAGGAACCGACTGGGTGTACTCTTTTGGGACACATCAGTTGGATACGACAGATGATGGAGCGGGGTGCCGTGCATAGTGTACAGAGGTGTGACACTCGCGACATGAATGTGGACGGCCACGCCAAAGGGAGCATTGACAGAGATACCTGTACGACCACCCTTCGGGTGATAAGGAAGTTGTGGGGGGGAGGGGGGTGGAACCAACATCTGGTTCAATCGATCTCACGATCGATCTCAGTCAACGGGACACCACGGGACACCACGGGACACCACAGGACACATGCCGATGTCACGATAAACCTCACTATCGATCACATTCAACGGGGCATCACGTGACAGCGCGGGACACCACGGGACACCGCGGGACACTTCTCGATCTCACGATCGGCCTCATTATCGATTTCGCTATCGATCTCACTCAACGGGACACCTTAGGAAACCACGGGACACCACGGGACACCTCGGGACACCACATCGATCTCAGTATCGATCTCACTATCGATTTCACCATCGATCTCTCTATCGATCTCACTCAACGGGACACCACGGGACACCACGGGACCCCACGGGACACCTGTCGATCTCACTCTCGCTATCATTCGCGATCTCATTTTTTGGGACACCAAGGGACACCTCGGGGCACCACACCGATCTCAGTATCGATCTCAGTATCGATCTCACTATCGATCCCACTATTGATCTCACTATCGATCTCATTCAACGGGACACCACGGGACACCACGGGACACGACCCCGCGGGACACCGCGAGCCACCGCTGGAGGGATGAGAGGGGGATAATCATTTGTCTGGATTTCTCCGTAGCAACGGCGGACACCACGGGACACCACCGGGGACACCAGCGGGATACCGCGGGCCACGGGCCGCCGGAGGAGAAACATTCGGTCTGGCCGCGGCCCAGCCACAGGAGGATTTCGGGACACCAGCGGGACACCTGCTGGACACCGCGGGCCACCAGCCGCCGGAGGAGAAACACTTGGTCCGGCCGCGGCCCAGCCACAGGAGGATTTCGGGACACCAGCCGGACACCGGCGCGACACCGGCGGGACACCGCGGGCAACCGGTCACCGGAGGAGAAAAATGTGATCCGGCCGCGGCCCAGCCATAGCAGGAGTTCTTCTCGCCAGCCATAGCAGGAGTTCTTCTCGCCCGTCCACGCAGCTTTGCTTCGCCCGCACGCACGCACGGCACGCACGACACGAGCCCGAAACCGAAATCGATTTCCCGGTAGGGGGGGTCTCCGTTCCACGTCGGATTCACTCCCCAACCTCCGAGGCTATTACAGATCATGGGAGGAGAGCAGTCGTTCAAGCACGACTTAAGACGCCAAAGTCCGTACAGGGCTGGCCAGACAAAGTCGTCAGAGGCCGCCTGAGGAGCAATCGCCTGCAAGGTGATTTGCCTGCGAGCCAACTCGCTTCCAAGGGCACTTGCGTGCGGGCCAACCTTCCTTCCTTGTCGAGCCCTCCTGCTGCTGCCTACCTTGTGTATCTAGTGTTTACTTGTGGCGGGCGGCGGGCTCACGCTTCGTATCCTCCCCCCCCGACTCTAAGAAGGAGGCTGGGGCAAAGGCGAGAAATAGCGAACGTTTGTCCGCGGTCGTCTGTTCTCAAGCGGCGGGCCGCCAACATATGACTTTGCTTCATCGCGAGGCACACTGCTTGCCACTGAGACCGAAAGCATCTTCGCTTGACATGGCCCGTCGCTCTGGCGACGATCTCCCACTTCTGGGATTATCGTTACTACGATACGACAGGGCTGACTATGGGCTTCGCCTTGGGCGAAGCTGCTGGTTGGGCCTTCCAGCCCCCTTCAAACTGGCCATGATAGTGAGACGGTGCAGGATTTCCAGGATTGCCTGGGTTCCCTGGTGTTCCCCACGGGCTTAGGGGAACGAGAAGTGACAAACATAACAACTCGGAGGTCCGCGCGGATTTCTCGGATCCGCGCTGGACCCCCCTGGCGGCGCCTCCGGCGCCGCCCCTGCCGCGCGCCAGGGAGGGGGGCCCGGGTCCAGCGCGGATCCGAGAGATCCGCGCGGACCTCCGAGTTTTCTTGTTTATGCCACCTGTTCCCCTGGGGCTGCAGATGCCGTGGAGATCCCGGAGCGCGTCCGATGCCACACTCGTTCCGAGACGATATCCCCGCCTTGCGGCAGGCGCGCCGGGCAGGGAGCGGGGCCAGCCAGCGGGTGCCTCGCGACGGCCGGCCACGCGACGGAGTGGCCTGCTACGGGGCCCCAGGGTATACACCACCACCACCACCACCACCTCCCTCCCCAGACCCCCTCGAGCAATGAAAAAATCATGACGGGAGGTTTTTCCTAATTTTCGGCCTCCGGGGGCCCTCGCCGGGCCTCGGGAGCGTCAAAAAACGACTCAGGATGCAAAGCCGGTCATGGGGAAAGGGTCGGGACCTCTGGGGGTCGACGTAATGAAAAAATCATTACGTCGGGGGTCTGGGTCATCCCCTCCTTCTCCCAGGAAAGAGGAGATGAAGATGAGGGAGGGAGGAGGGAGGAGGAATCGCCGTGTTGGTGGCGTATATATATATATATATATATATATATATATATATATATATATATCCTTGGGGCCCGCGGCTTCTCGTCGCTCCGCTGGGCTTCTCGTCGTGCGTGCCTGCTGTGCCGATGCCGCTGCCCCGGCCTCGCCTGGGCCTTCCCGGGCCTCCCGGGAGGCCGCCGTCGCCATGGGCAGACTCGCGTCGAGATTGCGAAGGCCTTGCGGCCGGTGCCGCCGACCGTGAAGACGACGACGCTGACCACGACGAGGTAGAAGGAGGAGGAGGAGGAGTAGGAGGAGGAGGAGGAGGAGGAGGAGGAGGAGGAGGAGGAGGAGGAGGAGGAGGAGGAGAGGAAGACCCCCCCCACCCCCCGCACTCGCTTCGAGATTCTGGTCAGAACGCACCCAGGGGGAGGTCCAGAGGGTAGTGTCGGCCGCGCTCAAGAGTGACCTTTCGCTGGAGCGACCTGTGGTGCGGGGCCAAAGGGGTGGCCTCAGCACTGGCCAGCGTGCTTGGATCTGGGTCCCTCGCGGCCCCCCGAAGCCGCGCACCAGAGGGCACTCTTGCCTGGGGTCACTCGTTCAAGCAGTGGAACGACTACAGATTTGGTTTACTCCAGAATGGTTTTTTTCGTCGAACCTTTGAGACAAAACAATGTCGTTGTTGTAGATTCGACAAGGACATCAACTTTGGGGTAAGTCAATTACGTAGTCGATCCCCTACTTGCCTCTTGCGTGTAGGCGATCGGATTTTTTATCTCCCGATTGGGCCGCAGAGCCTCGGGGCTCCCTGCGAAGCTCAGCGTCGAGGACGGATGCGCCCTTCGGTTTCAGTCAGCGAGATTTCTCATCGTACGTGCCTGCTGTGCCGATGCCACTGCCCTGGCCTCGATCTGGCCTCTTTGGGCCTCGGGGGGGGCCCCTCTCGTCGCCACGGCTGGCTTCGCTCCGGAATCCTGGTCAGAACGTGCCCTGGGAGAGGTCCAGGGGGTGGCCCCGTCGATTGTGGAGCCACGCTGGCGAGGAAGCACTGCGCTGCTCCGCGCTTGTACCCTCAGGCGCGCCTGCAGTGGGCGCAAAGAGGTCCAGGGGGTGGACTGAAGTCGGGCCTGCCCCTCTACAGGGGGAATCTTCCAAAACCGTCAAGGAATAGTCCGGGGACCAGTTTTTGATGCTTTGGGCCTCTCTTGAGCATGTCTTGATTTTTTATATATATATATATATATATGTATGAAAAACTGTTTCGTCGACAAAAAATCCCCCTGCAGGGGGATACGCCCGACCTAGGGGTAGACGCATCGGTGCCCGTTGCTTCCCCCCTGAGGCTGGAGTCGCCGCCGGACCCCCTCTTCCCGGCCGAGGCCTCCTCGGTCTCGGGCGGCCGGGGCAGCTGCGGCGGCTCGGCCTCTGGGGCCGCCGCGCACTGCGGCCGCCACCACCGCTGGGGCACCCTGCGCTCCGTGGCGGAGCGGCAGGGCATCCTGGGCGTGGTCGTCTTCGGCTCCTCCTCGAGGAGCAGCAAGCAGCATGAGCACATACTCCAGGTTTCGTAATAAGAGGGAGGGGGTCTGGACCCTCCAAGACAAGCCATTTCAGACCTCCCCCGTGGGAGAACCCTCCAAAACATCGTCCCCAGACCCCCCCAGGCCCCCCAAGATAGCTTGGAAAAGACCCCCCCCGAAATGAGACCTCCCTCCCTCTATTACGAAGTCTGGAGTGTAAAAACTCTTGGAGGTCCGCCCCAGCTCTGCCTGGATCGGCGCCCGCGGGGCGCGCCGGAGAGGAGGGTCCAGCTCCGATCCAAGAGATCTGCGCGGACCTCCGGCCGTTTTTTTGTTGTTTATGCAATTTTTTGTTCCTCGATCCTTTGTGCGCCCGGGCGACGTTGAACAGGGCCGGCTGGGCGCCTGCTATTTCCTGACCGCGCTGGCGTCTGTTGCGCACGCATGCCCGACGTGCATCATGGGCATGTTCGTCCAGAGGCACAATGAAAAGAATGGAGTCTACACCACCAGGTGGCTCCTAGACGGAGTGGAGATGGAGGTATCGGTTGACCACCTGGTCCCTGTCAAGCACGCCACCCCCTATTTCGCCCAGGTGTCGAACGGCGTCTTCTGGCCAGTCATACTGGAGAAGACATGGGCGAAGATCCTGGGGTCTTATCATGCTGCCGAAGTGGGAAACTGGCTGAGCGCTGTAGGTGCCATCACTCGCTCTCCCGTGAAGTCCGTGTGGCACCGGGATTTAACGCAGGACGACCTGTGGAGCGAGCTGGAACGTGCCTCGAGCATGCATTTCCCAGTCGGAGCCAGCACTGGAGACGGCGGGAGCAGCTATAACCTCCCCGTGTCCCACTCCTACGCGGTTATCCTGGCACACGTGGATCCCAAGTATGGGCGCGTCGTTCGTTGCTTCAGCCCTTGCAAGGCGGCATGGTACCGCGGCGCTGTTCCAAACGAGAACCAGAGACACGGCATTTTCGACATGACGCTGGATGAGTATTTCCACGCGTTCAACACAACGCAGATCGGACTGGTTATCCCCAATTACACTTCCTCCTTTCATGCGTTCCAGGTGTCGAAGCAAATGAGCGCACTGACTTTTCCAATAGCTTCCGAAGGTACGTTTTATGTGTCTCTTGTATGGCCCATGCGGAGGTTAGTCGAGCCTTGCCAGTTGAGGCCTTCTGTAACTTTGGCGATCGCCAGGCAGACTGGGAATGGCGCATTTGGTGAGATATCCCATGGCGAAGAGAGCAACGACGCTGCGGTAAACATGGTTACCGCCAAGGCCGCTGGAGGGATTGGCACCTATGGTGTGTTTTTGGGTGCAGATTTCCCCAGCGAAGTCGTGGATCGGGCTGTCGTGGTCGTGTACGCAAGCGAGAAAGTGAACATAACAAGTTCTCCGGAGTCCGCTTCCGAGGTGGCCCTGGCAATGTTTGGCCCCAAGTGCAACGAGAGCCACGTCAGCTTCGTGGAGTACGGCGTTTTCACACCGAGTTTAGACAAGCTCGTGCGTGGCATGCTCAGGGCCTCCTAAACTGGGGAGGAGGAGGAGGAGGAGGAGGAGGAGGAGGAGGAGGAGGAGGAGGAGGAGGAGGAGGAGGGAGGGAGGAGGAGAAGGAGGAGGAGGAGGAGGAGGAGGAGGAGGAGGAGCAGGGATGGGGGAAACGGGGGCTTTGACAAATCAGGACGTTGGCGCGCCCAAGACAACTGCAGCCGTGGGGCGGCACGCTTTCCAGCCTTCCTTCTCTCTGGGTGGAGTTTCCAAGGCCCTCGTCAGCCGTGCCCTGGCCTAGGGGGCCCTGACATACCCACGTACTGGAGCATCGACGACGCGGAGTTTGCCTACTACACCAGCCGCCTCTGGTTCGTCACCGGTGCGGCTCACTGGCAGGCGTCGGGCCGAGCGGACCTCGATGAATTGCCCCAGAGCGTTCCAGGAACGATCTCCGAGCGTTCTGGAGCGCCCCGGATCGGCCACGGCGCCCGACACATCCTCCAGAATCGCTGGATCTCGGAGGTCCTCGATTTGTCCCTGTCCGATCTTGTCCTGGCCCTGTTTGTCTCTTCAGTCGGGGGGGCGGCCAGGAGGGGGGTGGCGAGTGCGGGAAGGGGCGGCCATCATGGCCGGGGCCGGGAGGTCTCCCTGGCTTCCATGGTCTCCTCTCCTCTTCTTCTTCTCCTTCCTGTTCCAATGCATCCCCTGGTGCCCCCCCTCGTCCGCGCGCATGCTTGGAGCCATGCTGTACCCCCTCCTGGACGCCCCCAGCTTGGGCGCCCCCGATCGAGGCAGTCTCGCAGGGGAAGCTGTACTACAGCGCCAGGGTCGCCGCGCGGGAGGCCGGCTGCGGATGCCTCGACTCGCCTGCGGGCGTGCGCAGGTCTCGCCTCCGAACCTCACGTATCGGATGGGCGCGAACTGCACACCTGCACCGATCCTGGCCAGGCCCATCCTGAGCCCAGGATCGCAGCACGCGCCTTCCAGGCTCGGGCAGGAACGGCACACAAGCTGGCACGGGGGTCCAGAGCATCCCCGGCTGCGGAGGGGTACGCCCTGATGCTATCTGCGCGTGCGGGCTCCGGACCTCGGAGTGCCCTTCGTCCGGAGCATCTCCGTGGGGCTCTGGGCCTTCGGGCGACAAGGGGCTCCTGCTCTCTGCGCTTGACCCGCGCTCTTTGTGTGGCCATGCTTCGACTCCGTGCTCCGATCCTGGGCCCAAGATCGGCCGGGCTGGGATCGGTGTGCAGGTGTATGCAGTGGAGACCCATGCCAAGAGACACCCTGCTTGCCTCCAGGGTGCCTTGGGTTTCTTTGGTTTCGGTTGTTTTGCTATGGGAAGTATGACGTTCCCACATGAAACATCAATGGACGTCCTGGGGTCTCGGGGTTGGGTTTCTTGTGGAAGGTTTCTTGTGGACTGGCCTCCACTGTAGCGTGTCGCGCCGCTGATTCTGGCCCACCACGTTCCGGCGCGACACGCCATAGCCACTTCCCAGTCCTAGCGACGCGCCTGCCCCAGCGCCGATCCAAGAGAGATCCGCGCGGGCCTCCAAAAGTTGAGCGCGGTGGGCGGATGCGGATACCCTACAGTCGGGAACTTTGGGATGGCGTGTCGGTGCGCCGGCTCTGGCCCTCCACGCTTTGGTGCGACACGCTGTCCATTTCCCAGTCCCCAGGCTTCAACGTCCCGAGCCTCTCCCAGCCTCCCGCCCCGCGGAGCGGAGCGACATGCTGCCGGCTTGCAGGGCACAGCGTGTCGGCGAGGCCGCCGCCGCGACATGCTAAGCAAACCCGACCGTAGATCTCGTTGCCCTGAGGTACTCCAACGTGGCCTGCGAGGGCGCGCAGTACTCCGCACTGGTCCGCCGCTGCTGCCCCGTGACCTGCGGAGCCTGCCCCACCGCAGCGGGCCCGGCGCCGGCCAGCCCGCGGAAGCTGCCGCCGACGTCGACCTCGACGCTGGCGTTGACGACGACGACGCCCACGACGCCGACGCACACGCCGACGGCGCCGAGTGCCGCGCCGCCCCTGGCGCCTCCAGCGGTGCCCGTAGCCCAGGCGCCGACGCCGCCGACGCCGACGGCGCCGACTTCGACGCCAGCGTCGACGACGACGGCGCCCACGACGCTGACGCCGACGCCGTCGACGACGACTTCGACGACTTCGACGCCGGCGTCGACGACGACGGCGCCCACGACGCCGACGCCGATGCCGACGGCGCCGAGTGCCGCGCCGCTCCGGGCGCTTCCAGCGGAGCCTGGAGCCCAGGTGCCGACGCCGCCGACGTCGACGGGGCCGACTTCGACGCCGGCGTCGATGACGGCGGCGCCCACGACTCTGACGCCTACGCCGTCGACGACGACTTCGACGCCGGCGTCGACGACGACGGCGCCCACGACGCCGACGCCGACGCCGACGGCGCCGACTTCGACACCGGCGTAGACGACGACGGCGTTCACGACGCCTCCACCGACGCCGATGCCGACGGCGCCGAGTGCCGCGCCGCTCCGGGCGCTTCCAGCGGAGCCTGGAGCCCAGGCGCCGCTGCAGCCGACGCCGAGTGCCGACTTCGACGCCGGCATTGACGACGACGCCCACGACGTCGACGCCGACGCCGACGGCGCCGACTTCGATGCCGGCGTTGACGACGATGACACCTACGACGCCGACGCCGACGACGACGAGGTAACTTCGACGCCAGCGTTGACGACGGCGCCCACGACGCCTCCGCCGACGCCGATGCCGACTGCGCCGAGTGCCGCGCCGCTCCGGGCGCTTCCAGCGGAGCCTGGAGCCCAGGCGCCGACGCCGCCGACGCCGACGGCGCCGACTTCGACGCGCTGGCGTTGACGGCGGCGCCCACGACGCCGAGGCCGACGCCAGTGGCGCCTCCGGCGGGGCCCCGCGGCGGGACGAGGAGGGCGAGGCCGAGAGGCCGAGGGCGAGGGCGGGCGGGTGTGCGAGGACGAGGGGGGCGCGCGGCTCCGCCGGGGCGGCGGGGTGGCCTCGTGCGAGGAGGCCGCCGGGCGGTGCGGTGAGCGGCTCGTGCGCGGGAGCTGCTGCGGGACGCGCCGCGCCCAGGAACCCCAAAGCTGCAAATTTTCAGAAGTTTTTGCTAGGTCTTCGGCCTTCTCACCATATCATGCTTCCAGCGCTCCATAATCTGGCCGAAGAGGCCCCCAAGATCGCCCCAAGACCGCCCAAGAGGCCCCCAAGACGGCCCCAAGGCGGGCCCAGATGGCCCCAAGGCTGTCGAAGAGGCGCCCAGGACGCCAGGGGCCACGCCACGTGTGAGGGGCGTGCCGAAGTGGGTATGGGGGCGGCACGCGGGGGCAAGCAGTGGGGCCCTCGGTGGAGCTCCCTGTGGGGCCACGAAGCGTGTGAGGGGTGTGCCGAAAGGGGTGGTGGGAAGGCATGCGGGCGCAGCCACTGGGGCCTTCGGTGGGGTTTCCCTATGGGGCCACGAGGCGCGGGATGGGGTGTGCCGAAATGAGTGGGGGGGAGGCATGCGGGCGCAGCCACTGGGGCCTTCGGTAGGGTTCCCTATGGGGCCAGGAAGCGCGGCGTGCCGAAATAGGGCTGTGGGGGAGGCATGCGGGCGCAACCACTGGGGCCTCCGATGGAACTCCCTGTGGGGCTTCGAAACGTGTGAGGGGTGTGCCGAAGCTGATGACGATGATGATGATGCTGATGACGCCGATGATGGTGAAGCTCATGGTGATGATGACGCCGATGGCCGTGATGATGATGATGATGATGATGATGATGATGATGATGAGGATGATGATGATGATGATGATGATGATGATGATGTTGATGATGATAATGATGATGATGATGATGATGATGATGATGATGATGATGATGATGATGATGATGATGATGATGATGATGATGACCATGATGATAACGCCAGGGATGATCATGCTAATGATGATGTTGAGGACGATGACGGGAACGATGACGATGATGATGATGATGATGATGATGATGATGATGATGATGATGATGATGATGATGATGATGATGATGATGATGATGATGATGATGATGATGATGATGATGATGATGATGATGATGATGATGATGATGATGATGATGATGATGATGATGGTGACGAAGATGATCGTGATGTCGACGGTTGCGTGGCGACGACGACGATGAGGATGATGATGGTGATCATTCTGATGATCATTCTGATGAGCATGATGAGAGGAACGCGCGGCGCTGTCCGTTCAAAACGAGGACCCAACACCACAGGATGGTTGGGGAAAAGACACGGCCTGGCACCAACACGGACCACCATATAGCATCCGTTACCACGAGACGCCACAGCACCACACGACGGTTCGAACAATTAGGATTTTTCCTCCTCCTCACCACCCCCTTCCGTTTCACATAACGTTGGTGCGTTCCCAGATGGCCCTTCAAGAAAGCCCCATAGAGGCAAACATCAGTTGTTTTCCGTCGCCTTTTGATGTCTGTTTATTTTCCGCCTTTTCGGCTTGCCGACGCTCCAACCCAGCCCCAGAAACACCACCCCAAGACTCCTCCAGGACAGCCCAACAAGGCACCGAGTCGCGCCCGAGTCGCGGGGATATCACTGCCACACGCCCGCGGTCGTTTCCTGACTGCCCACTGCGCTCCCGAGGTGCTCCACGAAACCTTCCCGACGGCCCAGACCGCCCACAGTCGCTCCAAGAGGGTCCAGACGGCTTCCAAGAGGGCTTCAAGACGAAACATTCATGGACTTCCATAGATTTTCAACGTTTTAATGAGCTCCCGCCTTTTTGAACTCAGAAGGTCGGCAACAACCTACGAATAATCAACGAAGACTCAAATCCGATCTGAGCCTCTGGACCGTAAAAGAGGGCCCATGTCGTCGTCGTCGTCGTCGTCGTGGCGTCGTCGTCGTCGTCGTCGTCGTCGTCGTCGTCGTCCTCGTCCTCGTCCTCGTCCTCGTCCTCGTCCTCGTCCTCGTCCTTGTCGTCCTCGTCGTTTTCCTCGTCGTCGTCGTCTCGTCCTCGCTCGTTGTAGCCTCGACGTGGCGTCGCCGTCGTCGTCGGGCTCCTGCACGAAAGGGGTTCAGGTTTTGATATTTCTGGCCTCCCAGAGCCCTCCTGGAGGGTCAAAATCCGAAAGACCTCGAACCTCGACGTTTGAACCTCTTCCCCCCCCTCGAGGCGTGCGACGGCTTCTAGTCGATGGTGGGGGAGGAGATGGGGAGGAGGGGGATCAGGAGCAAGCGGAGGGGCAAAGAGGGAACAGGGAGAGGGGAAGGGAAAACCACGGAGGGAGCAGATAAGGACCGGGAGGAGGAGGAGGAGGAGGAGGAGGAGGAGGAGGAGGAGGAGGAGGAGGTCGTCGTCTCGTCCTCGCTCGTTGTAGCCTCGACGTGGCGTCGCCGTCGTCGTCGGGCTCCTGCACGAAAGGGGTTCAGGTTTTGATATTTCTGGCCTCCCAGAGCCCTCCTGGAGGGTCAAAATCCGAAAGACCTCGAACCTCGACGTTTGAACCTCTTCCCCCCCCTCGAGGCGTGCGACGGCTTCTAGTCGATGGTGGGGGAGGAGATGGGGAGGAGGGGGATCAGGAGCAAGCGGAGGGGCAAAGAGGGAACAGGGAGAGGGGAAGGGAAAACCACGGAGGGAGCAGATAAGGACCGGGAGGAGGAGGAGGAGGAGGAGGAGGAGGAGGAGGAGGAGGAGGAGGAGGAGGAGGAGGAGGAGGAGGAGGAGGAGGAGGAGGAGGGAGGAGGAGGAGGAGGAGGAGGAGGAGGAGGAGGAGGAGGAGGAGGAGGAGGAGGAGAACCACAGCAACGCCGGGGACCGAGAGGGACGAGGACATGAGAAGGCCCAGGCGGACGGAGGCTCCGCAACACCCACACGCGGGAAGATTCGCAGTGTCGCCCCGATGACACGGGCGAGAATGAGAGCCATAGCCAATCTGCGACTGGAGCCTGAGCGCGCTTGTAGCGCGCGCGTCATATATATGTATATATATATATATGTTTATAACTGTGTATATACATACATACGTACACACATACACGTATACATACAAATCTACATACATACGTACGTACGTACATACATACAGGTGTATGTATGCATGTATGTATGTATGTCACCGTCCTGGATCTGCAGCCAGCAGACGATTGAGGAGGCCACCGCACCCACTCCCCCCCCTCATTCTCTTTACAGAAGCCGTGCTGTTGTGAGGAGAAGGAGCAACGGCGGCTGGCGCCTGCTACGCTTTGCCTCTTTCAGTCCTTCGACACTAGCCGCCCCATGTCGGCTGCAGTACACACCAGCGGAGTTCGCCAAGACAAATTGCATCATGCTTCAGGGTACACAATTTTGGGCAGCGCGTTCCAGACCCGTCGGTCATCTTGACAGCAAGGAACACTTGTACCGGCACAGTTGACACAATCATGAGAGTGAAAAAGCACGTGGAGTTGCCATTGGGCTTAGCAAAAAGGAATAATTAGCAGACTGAGTTCGTTACCGGTGTTGAATGCACTTTGACTTCATTGCCGCCGTGGTCGCCATGGTTTTTCTCAGTTGCTACTTCCCGCCCAAGGGAGAGGGCAGAGGCGCGGGTGCGAGGCAAATGCGTACGACCATATCGTTATCCGAGTGGGTTCTAAGCAGATTGAATTACTTCCTCACGAGATGTGTGCCCCTTTATCGAAATTGACTTTAACAGTCCAATTGGACATCAGCCAGTGTTGCGGCAAGTTGCAGGAGAAGACAATCCCGATCGGGATGGACCCAATTTCTTGCAGTTGCGACCAGCACTGCACGTTCACAGCGTGGTGCTCGTGAGTTCCTTTCATGCAGCGGGGCCACCGTATCATGGAGTACAAGCTGGCGTGCAGAAGTGTACAGGCTCCATTTCAGTGCCACACGGTATGTTTGCAAACGTTGACGCGTGTCACATCGCGAGCGTCAAAGACCGAACGCTACAACACACTCGCAACTTACATCGGAAATGCCATATTGCAGTATGTGTTTCAGTATGGCACACGTTCGATATCGCCCGTTGCAATTCCCGGCATCACAGTCAGAAGCGTGCAGTGTTTGCTTACTCACTGGGTCTCTGCGCGCTAAGTTTTTACAGGCAATCGAGAGCGGCCTGTACTTTCAACAACCAGTATTTCCTCAATGGGAGTACGAGGGCAACACTGGCAACATGAATGCAGGATTGTGTCAGGTCATTGGGGGACGTGGTGGCCACCTTTCTTGCAGACCCTCCAGGGTATCAGGAAACTTAAGTACATAATCTCACAAGCAGCAGTCGTATCAGTGAATTGCTAAGACGACGCCGCGAAAGCAAACTACGTTGAAGGCAAGTCCCATGGGATCTTACACATGAAGTGGCACGATTGAGTCGTGCCTAAATAGTTCAAGATAAGAATGAGACTCGACAGGAGTGAGCAACGAACTGAAGCTTTATCGTGCGCATCAGCGCAGTTTTCACGAGGCGCGCGCTGTCGCGATTGATTGCAGGTGCGCGCCGAGGGCCACGAGGAAAAGTGTATCATCAAGTTGCCACGCCGGGTGCCACATCACTGGAATGGTTTGATAAGTAAACACAAACTGGTATATGCGGCGGTGCGAAGGCCACTATCAAGAAGCATGCCAATCAACTTTATCAAGCAGTCGGCTTTTGGCGAGTGCCTTTCCAGAACATTCGCGCGCGCGTGGGGGCCGCGCACCAGCGCCCGCTGGCGGAGTATCCTGCGGCAGTTCCAGCAGGTTGGACAGACTTTCAGCAACGGTGAGCCGACGCGCTGGGCGATGTGAAGCAACTTCTCCGAGCGGCCAAATCCTTGCCGTCGTGGGGGGCCTGGCCAGAATGGGGCGCCCCAGGAGGCGCGTTCTGAGTTCCTCTGGTTACGCAGTGGTTTTGCCGACCGGAACGGCGCGCAGGCGTTGGGGCTGATGGCGGGCCCCGGTGGAACGCGCCGGTTTTCGAGGAAGGCGCTATTCTCGGAGATGGGCGAGCCCCGCTTGTCTGGCATCCAGCCAGCACGTTTTCCGACTGCCGAAGAATAGCGGCAATAATGGGGTGGGGGCGAGAGACCAGTTATATTGCCATGTGGATTGGCCAGGGCATATTGCAAATGTTTTTTGTTCGCAAGCCCAAGTTTCCCGACTGGGTGCGTGGGGGCATGGCGCATGGGCGTTGAGATGATGCAATGTTGGCGCGGCGCGGTGGCCTCTTTCGCCTGCGGCGAGCTGGCGCGCCGCGCGCCGCTAGATATCGCGATGCCACCAACGCATTTCGCAGCGCGAAGAGGCATCGCCTAGTAGCGGCTGGCAGGAAGGTCGCCATTGCAGGGCAGGAACACCTTGCCGAGCAGAGGGCGCTGCGCGGCGCGTTCATCGTTCGAGATGGGCCGCGTGGCGCTCGCATGCGCGATCGAGGGGGCGCCCTGCCATGGGGGCCGTGCGTTCGCCAAAGTCTTTTTCAATTCTGACGGGCGCCGAGTGCAATTGGCCAGGGCGAGCGCGAGGCGTGGCAGGTGGCAGCGAGCTCTACCAATCACTTCAATGCCGGCTGGGCCGGAAGACGACGGGATTGATCTAGCCGCCAGTCTGCAGTAGATTCGGCGACGATCTCGGGCGTAAAATTATCGGGTCCAGCGTTGCGCGCCTTAGTCGTCTGCGCGAGTGGGGGGCTCATTGTTGGGCGCGGGGCCGGAGGAGATTAGGGGCGCGCAGAACTGGGATGATCGGGTGATCCTTGTGCGGGGGGCCCGACGAGGTGCCCGCGAACTTAACCGAACCGCGCGTGGGCGCCTGGTCTACTTGGCAGGAAAAGCAGGCGGACCAGGTAGAAAATTGTGGTGGTGGTGGTGGTGGGTGGGTGGGTGGGGTGGGGTGGGGGGCAACATCATGCCGATGGGTTTGCAGCCGAGAAACTGGCAGGGCTTGTCGCCGCCGGCGTCGCGTGGAAGAAGATGGGGCGCTTCTGGACTTCTCGAACGCCTGCGAGGCTTAGAGCTATCGTCTTCAACGGACTGGCAGTCGACGCGGCCCGCAGCGGGCCAGGGGCTGACGTCGCCAACCCGAGGGGCCCCATGGCCAGGGGGCGTCTCGAGCCATGGCAATCTATGGTATTTCGATCAGCCAGGGTTCTTTTCAAGGGTCGTTTCGTTGAGAAAACTGAGGGCAAGTGTGCAAATCGTTGAGCAATCGAGGTGTTGTAAGAGAGCAGAGGATCGGCGCGCTGGTTCGTGTGCATAGAATTCGCAGCATTATCTGGCGCCAGGCAGTGGCGAAGCGCCCCCCAGTGGAATCGTTCAGGCTGCCGCCAGCCCTTGGCCCCGCCAGTTCTGGGGCGAT
This sequence comes from Prorocentrum cordatum, assembly GCA_963575745.1. Taxonomy (NCBI): domain Eukaryota; class Dinophyceae; order Prorocentrales; family Prorocentraceae; genus Prorocentrum; species Prorocentrum cordatum. The sequence continues at coordinate 11,526 of CAUYUJ010016652.1, read as the reverse complement.
GTCGCCGCGCTCGGGGGCGCGGGGAGGGGCCGACTTCTCCGAGGCCATCGGGGGACATTTCTGCAAACTGTTTTGGGGTCCCCATCGGGGGGATTGTCTGGCCACTGGGCCCGCCGTGCTAGGGGCTAAGGAGCTCGCCGTTCAGGCGCCCCCCCGCCTGGCTTGGGCGGCGCCGTTGCTGATGGGGGCGGGGGCGGCGCCGCTTGTGAGAGCCCGGGGCCGGGGGGGGAAGGCGCGCGCGCGTGCCCCGTCTGCTTGCAAGTTCTTGCTTCGAGCCAGGCCCTGGTAGTTGGGCGTCGGGGGGATGGGCGCGGTGTCGAGGGTCTTCTTTGTGCTTGCAGCCTTATCAATTTCCGCCTAATATGCGGGGGCTGCTTCGCGAGTCGGGAGTGCCCGGCGCCGCGTGCTGAGTGCCCTCCGGAGGGGGAAGTGTTCCGCGGGCGGCAGCTCTCGAGCCCAGCAGAAAGTTCCAGACAGGGTTCAACGATGTCCGCCACGTAGCCATTTTGCAGCAAACCCAGAAAGCCTGGGCGGGCATCTGATATCGCGCCATCTCTGCGCTCGTTGACGACGAGCATTCCTGCGCTTTTGACGTCGGCGCTGCGCCCGGCGCCAGGGCCGGGCCGGGCTCGACGGGATCGGCGGAGCCTGCCGACGAGAACGGCGGGGAACCCAACAGCAAGATGGGCGATGCCGCGGACGCGAAGGACGCGGAGAAGGGACTCTAGTTCCCACTGGAGGCGCGGCTACGCGATCAGGGGGCTCAGGGCTCGCACTTTCGGTGCCCCATCGGGCCATCTTATCGCCGTCGGGGTGGGGGTCGCGGGCGAGAATTACGACGCCAGCGTGTAGGCCGGCAGGCGCAGGCCGCCAGTTCGGCTCGTCGCGCTCGCGCGCGGTCAGAGCCATGATCGCCGCGCCAACGCCATGGACGTGGTCGGCAAACCAGTTGACATCTAGCTGATCATTGCAGGCGCCAAGCTGCTCAACCACCCAGTGGAGGGGCGCCCCCGAACAGCTCGAGGATTTGGTCCGCGCGCGCCGCTGCAGCGACTGCTGCCAGAAGAAGCAGGGGGCCCCGATGTCCAGGGTCGCGCGCAACCCGAGCGGCCGCTGGCCGATGGCACCCGCTCTCGAGAAGGATGTCGAGGTCGCGAAGGAGGCGTGCGACCGCCCGCTGGTCATGGACTCCGCGACTATCCTGACCTACGTGACGGTCGGCCGCCTGATCGCGCTCGCCTTGAGGGCAGTCGGCGCGATCAAGCACCCGGGCTCCTGTCGGCGGCCTCGCCTTTCGGCTGCGCAGGAAGCTGTGAATCGAGCCGCTCGCCGATGCTCTCTCGTGCCGCCGATGGCCCCCGCCGAGCTTGTCCATTCGAGACACTGCGTGCCCGGCCCTGGACCGAGCTCCGTGGCCGAGAGCAGACGAACCGATTTTAATTCGACAAGTCCCCGATCGAATCCGACGCCTGAAAGTAAACAGGGCGAGCCTGGCCATGTTGCAATATTGAACGAGTTGAGGCGGGTGATCCATTTATGAGAGTTGGCGCGACGGGCAGGGCGAGGCGCGCGCTGCCCCCGCGCTTCGAGCGGCTCGCGCCCCCGCAGTCGGGCACGATGCGAGGGGTTCTGGCCTTGTGCTCCGCTCGTGCGTGAATCGCTGGGCTCTGCGGTGCCGGCATTTTTCACATGTGGGTGTACTGCTGTGCTGAAGCAGTATGACAGAAGGAGTGAAGACATGCATGTCCGTAGTTTTGTATGTATGTGTGTAGACATGTATGTATGTATGCATGCATACATGCAAGCGTGCATGCATGCATGTATGTTTGTGTGTATGAATATATACCATGTCCATTCGTATGTGGCTATACATACATGCATGAATCACATGCCATCTGTATGCGCGTACTTTTTTTTTACCAGTACACATGCGTATACACATGCATATCTCTCTATATATATATGTATATTAACACATCATTCTCATATGCGCCCACGTATACATCCACATGCCCATATACCTACATTTGCACACATACACATGCACAGTCATCTACAACTACACACATACATACATACACATACACATACATAAACACTTACTATGCATTTACATATACATTTACACATACACATACATACGCATATACATATACACAAACATCCACGTATACATGTACATACACACATACATATACACACCGGCATGCTCATAAACATATGCGCATACGTATACAGTACATATTCTTATGCATATATTTGCACACATACATATACATATGCATATACATATAGATACATACATACATGTACACATCCATATACACATGCATATACCTATGCAAATGCATATACATATACATATACATAGACATATTCATATACATTTACATATACATATACATATACATTTACATGCACCTGTACATGTACATATACAAAAACATGTACATATACATATACACCGACATATACATATACATGCACACACATATACATATACATATACATATACATATACAGGTACACATCCATATACATATACACATACATATGCATATGTATATACATATACGTATACACGTACATATACATATACATACACGTGCACATGTACATATACGTATACATTTACATATAATATACGTATACATATACACATACATATACATATACATATACATATACATATACATATACATATACATAAACATATACATATACATAAACATATACATATACATATACATATACATTTACATATACATATACATATACATACACATATACATACACATATATATATATATATATATATATATATATATACAAATACATGCACATATACACATACATATACATATACGTACACATTTACATTTACATTTACATATACATATACACATACATATACATACACATACACATATACAGCTGCATTTCCATATACATATCCATATACATATGCATATACACATACATATACATATACATATACATACACATATGCATATACATCTACATCTACATCTACGTCTACATCTACATCTACATTTACATTTACATTTACATATACATATACATATACACATACATAGACATATACATATACACATACATATACATATACATATACATATACATATACATATACATATACATATACATATACATATACATATACATATACATATACATATACGTATGTACATATGCATCGCGGGGGGCCGGCCCCGGGGGGCCCGGGACCGCGATCTCGATCACGGGGCCCTGCCGAGGCGCCGGGGGCCAAGAGGCCCCCAAGACAACCCAAAGACGGCCCAAGAAGCGTCCAAGACGGCCCAAGAGGCCTTCCAGACGGCTCCAAGAAGGGGCCAAGACGGTGGATCCGTTTGGTTTCTTCAAGCCTTCGGCCCCAAGAGGCCCACAGGAGGCCCCAACAGGCCCCCCAAAGGCCCCCAAGAGGCCCCCAAGAGGTCCCAAGAGGCCCCCAAGAGGCTCCCAAGAGGCCTCCAAGAGGCTCCCAGGAGGCTCCAAGAGGCCCCCAAAACGCCCCCAAGACGCCCCCACGAAGCCCCCAAGAGGCCCCCCAAAAACCCCAAGAGGTTTCAAAACTGCTGCTTCCAAGAGGCCCCCGAGAGGCCTGCAACGAGATCCCAACGAAAAACTCAAGAGGCCTCTGACCCCCCCCGGTAACCCACTTGAGTCCCCAGAGTCCAGCGCCCGTTTTCGGCTTCTGGGGGCGGGTTTTTTCAGCCTCGATGTGGGTGAAGAGGCCGTGGGCGGGCTCAACGCCACGCCAAGAGATTCCCGAGCCCTGCGTGACCTGCCAACATGGCACAGAAGGCCCCCAAGCCGCTTCAAGAGAGATCCAAGAGCACCACCCCCCTGGGTCCCGACCCCCACCTCTGGGACATCTCCGGACAATCCCTGATACCGCTCTCCGGGGGCTCCCAGGGAAGCCCCCAGACGTCTCAGGACGGCCCACGACGCAAAAGAACAACCGAAGATGCTGTCAAGCAGTCCAAGAACGCCTCACGACGGTTTTCCAGGCTCCCAGGATCGCCGAAGAGTTAACCAGAAGGTCTCCAAGAGGTCCCCAGAGACCTCCGAGAGGCGTCCCGAGAGGGCCCGAAGAGCCCAACACCGTTGATTTTCATCGACAAGCTTCCCAAAAACGAGCAGTAATCAATCGGGTCCACAAGTGTCGAGGTCCAATGCTCGTCGCCTACCACGTGGGGTGGCCGCTACGTAACGGTCGGAAGCGTCTGTCTCGTCGCTATCGTTGTTTTTTTTGCGTTCATGGGCACGCGGCGTGTCTACTTTAAGAAGCAGAAGGAAGGCGTTACCACTGAGGAGCGTGCACTTGTCGTTGCTTCGAACGATCTCGCCACCAACGCCGAATCCGACGCTTGGTAAACACGATTGTAGGTCCCAACCGCCTGAGGCCGCCCTCCACCAAACATAGTTGCAACGCCTGCTTTTACCTTCCTTCCGACGGCTATCTCGCCTTCCGCTGACCATGGAATCATCTTCGACCCTTGCCCCTGCCACCCCATTGTTCCCCCCTCATGGCATTTTCTCTTCCTTGTACTCTTCAATACAGGGCCGCGCTCAATTAGAGCGCCAAAGTGCCAAGCAGTAGACAGATGTCTGTACTATCGTACAGACATCATTGCATTACCTACGCATGTTCTTGCGACTGGAATGGGCAGTGACCAATGTCTACGACAATTCAGGCTTGGCTGGTCTGGGCTGGTGGGGGGGGGGGGTGAGGGGTGGGGGCGGGGGTGGTGGTGGAGGGCGAAGCACAAGCTTCCGGAGGTCGCGCGGGAGGCCCTCGCGCAGACGTTCCCCCCTTCGGCCAGCGCTTTAGCTGATTTTTCGTTGGGCACCTGAGAGGTGCCATAATTTGGCTCATGAGATGTGCCCCACGTGATGCTTGGAGCAGTCTAGAGCCAGTGTTTTGTTTCCAGACGGTTGACGTTTTCACATATTTTTGGCCCGGCCATGTGCATGGTCTGCATCGCAGCAGTAGCGGTCAGGAGCGAGCTTGTGTGGTTGGATCCATCGCCGCTACCTTTGACCCTTCAGCGTTGCCTTCTGCACGCGGATCTCGGACTTTCTCCAGTGATTCGTCGCCCAGTCGAATTGAGAACAACGAAACATCGTTGATTCCCATTGTTTTCGCAAAGTGTTTGGCCTTCTCCCGTTTTCGAGCTTCCAACGCTCCAAGACAGCCGAAGAAGCCCCCAAGACCGCCACCAGACGGCCGACGAGACCCCCACCCAAGAGAGCCCATTACGGTCCCAGAGAGCCTCCAGACTGCCCAAGAGGCGCCCACAATTGGCCAAGAGCGCCCCAGGAGGTTCAAAATAGGGCCGAGGGCGGAAGCAGGAGGCCCCAACAGGCCCCCGAGAAGCCCCTAGGACTGCCAGAGGCCCCCAAACAGCCCCAGATTCTTGAGAGGCCCAAAACCAAAACCCTCGAGGCTCCAAAAACAACCAAAGAGAGCTCCGAGAGCCGTCCCGAGAGAGCCCGAGGAGGGTAATATCGTTACATTGTCATTTGTTATTTCTAGGTGTTTGGCCTTCTCGTGTTTTCAAGCTTCCAACACTCCAGGACAGCCGAATAGGCCCTCAAGACCGCCACAAGACGGCCGAAGAGGCCCCCAAGAGAGCCCAAGACGGCCCCAAAGAGTCTCGAGACTGCCCAAGAGGCGCCCAAGACGTCTCAAGAGCGCCCTAGGACCGCTCAAAATGGGCCCGAGGGTGGGAGCAGGAGGCCCCAACATGTCCCCGAGAAGCCTCCAGGATCCCCCAGAGGCCCCCAGCAATACCCAGGCACACGAGAGTCACCCAAAAGGCCCCACGAGGCCCCAAAACTAGCCCAAGAAAGCTCCGAGTGACGTCCCGAGAGGGCCCGAAGAGTCCAGACTCGTTGATTTGCATGGGTTTTGTTCGAAGTGTTTGGCCTTCTCGCGTTTTCGAGCTTCCAACGCTCCAAGACAGCCGAAGAGGCCCCCAAGACCGCCACCAGACAATCGACGAGACCCCCAAGAGAGCCCAAGACAGCCCCAGAGCTCCAGACTTCCCAAGAGGCGCCCAGGACGGCCCAAGACCCCAGGACAGGCCCAAGCTGGGCCCGAGGGTGGGAGCAGGAGGCCCCAAGAGGCCCCCGAGAGGCCTCCAGAGTCTCCCAGAGGCCCCCAGCGAGCCCCAGACCCCTGAAGCTTTCTCCGGGCCGTGCAGGCTCATCAGAGGCCCCAAGGGGGCCTGCCGAGGCCCGAAGACCTTCTTCGGCGGCCCCTAGAGGCTCTGCAGAGGCCCCACGAGGCTCTTCGGAGGCCTCAAGGAGGAGGCTCTTCAGAGGCCCCAGGAGGCTCCGCAGAGGCCCCGAGAGGCTCTTCGGAGGCCCCAGGAGGCTCATCAGAGGCCCGCGTCAGAGGCCCCCCAAGAGGATGTTTGGAGGCCCCAAGGAGCTCTTCAGAGGCCCCGGAACAGTTCACTATATCCATATATCCACCTTGTCGGCGTATAGGGGGGGGGCTGGGCCTCTGCAAGTAGCCGACCCCCCCTCTGCCGTATGAACGATTTGCAGACTCCGGGACACTTCTGGCCATGCAGACGCCTACCGGGCCACACCAACGTTTCGGACGGGGTTCGGACGAGGACAAATCCGTTCCAGAGCGTTCCAGAGCGCTCTCAGAGCGCTCAAGGCCGCGGCGCCCGATGCATGCTCCAGAGCCGCCCTCAGATGTTCTCGATTTATCCTCGCCCGAATTTAATCTCGTCCTGGCCTCGTCTTCACCCAACGGGCCACACAAACGCCTCCACCCTGCGATGCCCCTGCCGACTTCTCACGACTGTAGTCTGCTGGCTCTCTAATCTCGCTCGCGGCCCGCAGTTCTCTGTTCCTCCTCCTGCTCCTGCTCCTGCTCCTGCTCCTGCTCCTCCTTCTCCTCCTCCTCCTCCTCCTCCTCCTCCATTCCTCCCCCTGCCAGGCGAGAAGGCGTCGTTCTCATCTTTGCCTTTGTCCTGGGTGAGCGTGCCGTCCTGGCTGGCACGGGCGGCGCGGCGCACCACACCGGGGGGCATGGCCCGCCCGCGTCGCTGCACGGCGCCGGGTTTCTGTGCACCCCGTGGCGCGCAGGGCTGCGGCCTGCACGGGGCGTGAAGACGACCACGGCCACTGCTTTTTTTTTGATGCCGCCCTCCAGCCCGCAGCAGCGAAGCAGTGGCTGTGGTCATCTTTGTGGAGCTCGGCACCGGGGAAAGGACCACAACCACTGCTTCTTTTTCGGCCTGCTGGAAGGCGGCGCAGACAAGAAGCAGCGGCCGTGGTCATCTTCCCGTCCCGCAGGCCTGCACGGCCGCGCAGACGGGCGTGCCCGGCTCCGGCTCCTCCGGCACCGTGGTGGTGATGCAGGCGGGGGCGAGGCTTGCCACGAGTCGGGGTGCGAAGCTTCTCGACCTGTCCTTCTCCTTCCTCTTCCTCCTCCGCCCGCCCCCCCCCCCTCGTCCTCTTCCTCGTCCTCCACCGCCTCTCCTTCCTCTTCCTCTTCCTCGTCCTCGTCCTCGCTGGGCCTCCGCTGCTCTTCGGGAGGGGCCGCCAGGTTCCGTGAGCGGCGCACGCCATCGGGTTCGTCTGCGCCGACCTCTGGCGCGGAGGCTGCCCGCGCCAGGTCGTGCGTGAGCTACCTCGCTTCACATGTGGCGTGCCGCGCGGGCGGCCCGCGTGAGCCACCGCGTGAGGTCGGCATGTCATCCCGCGTAAGACCCGTGTTTGATCGTCGCCCGGGTGGTTGATCGTCGCCCGCGATGCCGCGCACCAGCCTCCAGCTGGAGGGCGGAGAGTCGACTCGCGGCACGAGCCACCGGCCTTCCACCTGCGGGCCCGCTGCCATCCTACGTCCGCCGGTTTCCCGCCGCTTTCCGCCGAAGGTCCCAGGTGCGCCGGAGTCGCTGCGCGTGCGGTCGGACGGGGGCCTGAGATCGAGATCGGTTCGGGGAGGGTGCGCCAAAGCATGTTCGTCGTGCCTGTTGGATGTTCTTGTGCGTCCTGGGGGAGGGCATCTTCGATCGAATGTCCTTCGGGTTGGCCGGCGGAGGGCCTCATGTTCTTGAAGGATGCTCTTCTGGCCAAGGTCTGGCCTTGCTCCTGCACTCCCGAGTGCCCGGATGCGCTGCTTCTGCAACCCCAAACCAGGCAGCAGGGCAGCGCCAGAGACGCGAGAGGGCACAACCGCGCAGACGCTCAGGCGCGTGTGCAGGCGCGCGTGCGCCGGGGTGCAGGGGGACGTGCCTGGCGTCGGGGGGCGCGACTCGGGGCGTGCCTGAGCCCCAGTGGCACCTTCCTGTGCCCTGGTTCAGGAGGTGAAAGAACACACAGACACAATTAATCGTCGATTCCCAGGAAAATATGGGAAAATGTGGGAAGCGGGGGGGAAGACAGACACCCAGAAGATATGGGAAAATATGGGGAATCCTTTCGTTTGTGTGTAGTTATTCCCTGCTTGCCGGCGCGGCCCGCCAGCTCGCCGCCCGCCCTGGGCCTCCGCCCTCGTCGCCGGCCGAAGAGGTGCTCCTCGGCGTGTCCAGGGGCGTGAGGAGGAGGAGGAGGAGGAGGAGGAGGAGGAGGAGGAGGAGGAGGAGGAGGAGGAGGAGGAGACAGGACGACGAGGGAGGAGGAGGAGGAGGAGGAGGAGGAGGAGAGGAGGAGGAGGAGGAGGAGGAGGAGGAGAAGGAGGAGCAGGAGGAGGAGGAGGAGGAGGAGGAGGAGGATGAGGAGGAGGAGGACGAGGAGCAGGACGACGAGGAGGGAGGAGGAGGAGGAGGAGGAGGAGGAGGAGGAGGAGGAGGAGGAGCAGACGACGAGGAGGATGAGGAGGAGGAGGAGGAGGAGGAGGAGGAGGAGGAGGAGGAGGAGGAGGAGTTCTCCGGGCATCGGCTCTCGGCGGTCGGGCTTTCCCCCTCTCTCCCCGCCTCCGCGGCCGCCCCCTCTGCTCGCTCCGCGCGTGCACTGGCGCTTCGCCCCCGGAGTGCGCCCCGCTGGTGCCGACCCCCGCGCTGGTGCCCGCTAGCGCTGCCATGTCAGCGAGTGTTTGGAGACCTCGTCCAGGGGCGTGCCCAGGGGACGTGCCAAGAGGGGCACGTCCGAGGGCGCGCCTGCTGCGGACGTGCCTGGGGACTGTTGTCCTGGGCGGCGCGCCTGGGGGGCACCGTCTGGGCGCGTGTCGGAGGGGGGCGTGTCGGGGGGCCGTGTCTGGAGATGTGCCTGAGGCCGTGTCCGGGGACGTGCCTGCGCTTGTTGGGGCGTCTCGGGGAGTGACCCCCCATGTGCGTTGTGTGTGTGTGTGTGTGTGTGTGTGTGTGTGTGTGTGTTTGTGTGTGTGTGTGTGTGTGTGTGTCTGTGTGTGGCACCCCAAGTGTGTAATTATATATATATATATGTGTGTATATATATATATATGTGTGTGTGTGCGTGTGCTGCTCACTTCGCGTCTGCCCCCCCGCGCGGATCCAGTGTCTCCCCGCCGCGGGACCTGGGCCCGCGCACGTCTCCTCGCCCGACTTTCTACGCCGCGCCGCTGCGCGCGTGGCCGCGATGCCAAAGTGTGTGTGTGTGTGTGTGTGTGTGTGTGTTGAGCTGGCCTGCGCCCGCGCCCACTCCCTGGCTTTAGCCCGACTCCGCTGTGCAGATGCGTGCGTGGCCGTGACGCCAAAAAGTGTGTGTGTGTGTGTGTGGGTGGGTGTGTGCTTACGCGCGCGTGTGTGTGTGTGTGTGTGCGTTTGCGCGTTTGCGCGTTTGCGTGTGTGTGCGCGCGCGTGCGCCCTCACTGATGGCCACAACGAGAGCTGTGTGTGTGTGTGTGTGCCCTCGTCTCCGACCTGCATCGGGCGCTCGCTCTGCCTCCGGCGCGTTGGCCCCCGTGGCCAGCCCAGTGCTTCCGCCCGCCGGCGCCCGAGGAGTGCTTTTTTCCCTCTGTCCTTCTCGTTGCCTGCCTCGCCTCCCGTCTCCCCCGCCTCTCGCCTGCGGCGGGGGCCTGCGCTGGCCTCTCTTCCTCCGTCCTGGGGTACTCGCCCTGGCCCTCGCTGCCTCCTGCACTCTCCGTGGGCCCGGCAGGCCGCTGCTGTCAGGGCGCCTCGGGTCGCCGTGGGGCAGCCTCGCTGGTGGGCCCCTTGGCTCCTCCTCGCCGTCCATGCCCGGGCAGCTCGTGGCGTTCTCCTGCTCTCACGCGGGGGGCCATGATATTTCCCCAGATTTCAGGGCGCCTCTTCTTACTTCCTTACGTCCCCGGCCCCCCCTCCCTGGGCCGCGTTCGTGCCGCCGGCCATGATTTGCACCCCCCCCTCTTGGACGCCCCCCTCTTGGCCGCTCCCGACTCTCACGCGGCTGTGGTGAGCCTCTCTCGCGGCCTGGCGTGGTCCCTCCCCGCCATCGGTGCCCAGATGGCCGAGGTTTGGTAGGTTCCTATCCCGCGCGACGTCGAGGGCTGGGCCGTCGCGCGCGCTGTGCTGGCTGTTTTGCACTTTCTCCGCCTCGTCGCTGCGTGCAAGGCCGCTACTGCCAGAAGAGTGTGTGTTCCTTCAGCAGGTCCCTGGACTGGTCATGGTGCCAACATCGCAGAGCGGATTTCGTTTGGAAAACACCAGGATGGGCCTAGAATATCCAGGATAATTTCGTTCCAGATTTCGAGGTGAATTTCGTGTGTTTTTTCAGCTATGAATGAGGACCGAAAAGAATCCACGCGAAATTCACTTCGTTTTTCGGTCGCCGCTTCGGGTAAACATCCACGCAGAAATCCATGCAGAAATCCGCTGCAGCACGTCTGCAAGGCCAGTGCAATGAGACTGGTGCCTTCAGCATGTGCCTGTGGTCCCTGCAAGCATTCCGTTCCTCGCCGTTCTCCCTGCACACTTGGGCCACCTCGCAGCCGTTCTGTCTCCAGGCCGCCTTTTCTGGCAGCTCCTGCATTACTTGTGCATATGGCCATCGTGCACGCCTCTCTCCTGCATGTGTCAACCGCCTGTCGATTGCCCTCCATGGGCTACACGTTCGGCAGTAATCTGCTCAGCGCATCCCGCTTCTGCGCTCGCTGAGTTAGACCAGCCGGCCAGGAAATTAACAACTGTGTGTGTCTGTGTACCCTTGGGGCGGAAGGCTCGAATTGTCGGTTCATGTTCCCCTTTTGGGCCCTTTTGGGGGCCGTCTGGGGGCCTTCTTGGGCGATCTTGGACGCCTCTTGGGCCGTTTTGGGGCCCTCTTGGACCGTCTTGGGGCCCTCTGGGGGGCCTCTTGGGCCTTCTTGGGGCGGTGTTGGGGGCCTCTGGGGCCATCTTGGAGCGTCGGAGGGCCCGAAACCGCGAGAACGCAATGTTTGTTGCCTCTTTGCCTCCTCTTGGGGGGGTGGCGCGCTCTTGTGTGTGTTTTTTTTTTTTTTTTTTTTTTTTTTTTTTTTTTTTTTTTTTTTTTTTTTTTTTTTTTTTTTTTTTTTTTTTTTTTTGTTTTTATATATATATATAT
>CAUYUJ010016651.1:265425-268265 GCA_963575745.1 Prorocentrum cordatum | reverse complement strand
CCTTGGGAAGCCTAGGGCCTTGGGTAGGGCCTACCCTTGGGACGCCTAGGGCCTTGGGTAGGGCCTACCCTTGGGAAGCCTAGGGCCTTGGGTAGGGCCTACCCTTGGGAAGCCTAGGGCCTTGGGTAGGGCCTACCCTTGGGAAGCCTAGGGCCTTGGGTAGGGCCTACCCTTGGGAAACCTAGGGCCTTGGGTAGGGCCTACCCTTGGGAAACCTAGGGCCTTGGGTAGGGCCTAGGGTAGCCAAGGCCCCCGGCGATCTATACCGCTCTGGAGGCCGTGAGGGCCTCCTTGGAAATCCTGGGGGCGCCCTGGGCCAGGGGCACCTCTAGCAACACCCGAATGGAGACGCTCGGGGGCCAGATCGCGGAGCTGACGGATCTCGGGGGCCGTGACCGGTGGGGGAGCGCCCGGGAGCACGGCAGAGACCCAGGGGGGGAGCCCGCGCGAGCGGCGCCCGGCGAGCCGCGAGCTCTGTGCCGGGCAGGCCGTCGAGGCCTTTTGGCCGTGCGCCGGCCTCCCGCGCAGGGGGGCCGAGGCGGCTCGGTGCCCGCGGCAGGCCGCAGGGGCCAGTCGGGGCGCGCTGCGCGCGCCCTGCTTTACGTCGGGCCTGTCCCTGTATGCAGGAGGAATCTTCAGAAGTAGGTCGACAAATGGTCGGGGGGCGATGTTTCAAGTGACAATCGGCCTGTAGGGGGACGTGCCCGACCTAGGCCTTTTGCTGCGGGATGCGGGACAGAACACCAGACGCCAGTGTCCGCACGGTGGTCGTTTTCTTGTTCCTTGCTTGGCCGATCGGCGCGGGCCCTCGCACCCCCTCTCCCTCCCCCCCCAGTGAAGCAGATCTTGGCTCTTCCTGGCGCCTGCTTCGAGCAGATGGAGCCTCTCTCTCCCACAGGACGCACTGCTGCAAACAGTCGCACGCAGCAGAGGTCTGGGGCCAGACCCCCCCCTTCCGTCCAATGTCGAAACGCCGAATCAGAAAACGCTCACAAGGCGGTGCCGCTTCATTTTGGTACACCCTTCAAATGTTTCGTGGCCTCATATGGGGGGCCCAACGTACGCTTCAACCGCAGTGTCCGCATGGCGTACCCGCTCTTCTCCCAATTCGGCACGCCCCTCGCGGATCTCGTGGCAGGGCTCCACCGTGGGTCTAGTGCCAGTGTCCGCATGGCGCACCCGCCCCCTCCGCGGCACACCCCGTACGCGTTCCAGGAGATGCGCGCCAGTCCGTAATGTTGCTCGCCTCCCCCCTTATCCTCATTTGCCTCGCAGCACTCGCAGCCTCTTATGCTTAGGCCCTTCGCCAGGGAACTTTTTCAACGTCGGATCTGGGGGTGATGGTGCGGTGACCACCGTGCGGTGCGTCGCTCTCCGGGGATGTCTCTGGCGACAAGGGGCCTCCAGGGTGCCAGAATCGTGCGGTGATGTGGTAGACACCAATCCCAGGATTCTCCATATTTTCACGTATATGTTCTGGGTTTTCGTCTTTCCCCCCCCCGCTTCCCATATTTTCCTATTTTTTCCGGGGGAATCGACGATCACTTCTGTCTTTGGGGGATCCCGAAGTCACCGCACGGTCTGCCACCTCACCGTCTATTGGGCCCCCCCCTCGATGCTTGCGCCGTTCTCCCGGCAGTCGCGATATGTGCTGGGCGGAAACAATTTGGCCCTCGTGGCGGGTTCCCGGCGACGATCCCAGCGTAGTTTGGCAGCATCTGCTTGCATACGCTCGATGGGAAGATGATGGGCTTCTCGTCTGCGGCGAGCCCCACAGATGATGGCTTGTTTTCCACCACCAATAAGTTGGATGGGGGGATGGGGAAGGAGGGGTAGGACGAGGACGAGGAGGAGGAGGGGGATGATGATGATGATGATGTGATGATGATGATGATGATTGATGATGATGATGATGTGATGATGATGATGATGATGATGATATGATGATGATGATGTGATGATGATGATGATGATGATGATGATGATGAAGAATGATGATGACTGCTGATGAGAATGATTTGATGATGAATGATGATGAGTGATGATGATGATGATATGATGATGATGATTGATGATGATGATGAGGATGAATGAGGATGATGATGATGATGATGCTGATGATGATATGATGATGATGAGATGATGATGATGATGAGCGTGTGAGGGATGCATAGCATGATTGATGATAGGAATGAATGTGAAAGATGATGATGATGATTGATGAATGATGAAGGATGATGAGGATGATGAGGATGATGATGCCTGATGCTGATGCTGATGATGCTGATGATGATGCTGATGTGCCTGATGATGATGATGATGATGATGATGATGATGATGATGAATGATGATGAGATGATGATGATTGATGATGGATGATGTGATATGATGATGATGATAGTGGTGGTGGTGGTGGTGGTGGTGGTGATGATGATGATGATGATTGATGAGGAAGGAGGAGGAGAGGAGGAGAGGAGGAAGGAGACGAAGAGGAGGAGGAGGAGGAGGAGGGGAGGAGGAGGAGAGGAGGAGGGGAGGAGGTGAGGAGGGGGAGGAGATGAGGAGGAGCAGGAGGAGGAGAGAGGAGGGGAGGGGGAGGAGGAGGAGGAGGAGGAGGAGGAGGAGGAGGACAAGGAGGACCCCCTCCACCTTCAACTCATGGCTGTGGTGGTGGAAAACAGGCCCATCAGAAGATCTGGTATGCTGTGAGTGCCCTCCCCTCAGCTCCTGAAGGATGCCGCCCCTGCTTTCTTCGATGACGGCTTCCTGCCTCGAGAACGCCTTGCTCTCCCCTCCTCCAGGCGGCGCCGCTCCCGAGACGCGCGCGGGCGCGCGAGGGG
>CAUYUJ010016651.1:247925-260425 GCA_963575745.1 Prorocentrum cordatum | reverse complement strand
AGCCGTGATAACGTTGCGCAGGATCCCAGTTGCTTTCTTCTCCCCATCTTTCTCCAGCTTCCTCAATATCGTCGCCGTCACCGTGAACTCCACCCCTCCTTCGGATCCCTTACAATATAATGCAGAGGTGCCTTCTGCCAGGACAAGGCAGAACAAGCATCGAGCAGCTAAGGGCCGAGGGGAAACCATCATCGGTGACGCGCAGGTCGCGACCGTCACCTCTCCAAACAACATGCGGCACGGGGCCCCACTGGAGGCCCATGAGGACAGATACGGTAGCAGCTATGGGGACCCGCACAATTAGCCAACGATACGTAGCACTGGTAAGCTTAGCTTTGATACGATCTCAGGTCTGCAAGCTCATCATTCTCTGCTTGTGGCCAGCGCCCCCCCCAGACGGTGGCGAAGCTAGACAACTGATCATACCCCAGCCTAAATTGGGGTCACCCTTGGCAGGGTTTAACCAACCCAGGACAGACGAGGTGAAAACCCCAGGACTCCACCATCCAGAGCACGTGGCCGCCTGTGCCCTCATGGTCTGGATCTGGCTCGGCGTGAGCCCAATGACGTCATGGCCCCAGGACCCAGCCGACAACGCAGCGGGCTTATAAAGCTTACCGGCCCGCCCCACGATTTTGGACAAGTGCGACACTTTCTTGGCCTCCTTGCGGGTCGCCAGTTGACGCTGCCCCAGCTTCATGGTGCAGCGCCGCATACCTGCTGTAGTCATGACCCACAGGTCTCGCACAGCCTTCGCAGAGCAAATCCTGATGCGAGTAGTAGCCAGGCGTGCAGAGACCTCACGCTCCAGAGAAACGTGGGAGCAAACCATGCCGCTCTTGCTGGAAACCCCGGTGCCAGTCGCCTCGAGCTGATGACATAGCCACACTGCCCCCTGAAACAATCCGATCAATGACCTCCTCCTCAGTACCCTACACAGTCTGAGTAATATCATCCACGTGCGCACGCCTCTGACCACGAGCAAAATGAGCGTGGGAAACGTCGAGCAGGTCATATAAGTATACCTTGACCCATGGCATGGATTGCGTACAGCCTGGCAACACCCCCACACTTGCGGGAATCAGCTCCGAGACGACACCTCCGACCTCCGAAATCCGAGGCGCCTCGTGCATCAACATCCCCAGGTCGAGGAGGTGCACAGGGTACTGCGTTCTCGAGGCGAATCCGGCCAGGCGAAGAGGATCGACCGTGTCGAAACTTTAGTCAGCTCCCAGTGCAACCCAGTGGACTTCAACTCGTGATAGGACGCGATCCCATGGCCGCCATCGCGCACGAGAGCAGCGACCGGGGCTCAGGACCCTCGGATCGCCGTGTCCCACACGTTCTCCCGCTCGGCAGCCCCGTTGTCGACGTCGCGCCCTCGGGCCTCACAGTACACGCAGTCAAGGGAGGCGCACTTGCAACCAGGGCGCTCGGCAACAGCAGCCTCGGGGAGTAAGACAATGATGCCCAACATGGTCTGGGTAGGCCACATCATTCAGCGCTCGCGCTGATTGATGAGGTCAACATAGGCCCCAGCAGCAGCAGGGGGAAGGGTAAGGAGGGGGCGCGGGGCCCAGTGATTGACCCCCACGGCCGTGTCAACCTTGACCGCCCGCGACGCTTTCTGGACATCGAGAGGGCCTACCTGCTCTAAAGCACCCACGGTCTTAAGAGCAACCAGCCTCAACTCATCCCAAACTCCAGAAAGAGCCCCACGACGTTCGGAGGGCGCCTCCCAGAACCCTTTCCAATACGGCTGATGATACCTCATCATATCTTCAGGCAAGTGCTTGACATCGGTAGGAGTGACCAAGTGCTCGAGGTCGACGCCTTGGTCGTATCAAAGCCAGGAGTGCACCCGCTTGGCCACTTTGGACAGCGCGCGCAGCAGCCGCCGCTTCATGCTGTCCTTAGACTCCGATCGTGCCGACGCCCAGGCTTTAGACACGGTGTTACTACAAGCATCGGAGATCGGGTCGAGACGGGGGGCATTTTGGGAAAGGCTAGACAATTGAGTCCGCCACCCTTCTGGGTCTCGAGCGTCTCCAGGAAGACAGTGTTTATGAGCCTCGACGGCTAGAGTCTCAGGGACAGCCCGAGCCTGATCAACCCTGGTAGTCGACTTCCTCGCAATCGACAGGCGATGCTCCCACAGCGTCTGCGACACGTGCGCCCGGAAACAGAGAGCTGGTTACTTGAAACTCTGTCCGCAGAAGCCGCGTCTGCCGACCTTGGAGAGACGGAGCTTGGGAAGCCCTGCTCGCTCTCCAGCGCCACGAGTAGCTGGGTCAACGGCGCAAGCGCGGGATAAAAAACATGCGCTCCGTCGCTGTGCTCCACAAGGCAAAGTACTCAGGCACATCTGGTGACAGTTTAGCAACCGCGCGAGGTAACACAACTTTCCCACCGGGACATCGGGGGGGGGGCGAGGCTCATCGAAGCCCTCGTCGCGACGCTGCTCCGTGATCACTTCCCAAGGTGCATCAGGGCCAGCGCGGCCTGGAAACGCGGCTGGGATTACTCGTCTCCAAGGTGCTTTTTCTACCGCCTCATGCTCGATATCAATACTCAGGCAGGCATGAGTCTTAGCTATAATTAGCCATTAACTACACCAGTTGAACATAATAATACTATGAATAACAATTTAACTACTAAGAACTAGTAACACACGAACACAATCATAAGACGCACACAAATATTAATAATCATAATACGACTAAGAAGAATGATACTAATAACACGACAAAGAAGGATAATAATAATACGAATAAGCATAATAATATGACAATTAAAGATAATCATAATGATAAGAAGAGGAGGAGGAGGAGGAGGAGGAGGAGGAGGAGGAGGAGGACCGGGAGGAAGAGGATGGGGAGGAGGGGGAGGAGGAGTACCTTTGTAAACCCAAGGCGCATCAACGATGTTGCAACACACCCTCCCGCCAAGTTTCCTCGTCATGCCGCAAATCAACTTTATCGTTGAGTCCCGACGATCCTGTATCGTGCCACAGCACGATTCCTGGGACTTCAACAGCGCGAACCAACGTGACGATCGCGCCCAGACAGCCCTAATTTGTGCCATCGTTCCTGGGGCGTCAACCAAAATAATCCGTTAAACTTTTATGAGCGTTGACGACTGTGCGCGGCGCCAAGGCGAGAGCAACATTTCGAAACGGAGCCGCCTTCCTCCATCTGGCAAACTTTTGAGACGAATATGCGCGCCGCGTTGGCGGTAGCCACAGTTTGAAAACCACTCGCCCTTTATCCGTGAAACTCTTGCACACTTTGAAGACGAACGTGCGCAGCGCTAGGGCGAGAGCTATATTTTGAAAACAGCCCGCCCTCAATCGTGAAACTGTTGCAAGCTTCGAAACGAATGTGCGCGTGGCTGGGCCGAGAGCCACACTTTGAAAACCACCCGCCCTCCGTCCGTGAAGCTGTGGCTCATTGCAAGTTGTAGGAGCATGCATGGTGAGGCAGTCTCGGGCGACATGCCCGGCCGGCCGTGCCGACACGCTTCGGGGTGCGACAGGGAGGGGGTTCTTCATAAAGAGTACGGAGGAACGAGAGAGCGAGGTAAAGAGGGGGAGGGAGGTCTGGAAGTAGGGAGGCAGGGAGAGGGAGGAAGTGAGGTCTGCGGGGGCGGCCCGGAGCGCGGAGGGAAAAGGGTATGTCTTGCCGCGCCCTGGTTCTTACACGTGTATATACGTTTACACATGCACTTACATGTGTATATTTGTATATTATTTGTATGTACAAATGTATATCTATACGTGTGTGTGTGTGTGGTCTGTTTGCTGTGTGCTGTGTGTTTTCCGTGCTTTTGTGTGTGTGTGTGTGTGTGTGTGTGCGCCCTTATTTAATCGCTTCGCTCATTCCGCCGGCCCTGGAGCGCTATTTGGGGCATCTTGGGGCCGTCTTGGGGGCTTCTTGGGGGCTTCTCGGGAGCGTCTTGGAGCTCCTTGGCGGCGTATTGGGCTCCCCTGGGGCCTCTTGGGGGGCTCTTGGGGGCCCCTTGGGGCGGGAGGGGGGGGTAGTCGTTGGCAGCCCCCCCCTCGGAGGCCACGATCCTCGTGAGGGGTGGCGAAAAATAGCCTCCCCCCTGGGGATCGCCCGGGGATCAGCCGGGGATCGGCCGGGGTACTTTTCGTCCGGGGCCCCCCAGGGCCGCCCCGCGCGCGCGAACTAGAAATATTGTTAAGTAGTTACCGGAGATCTTAGCACGCCTTTGGCCCGGTGGGCCGGCGAATTTCTAGTAGCCGGTGCGAGTTCAACATGACGCTCATTGGATGGTGGTGATGCCGATGAGATCTCGCATCTTTTGCTCGCGAAGACACGTGCAGAGTAAACTAACGGGGTTCACCGCGCATGCACTCTGGAGCGCCCGCGTCGATGCAGAATAATGAACCTTGGCGTTGCTCTGCGCGTCTCGCAGAGAATGGCCTCCCCCTGACTCACCTTCGGGGCGGAGGGGTGTGAGCATTGCCATAGAAGGCACGAGGCCTTGTAATATTAGGGAGAGGAAAAGGAAGAGGGAGAAGTGTGGTGGTGGTGGTGGTGGTGGAGGCGGCCGGAGTAGGAGGAGGAGGCGCAGGAGGAGGAGGAGGAGGAGGAGGAGGAGGAGAGGAGGCGGAGGAGGAGGAGGAGGAGGGAGGAGGAGGAGGAGGAGGAGGAACCAGGATGGTGGCGTAGCCAAAGGATGGGAGGAGGGGGGGAGGAGGCGGATGAGATGAAGGAGGAGAAGGCGGATGAGATGGAGGAGGAGGAGGAGAAGGAGGAGGAGGAGGAGGAGGAGGAGGAGGAGGAGGAGGAGGAAGCGCAGGACGGTTCGCCGCACTTCGCGTGCATTCTGCCGCTCGCCCGAGGTGTGGCTGCCGAGTCTGGCGGGGGGGGGGTCCCGCGTTTCTGCGGCGGCTGGGGCCAGTACGCTCCGCCGCCAGCGCCTGTGAAGCCCCCAAATGCTCCAGGAGGTCTCCGATCCCCAGAGGCGCGACTCGACGATTGTCGTCTTCTTCGTCTCCTTCGTCGTCGTCGTCTTCTTCATCTTCTTCGTCTTCGTCGTCGTCGTCGTTGTCGTCGTCGTCGTCGTCGTCGTCGTCGTCGTCGTCGTCGTCGTCGTCATCGTCGTCGTCGTCAGGCCGAGGACCTGGATAAGTCGCTCCAGAGCCACGGGTCGCCACGAGGGCGCGATGGCATTCGCTGCTCGTGGGTCGCGGCTCCTCGTCCTCGTTCTCCTCGTCCTCCTCCTCTCCCAGAGGGGGGCGGCGCGAGAGCGCGAAGTTCCTCGCGCTCTCGCGAGGTTCTTCGCGCTCTCGCGCTGCAGAGCGCTCTGGGAACGCTCCTCAGAGCGTTCTGGGGCGCTCCGGAGGGGCCCGCGGCGCCAGAGACACCCTCCAGAACCGCCGCGCCTCCGGGATCCTCGCTCCTGCCCCTGTGACTGGGGACGCGGGCCCCGTCCCCAGCGTGTCCCGGTCCTGGCTCCGCCTCGGGGGCGGCCAAGAGTCAGGGGCGAAAGAAGGACGTACACGTGCATGAATCCACGCTGGTTTCGGGAGTGTGCACGCGAATGTTCATATCACGCGGACGGTCTCGCGGATCGAGAGGCCGTGTTCATGTACATGGTTGGGCGCGCACGTCCTCTGTGGGCTCCCTAAGGAGGGGGGCGATGACCAGGGGGGGGGAATCTCATGGGCGGGGGCCACGATATCTCCCCAGATCTCATGGCCCCTCTTCTTGGCTCAACGCGTTCCCGGCCGCCCCCTGGCCGCGCACGTGCCTCGGGCCACGATCTGCACGCCCCCCTCCTGGACGCCCCCCTCTTGGACGCCCCCGGCCGTCCCAGCGCTCAGCCAAGAGGGCCGCGTTGCGTGCGTCGCAGCCTTGGCCGGGCACCCCGCCCTCCTCCAGGGCGGCCCCGCGAGGGCGCGGAGCCGACCCCGCACCGCGCCTCGCGGGGCGCGAACTCGGGTGAGCCATGGGGCCACCCAGCCTTCCCCCGGGGGCCCCAGGGGTGCCCCAGGCTGCCCGGGAGAGTCCAGGAGGTCCCCGGCGGCCCCAGGCCTCCCAAAGCTGGTGTTGCTTGTCCTCGCCCCTCTCGTCGTCCTCCTCCTCCTCCTCCTCCTCCTCCTCCTCCTCCTCCTCCTCCTCCTCCTCCTCCTCCTCTCCTTTCTCACCTCCTTCCGCCTCTGCTTCCGGCGGGGACTTTGAGGAAGGCCAGCCCAGCTCCTCCACCACCCGAACGTTCTCGTCCTGCGGGCCCTCGTTCTTTTCTCCCTGTCCCCCCTTCGTCCCGCCCAGCGTGTTCTGGCCCACCGCTGGGTTGGCCGTGTGGGATGCGATTGTCGAAGCTGGCTGGGTACGCAATTAGATTACTCGCATCACTTCGCGCCGCCATCAATACTGCCGCGATGCGTGCCTCTTCTTCGCCTGAGGCTCATTTGCGTCGCCACCGCCTCCCATTCGGCCGCATTTTGACTCCCCTGTCTCATCGTCACTCGCACCGCCGCCTCCAAATCTGTTTCGGCATGTTGTTCGACAGGCCTGTTGGAGGCCATGACACGTTCACGCGTTACATAACACACTCCGTGTACTGGACTTTTGGGCATCGCCTCCCCGCCGGTCGAGAAGGCGGCCGCGTACTGCTTGCCTCATGCTGGCCTACCGTGCTTGTCTCTTCTCTGTCGGCTCGGCGATGTGCAGTGCAGCATGTTGTGTAAGGAGGAGCCGTCTGCGTGGAGGGCGAGCCGGAGAAACCGCCCCAGTCAGGGACTGCAGGGATTTTTGATGAGCAGCCTGGGAAGCTGAGGGAATACCTCTCAGGGCTGCGTGAGCCTTGGGAATTTTCCTGTCGTGTCTGCGGCACGCTGGCGGATATGATGCTCTCTCTCTCTCTCTCTCTCCCTCTCTCTCTCTCTCTCCGCACAAATCATATATATATATATATATATATATATATATATATATATATATATATATATATAAAAAAACAGGCACGCCTCCCCCTCCTGGGAGCGCCCCCCACCTCCGTGACATCTGGGGGCATTTCCCGGTACCGCGCCCCCAGGCCTCCCAGGGAGACCCCCAAACGGCCCAAGACGCCCCCAAGGAGCCCCCAGAATGCGAAAGGACGACCCAAGACGCTCCCAAGCAGCCCAAGACAAGACCTCCGACGGCCCTCCAGGCTCCCAGGAGGCCTCCAAGAGGCTCCAAGAGAGCTCCGAGAGGCGTCTCGGGAGCGCCCGAAGAGGCCAACATCGTTGATTTGTATGTTTTTCTTTCCCCCCTCGGTTTTTAGCCCTCTCGCGTTGTCGAGCTTCCAGCGCTCCAGGACAGCCGAAAGAGGCCCCCAAGACCGTTCAAGAGCCCCCAAGACGGCTCCACGGCGGGGCAAGAAGGCCCCAAGACGGCCAAAGAGCGGCCCGAGGCAACCCAAGAGAGCCCCAAGATGGCCCGGAAAGCCGCCCAACAGGGGGAACGCAGAGGCCCCCAGGAGGCCCCAAGAGCCCCCCCAAAGAGCCCGAAGAGGTCCCCAAGAGCCCCGAAGAGGCCCAAAAGTGGTCTCCAGGAGGCCCCCCAAACAGCCCCCCAGCGGCTTCCAAACTGCCTCCCAAGAGTTCCTTGCACGCCTCTTAGGCCCTCCCGATCCCTGCGCACTACATGTGAGGAGGCCCCATTTGAAAACAAAGGAAATCCAGTGATTCTCTTTCTGTTCAAATTCATCCCGAGCCCCGTCAAGACCTCGGGGTCGCATTACTTACCGTAGCCGTTTGGCCTAAGCCATTGTAGCTCAAGCTATTGCGCGCACGCTGTGATTTCCTGGTGTCGAATTCTGCGTAACGCCCGGCTGCGCTCACGCAAGTCGTCTGGGAATTGAGCCCCCCTGAAGAGCTGGCTCCCCTGAAAGGCTGGACGCGTCAACAATGGTCGCAGGTGGATCGTTCCATGACGCGTATTTCCATAATTTCTGGCGGGGCGTCATGAAGCCAGCCGCCACCACCCGTGGGGTAATCGCAATCATCGTTCGGGGAAACAGTTCGTCCCGTGGAGAGGACGACGAGGGGGTGCATGAGATTGGCGCGAGGCGGGCCCTGCCTCTCTTGGAGGGCTCGGGGGCCAAGTTTCGCATCGTCGATTTGGCCAGCACGGCACGGGAGGAGCGGGCCCGCACGGTCGCAGAGCCGGTCGTGGTCGTGGGCCTTCACGGGGCGGGGCTCTCAGGCATGCTCTTCCTGCGGGCAGGCGCGCTCGTCATAGCGAGATTGGGGGAACGGGCTCCTCTTTGCTCTGAGAACTTGGCTGCGCGAGCGTCGCTCGAGCTTCGTTGGTCCGGGCGGAAGCAAGCCAATCATGCCATGCATTGGAATCGCTGGCTGCACCCAAAGCTAAAAGTTCCACCGCCCCACCCGAAGCCATGCCCGCACCCAACGCCAAGAACGGTAAATGGCGCTTTCACAACCACGGCCGGCGTCGTACTAGGTGTTGCGTTGATCAAGAACATTGAACATATGGGAAGTCTCCAAACCATGTGGATCGGCGATATACGAAAGCATATAGGGAACAACATGGGATGCGATGACATGCGTACTACAGCTATCCTCAGTATTGCATCAACGGATTGTTGGAACGATAGCGGTCCAAAACGTACGTCGCACCACCCGCGAGCACGCAGCGTGATCTATCTATTTCTGGCGCCTCGGCGCCGCGCCCGCGGCGGCACCATCCAGACGCGGGCATGCACTGATACTCCGTCCTGCTTGCCAGACTCTCTTTGCCATCACTTTTGATTTCAGCGACGGGGTCGGCCGGTCGGCCAAACAACAAACGACGCCACCCCACCTGCGGCCCTCCATGCTGCACTGCGCCCCTATCGGGGGCCGCAGCGTATGCCGTGCAAAAACCCACGCCAGATGTCCAGGCATATTGCTACGGCCCGTGGGGCCGTGGGTGGGGTGCTGTCGTTTTTGTCTTCTGTTTTCTGGCCCACGGGGGGGCCTTCCTCGGAGCACTCGGTGTTCAGGAGGGACAAAAAAACACACAGACACAATTAATCCACGATTTCCCAGAAAATATGGGAAACTATGGGAAGTGGGGGGGAAGACAAAAACCCAGAAAATATGGGAAAATATGGGGATTATTTTTATTTGTGTATTTATTTGTGTGTCCCAGGGCCCCTTCAGGTGTGCCCCTCGCGCACGGGGCGTGTCGGACTGCTGGGCCGATCTGCCGGCGGCCTCCGCCGCTGCAGGCGGCAGCGCCTCCGCCATGCGCAGACGCGGCTCGTGCTCCTTGTGGGCGCCAGGGCCGCAGAGGCCCAGGGATTCCCGCGCCAAGCAGAGCCCGAAGGCCGTCGCAAAAAAGTGCCCCGTCGGACGCTGGAACGTACGCACTGCCAGCGGCGGGCTGTTGCCCAATCCCGGGGAGGAGGAGGAGGAGGAGGAGGAGGAGGAGGAGGAGGAGGAGGAGGAGGAAAAGGAGGAGGAAACGGAGGAGGAGGAGGAAGAGGAGGAGGAGGAGGAGGGAGGAGGAGGAGGGAGCCCGCCGCTGGGGAGGAGACCATCGAGGAGACCATCGAGCAGCCTTCCCCTGACGAGCGGGACAACGAAGCCATCCTACAGCTGGTTTCGAGGAGCCCTTTCGCCTCTATTCGTTCTCCCTCCCCTGCCAGCGACTCGATACGGGCGGGCGCCTCTACAAGCAGCCACGGGGCAACCCATGCATCCCTGCAAAGCGCGCCAGACCCCCCCCGCTCGGGTGGGGACGTGAGCTCGACTGCCGAGACGGGCCAGCAGCCCAACGGGGGGCCATCCTTGACGCGTCGGACGGGAAGTGGGTGGGCGCCCAGGCTGTTCGCCGATCGCCAGCAGCCAGGACCACGGGACTCCCTCACTGGAAGGCCGCTCTATAGAGCCCAGTCCACGACTCCCAGTGGGAACCCCGCGGAGTGTCATCGAACGAGACGATCAGGTACCTTCAGGTCACCCTGGGTGCGTCGTTCACAGCCGTCTGGCACGCCTTTGCCGCGCAACGCGCTGCCCCTGGCACCACG
Organism: Prorocentrum cordatum; assembly: GCA_963575745.1. Taxonomy (NCBI): domain Eukaryota; class Dinophyceae; order Prorocentrales; family Prorocentraceae; genus Prorocentrum; species Prorocentrum cordatum. Next base: position 250,378 of record CAUYUJ010016651.1, on the reverse strand, counting down.
TCGGCACGACCAGCAAACCTGCGTCGCCTTCTGACCTCACGTCGCAGCCACAGCTGCGATGTTCGGGCCATGAGCGACTCATTGGGCCTGGGTATCGTCGGTGCGCAGGCGCGTGGGCAACACATTGGACGTCACGTTGGCGCGAACAGGGGGCGCCAGGCACCCCCGCGAGATGGTCGGGATCTCGTGGGCGCCGACGCTGGCCGCGCGCAATAGGGTGGGAGTGCTCTGGGCGCGGCTGGGAGGAGGAGCCGAGCAACCGAGAGCCCATGGACCGAGAAACGGTTCGACAGTAACACCGTGTGTGGGGCACCACGCAGTTTCGTTGATATGCGGTCTTGACAACACACCGGGTATGTGGACTGGCAGCACACCTGTCAGCATCAATTGCTCGAGTGTAAATTCCTTCTCCCCTCCTCTCACACCGTGTGCCGGGCGTGCACATCTTTCCCTCCCTTCCTGCATCTTAGTGCTGCAGCGGTTAGCTGTCGCGCCGGGGTGCCTTCCGTGCCTGGCGTGCATTTCCCCTCCTCTCCTCCTGCTTCTGTTTGCCTCCTTCCGCGTGTCTTTTCCTCCCCTCCTGCATCCTAATGCTGCAGCGGTTAGCTGCCGCGCCGGGGTGCCCACCGTGCCTGGCGTGCATTTCCCTTCCTCTCCTTTGTTTCACCGGGTTTATCCCGCGCGGCTGGGGTTGTCGCCGGTGCTGTTGTCTGGTGGTGCTGTGACAGCCTGAATTCCATGCAAGGATCACAGTGGGAATGGGCGGTAAGGCGGCCCCTGGCCTGCTCCTGGCTGGTGTCGGCCTCCACAGGTGACCGATGGGTTCAGCGGGGTCGCGCTACGAATTCCGTGCGTGGATCACACTGGGAATTGGCGGTCAGGTGGCCCTGGCCTGCTCCTGGCTGGTGTCGGCCTCCACTGGCGACCGATAAGGGTTCAGTGGGGTTCTCGCACGCTGCCGCCCGACCTCCACGGTGCTTGGACTTCGGCATGTGTGGCTCGGTGCGCCCGTCGGCTGCTTTCTCCTGCAAGGGCTTCGTTTTCGACGTGTGCAACTGTTGTACAAACAAGAAGTACTGCCGTTTGCAGTCCTATTTGCGACGAGGTTGCCCCTCGTCACACTTGCGCTGACACGATGCTGATGTGTCGCCTACGGCACGGACGTCGTCTGGGTGTGCCTGTCGGTCCTCCTCGTCTCTGACGGTGCCTTGTGCCGACGCACACCGAGTGATTGACCTCTGCGTGTTTATGGTCGCGCCGCCGCGCCATTTTGGCTGCGCTTACTTGCTGGTCGCCACCGGGATCTCCACGCCACCGCGTTGGGAGTTTCCTTTTTTGGCTCTTCTTCTGAGTGGTTGCCCGCGCGCTCGCTTCGCTTGCCTCTCTTTTCTTGCTGCCTAGTCGCGGCCCGACTAGTGTTCGGACGGCTTTCGACCTCCTTCGCGAGCCCGCAAACCAAACGAGTATCTTCACCAACCCATCCCAACAACACAACTTTTGCGAAGCATGCCGACTGTCGTGGTTTACGTGCGTACTTGCTCCTGCCATGTGAAGAAGAGGATGAGGAGCAGGCGGAGGAGGAGGCGGGAAAGAGAGGAGGGAGGAGGAGGAGGAAGAGGAGGAGGAGGAAAAGGAGGCGGAGAAGGAGGAGGAAAAAAGGAGGAGGAAATTGAGGAGGAGGAGGATGAGGAGGAGAAGGGGGAGGAGGACGAGGAGGAGGAGGGGGAGAATAATGGGGAGGAAAAGGAGGAAGAGGAACACATGACGACTAGAAACGCCTCCGCGTATTGTTGTTTTTTTGTGTGTGTTTATTTTTTGGTGTTACTATATATACACGTCATGCGTGTACTATAGATATGCACGTATGTATGTATGTGTGTATGTATGTATGTATGTATGTATGTATGTTGTATGTATGTGTGTGTATGTATGTATGTATGCATGTTTGTATATGTATAGGTATCGTTGTATAATGTATACACACGTGGTTATGTATGTTTTTGATGTATGTATGTATGTATGTATACTTATACGACCACTCTTGTGGTGATAAGGAGGTTTGTTTTTTGGGGGAAACCAGCGTCTCACTCGATCGGACTCACTATCGGTCTCACTATCGATCTCACCATCGGTCTCGCTTGATCGATCTCGCTCGATCGATTTAACAATCGATCTCACCAGCTCTATTTCATTCGATTGATTTCAGAATCGGTCGGACTATCGATCTCACAATCGATATCACGATCGATTTGACCATCGATCTCACAATCGATCTCACATATGGTTTGATCACTATCGATCCCATGATCGATATCACAATCGATCTTACAACCAACGTCGTCCTCATCAACATCATCGTCATCAGCGTCATCATCATCATCGGGACACCGTCATCATCATCATCACTTCTTCATCCTCAACATCATCATCATCATCTTCATCATCGGGACACC
>CAUYUJ010016651.1:196757-244257 GCA_963575745.1 Prorocentrum cordatum | reverse complement strand
TGTTGAGACGAACCAAGTCGATGCTGTCTGGTGTTTTGTAGGTTAGGATGGGACCCCGACCGGCGGGCGGCAGGAGGCCACAAGACACCCCAGGAGGCTGGGCCCCAAAAAGCACCAGGAGGCCCCAGGAAACTCCAAGAGGCTTCAGGAGGCCTCCGTCTGCACCAGGAAATCCCAGGATGCCCCAGGAGGCACAATGAGGTTTCAGGAGCCCAGAGGGTCGCCAGGATGCCTCAGGACCCCCCAATCGGTTTCAGGAGGCTTCCGTGTGCACCCGGAAATCCCAGTAGGCTTCAGGAGGCTCCAGGAAACCCCAGGAAGCATCAGGAGGCCCCAGGAAGCCCCAAGAAGCCCTAGGAGGCCCCAGGCGTCCGATGGATTGGCGGGCGACAGATGTGCGCAGCGCTTTGGCGGGAGCGCCACTTTCAGAAAACATGTGCGCGGCCGACGCGAAAGCGACATTCCGCCCTTTCGCGCGGGGTGTGCACCACGTCCCGTTCTTGCCACGCATTTCGCGACGCGGACCACATGAAGTCCATATTGAGAGGAACCAAGTCGATGTTGTGTTGCTTTTGCAGGTTCGGATGGGACCTCCTCAGATTGGCTGGCGGCAGGAGGCCACAAGAAACCCCAGGAGGCCCCAGGCGGTTTCAGTATGCCCCAACAAAAACACTGGGAGGCCCCAGGAAACCCTGATAGGCTTCAGGAGGCCTCCGTATGCACCAGGAAAACACAGGAGGCCCCAGGAGGCCTCAGGCGGCTTCATGAGGCTTCAGGAAGCCCTAGAAACCCCAGGAGGCTCCAGGCGCCCGACGAACTGGCGGGCGACGAATGTGCCTTTGGCGGGAGCGCCACTTTCAGAAAACATGTGCGCGGCGCCGAAGCGAGATCGACATTTCGCCCTTTCGCGCGTGGTGTGCGCCGCGTCCCGTTCTTGCAACGCAGTTCGCGACGTGGACCACAGGACGTCCATGTTGACAGGGACAAAGTCGATGTTGCATTGATTTTTGCAGGTTCGGATGTGACCCCCTGGGTTGGCCCCCAGTCGGCCGGGGAGAGGACAGAGTGGGAGTATATGACAATAAGGAATGAGGATAGGAGTGGGAGTGGGAGTACGTATAGGAGGAGGAGGAGGAGGAGGAGGAGGAGGAGGAGGAGGAGGAGGAGGAGGAGGAGGAAGAGGAGGAGGAGGAGGAGGAGGAGGAGGAGGAAGGGAGGGAGGGAGGGAGCGAGTGAGGGAGCGAGACAGGGAGGCAGGAATCGAGGGAGGAGGAGGAGGAGGAGGAGGAGGAGGAGGAGGAGGAGGAGGAGGAGAGGAGGATGAGGATGATGATGATGATGAGGAGGAGGAGGAGGAGGAGGAGGAGGAGGAGGAGGAGGAGGAGGAGGGAGGGAGGGAGGGAGGGAGGGAGGGAGGGAGGAGAGGGAGGAGAGGGAGGAGGAGAAGGAGGATCAGCAGCAGCCTCGACGCCTCAAGTCCTGCCCTTTGCCCACCTGCCGCAGCCGCGCGCCCCCGCGGAGGTGCCAAAGGGACCGCACGTCCCCTGCCGGTCCAGGCGACATGGGGGAGAGCTCCGCAGGCCAGCGCTCGGGGGGGGCCAGGATGATGCTGCTGCTGCGACGATGATTATGATGATGATTCTGATGATGATTTTGATGATGATTCTGATGATGATGCTGACGATGAGGATGATGAGGATGATGATGATGATGCTGATGATGATGCTGCTGATGATGATGATGCTGCTGCTGATGATGATGCTGATGATGATGATGATGATAATGATGATGATGATGATTATGAGGCTGACGCTGATGATGCTGATGATGATAAGTATGCTGATGATGATGTTGATGCTGGTGCTGAGGATGAGGACACGTATGCTGCTGCTGATGATGATGAGCATGGTGACGATGATCATGACGATGCTGATGATGATTTAGTGGTAATGATGAGGTTGATGATGGTGCTGCTGATGATAATGATGATGATGATGATGATGATGATGATGATGATGATGATGGTGGTGCATGTGGTGATGCTGATGTTGGTGATTCTGCTGGTGGGGGCGATGATGATGCTGTTGATGATGATGAGGATGCTGCTGCTACTGATGCTGATGATGATGATGATGATGATGATGATGATGATGATGATGATGATGGCGCTGATAATGATGATAAATGATGAGGATGCTGATGGCGATGATGATGCTGCTGCTGATGATGATACTGAGGATGATGCTGGTGATGATGCTGACGATGATGACGATGTTCATGCTCATGTTCTTAGTTTGTGTTTATGATGGTAGTGATCATGCTGATGACGATGATGATCCTGACGATGATGATTCTGGTGACGGGCTTGGTGGTGATGGTGCAGATGATTGTGGTGGTGCTGGCGGTGGTGGTGATGATGATGACGCTGGTGGTGGTTGGGATGATGGTTGCTCTGATGAATTTGATGATGATGATGATGATGGTGGTGGTGGTGGTGGTGATGGGTGGGAGGAAGAGGACGAGGAGGATGAGGAGGAGGAGGGAGGGGTAGGAGTATGATGACCACTGTAAACCCAGGACTCAGCAACGATGTTGGATTCCACCCTCTCTCTAAGCCATCTCCTCATATGCCCATACACAAGGGTTCACTTCCACAGGGGATTGCCCTGTTGGGGGACAGCCGAGAGAACATTCTAAAGCTTGCCAAAACATTCTCAGGACTTCAACGCCACGAGTAAACCTGACTGCTGCGTCTTGACGATCCTGAATCATGCCAGGACACCACTGACGGGACTTCAGCACCGCGAGTCAACGTAACGTGATTGTTGTGCCTTGACTATCCTGAATCGCTCCAAAACAATATTTCTGGTGCGTTAGCCATGAGAACTAGTGAAGCTCTTGCATAGTTTCAAAACGAATGTGCGCGGCGCTACGGCGAGAACCACATGTTGAAAAGGAACAGTTTTCAAGTTGTAAAGCCTTCTCCGAGTTTTGAAAAGAATGTGCGCGGCGCTCAGACGAGAGCCACATTTTGAGTAGGAACCGCCCTCAATCCGTTTAATCTGTGACAGAGAATGTGCGCGGCGCGAAAGCGAGAGCCACATTTTGAAAAGAACCGCCCTCAATCCGTGAAGCTTCATCAAGTTTTTGACAAGAATGTGCGCTGCGCTCAGACGAGAGTCGCATTATGAAAAGTATCCCCCCTCAATCCGTTAATCTCCTACAATTTTTACAACGACTGTGCTCGGCGCTAAGGCGAGAGCCACATTTTGAAAAGAACCGCCCTCAATCCGTAAAGCTCTTGCTAATGTTTGACACGAATGTGCGCGGCGCCGAGGCGAGAGCCGCATTTTGGAAGCGACCCGCCCTCCCTCTGTGAAACTGTTTCCAGTTTGGATGCTTGAGGCTCGCAAGTGGTAAGAAAGTCTGAGGCGAAACGCCTGGTCCGCCCTTCCGACTGGCCTCGGGGTGTGACAGGGAGGAAGTATTCATAAGGAAATGGAATGGAGGAGGACGAAGAAGAGGAGAAGGAGGAGAAGGAGGAGGAGGACAAGGAGGGCAACAAGAGGGAAATGAGGAGAGGAGGCGGGCGAGGAGGAGGGCGAGGAGGATCAGGAGAAGGATCAGGAGAAGGAGGGCGAGGAGGAGGAGGAGGAGGCGGAGGAATGGAGCAATGGAGGAATGGAGGAGGGCAGCGAAGAGGGCGCGGGCGCTGGCGCAGACGTCGGCCGACCCCCGTCGTCTCGGGGGGCGCCGGGTACCGGCACTTGCGGGGTCGGGCGCGGCCGCCTCGGGCAGATCCCGGGGCCACGGCGGGGGCACCTCGCGCTCATCGCCTGCTCCGGGCGCACGGCGCACGGTTTCCCTGCATGGAGCTTCCGTTCTTCCTCTGCCCCGCCCTCGCTGGCTCCTGGGCTGCTTGCCCGCGTGCCTCCCCGGCGGGGTCCGAGCAGTGGGGTGGGGTCGGAGGAGCGCGCCGCATCGCCGGTGCGTCGCCCATGCGGCTCGATTTATGTCGGGCGTGTCCCCCTACAGGGGGATTTTCGACGAAAAATGAAAGATACCCGAAGGATGCCCCCAAAAGGTCAAAAAATACTCCAAAAATAGTCCCCCGACTATTTTTGGACTATTTTTTGATTGTTTTTGGGGTACTCTTAATTTTTCGTCGAAAAATCTTCCTGAAGGGGGACAGGCCCGACTTAAAGGCTCGATGTGGAGTCCGATCGCCTCCATTCCTCAGGAGGGAAAAGAACACACAGACACAATTAATCGTCGACCCCCAGTAAAATATGGGAAACTATTGGAAGTGGGGGGGGAGACAAAAACCCAGAAAATATGGACAAATATTGGGAATCTTTTTATTTGTGTGTATTTATTTGTGTGTCCCAGTGCCCCTTCATCGCCTCCACTCCGACGTCTCCGAGGCCTCGCCGACGTCGCCGGTGCATCGGCGCTGCGGCGCGGGCCTCCGACCCATAGCTGCTCGGACCTCGGTGCCCACGTGGTGGTGGAGCCCGCAGGGCGGAAGCCACGGCGGGCCCGCCTTTTCGGGAGACCAGCCCGCAGAGCTCGGGGCCATGGATGAGGAGGAGGAGGAGGAGGAAGAGGAGGAGGAGGAGGAGGAAAGGGAGGAGGAGGAGGGAGAAGGAGGAGGAGGAGGAGGAGGAGGAGGAAGGGAGGAGGAGGAGGGAGGAGGAGGAGGAGGAGGAGGAGGAGGAGGAGGAGGAGGAGGAGGAGGAGGAGGAGGAGGAAAGGGAGGAGTAGGAGGAGGAGGAAAGGAGGAGAGGAGGAGGAGGAGGAGGAGGAGGGGAGGAGGAGGAGGACGGAGGAGGAGGAGGAGGAGGAGGAGGAGGAGGACATGGCATGTTGTCGTGCGGTCGGGCCAAGGTATAAAATCGAGGTCAGCTCGGGGAGGGTGCTCTGATGTTCTTCGTGCTTGTCGGCTGCTCTCGTGCATCCTGGGGGAGGGCACCCTCGAATGATCTTCAGTTTGGGCCCGCGGAGGGTCTCGTGTTTTTGAGGGATGTTCTTCTGGCCTAGGTCCGACTGTACCGCTACCCCCCGGACAGTTCCCGGGGTGAGTTCTGACCAGAATTTCGAGGCGAACCCAGCGATGGCGTCGAGGGCATCTCAGTAGGCTCAAAGACGAAACGCGGGCGAAGGGTAGCGGGCTGGGTACCTCTTCTTCCCCCGAGATCCAACGAATCCTCGCGCGTGGACCTCCGGACGTCTGTGTGCACGCCAACTCCCCACGCTCGCAGCGAAGGGGACCGGAGGAGGAGGAGGAAGAGGAGGAGGAGGAGGAGGTCGAGGAGGAGGAAGCCCAGTGTAGACCCAAGAATCATCAGCGATGCTGGAATACACCCTCCTCCAAGCTCCCTCTTCGCAGGCCCCTACAAGGGTTCATTTCCACTGAGGGAAGTGCCCCCTTGGGGGGCAACCGTGTGAAAATCTCGAAGCGTGGCCGAACCCCCACTGTCAGGACTTCCAGGCCATTCATGGGACTTCACCTTTCGCGTCAAAGTAAGTGTTGCGCCCAGACAATCCTGAACAACACATTATTGCTGGTACGTTAAGAATGAGGAACAGTGAAACTTCTGCAAATTTTCAAAACGAATGTGCGCGGAGCTCAGGCGAGAGCCACATTTTGAAAAGGAGCCGGTCTCAATCCGTTAAACTCGTAGAATTATTTCAAACGAATGTGCGCGGTGCTGAGGCGAGCACAGCATTTTGAAAAGAACCGCCATCAATCCGTCATTCTCTTGCAAATTGTCGGACCGAGTGCGCGCGGCGCTAAGGCGAGGGCCACATTTTGGAAACCACCCGCCTGCAATCCTTGAAGCTTTTGCACATGTTTGAAGCGTATGTGGGCGGCGCTAAGGCGAGATCCACATGTTGGAAGCGACCCGCCCTCCATCTGTGAAGCTGTTGGCAGCTTGTCAGCTTGAGGCTCGTAGATGGTAAGGAAGTCTCAGGCGAATCGCACGGCCCGCCCTTACGACTGGCCTCGGGGTGTGACAGGGAGGACAACATATTCATCAGGAAAACGACTGGAGGAGGACGAGGAGGAGGAGGAAGGAGGAGGAGGAGGACGAGGAGGAGGAGGAAGAGGAGGAGGAGGAGGAGGAGGAGGAGGAGGAGGAGGAAGAGGAAGAGGAGGAGGAAAAGGAATCATGAGGGGGGGGGGGGAGGAGGAGGAGGAGGAGGAGGAGGAGGAGGAGGAGCAGGAGCAGGAGCAGGAGCAGGAGCAGGAGGAGGAGGAGGAGGAGGAGGAGGAGGAGGAGGGAGGAGGGAGGAGGAGGTGGAGCAGGAGGAGGGGGGGGGGGGAGGAGGAGGAGGAGGAGCAGCGACGGGGGCCGGCAGAGCGGCTCGCAGGCCACAGCGCGGGTCCTCCCCCCCGTGCCAGGCGAGAGCGACGCAGACTTGTGACGCGCCGATGTTTCACACAAATTTTTGCTCGTTGATGGGGCCGATTTTCCACCACCACTACCATAGGAGGACGGGTGAGGAGGCAGGATGGGGAGGTCCTCCTCCGCCTCCTCCGCCTCCTCCTCCTCCTCCTCCTCCTCCTCCTCCTCTACCTCCTCCTCGTCCTCCTCGTCGTCCTCCTCCTCCGCCTTCTCCATCCTCTCTGTGGTAGCGGTGGTGGAAAAGCGGCCCATTAGTTCGTGCCTGGAAGGCGCGCTCGTTCACCGTATTGCTCTGTGCGCGGAGCTCGGCGGCCCGCAAGGAGGAAGAGGAGGAGGAGGAGGAGGACAAATAATAATAAACGCGATAATGAGAAGAAGCAGAAGAAACATTCGAAGACAAATCATACTATTACTAGTTTAACCGTAACAGTACTACGAAACGTAACGATAATGATTCTAATGGTAACACTGATGATAGTGGTCATAATGCAAAGGCATACGTACTTCAGTACTAATAAGCATACTACTAGTACAAATCGTACGAATAGTAGTACGAATAATATTGGGGTTATCAGCACTATCAATAATAGTACCATTCATATGTTTTAGAATATAAAGACGACGGATACTACTAATATGAAGACGAATACCGACGCTGGGGACAGACGTGTGCCAGGTACCATGCCAGATAATCATGCTCACCATGTTGAGGATCCTGGACCGGGGGACGGTCACAAGGAAAGTGACGTTGTTGATCCTGCTCATGGTGTTCGTGCTGACGCCCCCCGCGTGGATGCCACAACCTCCAACCAGATGATGACAGAGTTTGACCCGGCCATTTGCCGGGTGGTGCACGAGCAAATGAAAGAGGTCAGGGGCAAGTTCAGCGCATCATGGCCGCCGCTGGCCGGCATCTCGGTAAAGCGGTCGTATGAACACAGTTGCAATATTTTTGTAGATGGTTGCACAAACGTCTTGTCGTAAATTGTTGGGCATGAGTTTACGCAGGAGCCAAAGGTGCACATTGAGAGTAAGATTCGCGAGTTGGCCCCCGGCGAGTTTAGCGATTGGAAACGCTTCGCGCTCTCTCGTAGTGCATCTTCCCAGGGCCTTGGCGGCACTCCCGCGCCCAGTGCGAACGCGCCGGCGCGCATCCAGGGTATCACAAACCGTCGTATGAATCAGCCCGGCAGTGGAAGGAAGAAGAAGAAGAAGCGATAGTATGGTGGATTGAGAGGAAAAACAGTATGAAGACGAATACGAACATCATTACTAGTACCGCTTGTAATATTAAGGAGAAGAATCAGGATAATACTTCGCAGACGAACAGAAGGAGGATGAGGAGGATAAGGAGGAGAGGGAGGAGGAGGATTACGAGAAGGGAGAGCAGTAAATGGAGGAGGGTGCTGATGAAGATGCTGATGCAGATGCTGATGATGGTGCAAATTCTGATGATGGTGATGATGTTGATGCTGTTGCTGATGCTGATGAGGGTGAGCATGATTACGGTGCTGATGATGATCCAACGGTTGATGGTTCTGATGATGCTGATGATGATGAGAATGATGATGGTGATGATGATGATGATGACGAGTTGATTTAGTCACACCCCTGCGTTGCCTCAGTATCGCTGTCCCGCCGCCGCCGGACATCGATGACTCTGCGAAGCTGTTTCAGCTTCGGCCGCGAGGAAAATACCGCCGCGCGCCCGCGCGCCCGCTGGCCCGGCCTTCTTTGTCGATCGTAACCCTAGCCATAGTTTAACGGCACAACATATTAGGCAATGGCGGGAAGAAGTACGTGTCCAATAAGTCGCCTGGATATGATCGTGAAGCTTTTGTAGCAAGAAATTCATCATGAAGAACACGAGCACGCCTTGCCGAAAGCTCCCTTCCTGACGGAGAACTGGCAAAACACAATGTATCAGCCGGAAGTTCTATCATCGACCACAGCGATGCCAACCGTCGGTGAAGCTATGTTCTTCTTTTCGGTGGATGATGTACGGGAGAAAGAAGACCAACGCCACGGCTGAAGTATGAAAGTTCCTGGGGCTGCTTCCTCCGATTATGCCGGGGAACAAAGCCAACGCCCTCATCCAAACATCAGGTGGAATATATCCTACGACGACGAGCATCGCCCGGACAGCCCGAAGGCCAGCGTCGACGAGGGGGCCGACTGGTACGAGCGTGGCGAGCAGATGCCAGTACCGATCGTTGGTCAACCCGACGTCGCCGTCGACCTCTCGGACGGCGAGCAGGACTTGGAATCTATGTCGTCGGAAGGGAATTTCTCTCGTGAGCTGGCGCCTGGACCGATGGCTTTCGGCAGCGCATGCCTGCCGCAAGGAGTGGAAACTGAGGTCTATGGCATCAGTTCGCATGTTCTCTGGCCGACGACCCGCTTCCCGCGCAGGCGCTTCTCGCCGATGGTGCGGAAGCTGCGTTTCCATCCGACGATTCACTTGAACGGGGTCTCGAGGATATCATGGAAAGTCAGCCCGCGGACAGCCCCGCCAGAGCCGCCCACAGGGCAAGGCGTGAGGCGGTCAGCCTTTCAATGACTTCGCCGCTCGTCATGCAGAAGAGGTCGGGCGGCGTTCCCGAGGACGGGCCCGCGCGCGCTCCTTGGGGGGGGGCCCAGTAGCTGCGCCCCCGGGCCCCCCCCGTCTTTTATCCAGCCCGACCCCCGACCGTCGATCACAATGCTCGAGACTCCTGGCCCGCGGGCCCGCTCTCCCCGCAAGAGGAGTTCGGAAAAGGGGTAGACCGAGGTCGCCGAGGCCGCGTCCGCAGGCGCCCGGCTTGTCGAACCTGTCATGCCGGTCGAGCGCGTTCAGCATGCGCACCAACGCGGAGCGTGCAAGCTGTGGGCCGCGGTGTGCGGCAATTCCTGAAACTCGGTGTCCTGTGGCCTCAGGCCTCAGCGACAACCGACGACGCCGCGCGAAGTTGAGCTGCCGGAGCGACCACGAAGCCTGTTGCAAGGACATCTGCAGGCGTCTCGGGGACAGGCTTTGCGACACTTTGCCGCGAGTGTTCCTGGGTGGGCTGCTGAAGTGTTTGGCGGCGAGGCTCTGGCCCAACGCCAGACGACGAGGATGCACTCGAGGCAGCCGTCGTTGGAACTACTGCTGGGGCTGGAGGTGCGCGTGGAATCTGGCGGCTGCGCAGCGCACTCAGTGGCTGCGCCGCCGTAGCTGGAAAACTCGGCAGGGATGGTAGGGCTGATGCTAAACATCTGTTCGCGTACTCAACATCCTCACCCCTAGGTGGTTTCTTGCTGCGTTTTGTGGTCGCCGTTGTTGGCGCGGTGGCTGTGGGTGCGTCTGAGGCCCATGCTGCGGCCAGACTGCCACTGTTGCTCCAGGAGGCTGCGGCGTGCACATTTCTACGCGTAGCGCTGCTGACACCAGGCAACTGTCTATGCCCTGTGGCACCTCCAGACGACAGTTTTGCGTGGGAATGAACATTCCTGTTCCCTACCCCACTCGGCATCAGGTTCCTTACTAATGTCGGAATCACACACATGTGGATGCTTTCTTGGAGCAGCACCGCGTCGCCGCCTTGCGCAATGACGACGACATGGCTCATGTGCTGAACCGTGCTGCCCACAGGTGGCCGTCGTGCGGCCCTTGGCTGGGCTGCAGGGGCTGGCGGCGCCCGCAGGGGCTGCGCGGCTAGCTGCTGCTGCTGCTGCCGCGGCTCGGGCTGCAGCTGCTGCGATGGCGCAATCCTTTTTTGCAGCGCCTGCGCCGCGGCACTGTCCTGCGCGAGCGGGCCGCGGGGCACATTTCCATGGCCTAGTCCATGGGAGCACCGACAACGCCATGATGATCACCGTGCTCCTTCTCCTCGATCCTCCTCCTCCCCCATCCGGGGAGCTCTCGGCGTTGGCGCAGTCTGCTGGGAACTGCGGCTGCGAGCGGGCGTCAGAGCTGCGGCTGCCTTCTCGGACCTGCTGGCGGCTGTCAGGGCCGTGGACGCGAAGATTAAGTGCCCCGCGTCGTGGGCCAATCGGCGCGAGAGTATGACGGGCCGCAACGATGAGTCGCAGAAGTTGGAACAGCTCGAGGATCGCGCGCTCATGGATGCATGGTGCGACGCGCAGAAATATGACCGGATGTGCGCATGCGGCATGACGGCGTGACGGAACTGGTTATCTGCGCGCGCCGCTCAGACTTGATGGGGGCCAGATGGCCGTTGCGAACGCGAAGAAGCGCGAGCGCTATTGTGCCGGGCTGGTCAACGTGGACAAGAAGGACGCCACCATCACGAAGTGTCTGACGGACGTTAAGACGTCATTCACGGGCTATTTCCCCGCAGGCAAGGTGCCGCGCAGCGTCGTCGGTCTCGCCGCTGCGGGGGCCGCCGGCGCGGGAGGCGCGGCGGAGGACGTTGTGATTCGTCCATCCAGGGGTGCATGTATGAAAAAAATAGATCATCGAGTGCATCGTCGTCGCTCATGTCATTGGTCACAACGTCATCGGCGTCCAGATTTGCTTTGATGTGTTGTCAAAGAAGAACGGCCCAGTCACCGTTGCACTTGGTTATGAGGTTGTTAGCTCAAGCCCTAGATTTGAGGATGAGCTGAACTATAATATAGAGTCAGACCTCGGTACCAGCGCACTTATGTTCCTTGATTTCTTGTGCGATGTTGGACATCAGAAACGGTTGGATCGCCTCGCTGTCGCCGCTTTTCCAGCTGAAGCTGCCGAGGAGAGCGTCGACGCTCGATTCAGCCGACGTCGACGCGGACGTTGCCGTCGAGCCACGGGAGCTGCGCAGGGGTAAAGAGAGGGACATCCCGGAGGAGCCGCCGCCCCCCGGAGGGCCGAAGTGAGGGGGGGCTCGGAGAAGGTCCGGGCTCAAGATGCCCCTCGGAGTGAGGATCGCTACCAGGCGACTTCATCGTCAGTTTGGACATGTGACAACTCGTGCACTGATTCAGCTAATCATGCCATCGCGGATCTGAACAGAGTAACGAAGCAGCGAAGCATCACTGGTGTGAGCCTCGGGGGCACCGCAAGCAGCTAGCTCAAACCCAGAAGGTCGCCATGCCCGGGAATATCTGTTTCAATCGCGAAGTCGGCATTGATTGCATCGAGGCCAAGGACAACGGTGGAGTACGGTACCTTCCTGAACATCATCTGTCAAGGATCCGCGCTCCAACGCGTCGCATTCGTGCGCCGAGGTGTCGGCGCGCAATCCTCGAGGGCGTGATTCGAGGCTTTTCAACGACATCGGCGCGCGTGGGCCGGCAAACCTAAGCGGGCCGTGTTGGGTCAAGGACTGCGTCGCCGAGGTGCTGTGCACAGTGGGTTAAGAGCCAAGGGGTCGACCCCCGCGACGCATTAGTCGCTCCCGGAGCAGATCGGGCGCGCCGAAAGGCGCGGTGGATTATGGGGGGGCGCATTCTAGAAGGTGGCACACGGCAAGGACGTCATCGGATTTGATGAGGCAATGGAAGCAGCCGCAGAAGCCGACAGTACAAATAACGAGATGTCTCAAGTAGCAGGGTTCTCACCCACACAACGGGTTCTTGGACGGCTACCCCGCGTGCCGGGGAGTCAGTTCGACGACGATGAAGCCTTTGACTTAGGCGCGCTGGCTAACGGCGCTGAGGACAGGCCCGATGAGTTCTCACGCCGAGCATCTCTTCGAGCTGCAGCGCGCAGGGCATTCGCCGAGCACGGCGTCGGGGGTCGAACAGCGCGTGCTGTGCTTCGAAATGCTGCGCCGTTAGCAGGTGAATACCAGGCTGGTGACGTAGTATGTTTTCGAAAGGGGCCGACTGAGGGCGAAGTCGCCGCCAGGTGGATTGCAGGTTCTTGGATCGTCGGGTTCGACGGCAAGAGTGCGTGGGTCGTCGCCGAGGGGTTCCCAGTTTGCGTCGCAATAAACAGGCTCCGTCCGCGCACTGGCGGAAGCGCTTGCGCATCGGTATCTTTCTCGCCATGGCGGCGACCTAGGTCGTCATGTCTTCCCGGGCAAATCGGCGGCGATCGTTCGTGGGCGAACGCTGGGAGATCTTAAAGGTCACTGAACATAATGGCCGGCAAGGAGACGTACTGTTTGTTGCCCCAGAAGATGCCGAGTTGGAGGCAGCGGTGGAGGAGTCTCAACTCTCTGATCATGTAGACGAAATGAATGACGAGGACGAGATGGCGTAGTGCTTGCCCCGGGCGAGCAAGAAGCATCGCGGCCGCCGCAATTGATCCGCGCGCCGTTGCACAGACCTCTGTTTGATGATGTCCCGCGTGGGATGCGCGGACGTGGCGAGGTGTTGCGTTGAAGATTCAACTTAGGTGGATCACTATCAGTTGCTGACAGGACACCGTGCGATCTCGCCGGGCTCAGTCCCGGAGCCAGGGCCCGAGCCAGCTAGCCCACTGCTCGAGGCGTGGCGTAGGACTGGCACTGCAGGTGCTTGCGTGGATCGACTGCAGAACAGGACGGCATCTATAGCTGTCAAACCACATGAATCGCTCGCAGGATTCGTCGATAAGCTAGCATCTACGAGAGCCGGTCACAGAAGAAATTGAAGAGTGCCAAGAACCGGGTACACCATTGGGAATCGGAAGACGCCAGGAGCGGACAACGACTTGCGAGAGCAGACGAAGGGGGAAAGTGGAGAATGTTTAATGCAGCAGTACCGACAGATCCCACAGATCTACAGAAGCTCTCGGATGAAGGATATTGCGCGGCCCCGACGCACTGGGTCGACATGGATAAGAACGAACATCTTCTTAGAGCAGGTGGGCCACCGGTTGCGCCCCAATGCAAGAGCCGACTCGCTGCGCGAGGAGATTTAGAAGAGTCGCTTGATGCGCGCGGGGATTTACCGACACGTGAACTCGAAAGGTTATGGTTGATCGTTTTATGACATGCGCCGACGTAAATACCGCGTACTTCCAGGGGCAAAAACTCTACCGCCTTTTGTTACCCAAGCCATTATCGGATGGATTGTAAGGAGTCCTGGAGGGCGGAGCACTTATCGCCCGCGTGCACGTCAA
This sequence comes from Prorocentrum cordatum, assembly GCA_963575745.1. Lineage (NCBI taxonomy): Eukaryota > Dinophyceae > Prorocentrales > Prorocentraceae > Prorocentrum > Prorocentrum cordatum. The sequence goes on along the minus strand of CAUYUJ010016651.1, from coordinate 230,835 downwards.
CGGAACCCGCGACGCGGGTAGAGGTCGATGGGCGAAGATGCGACGACATCTCAAGGTGCATGGGTTGAGAGAGAATCGCAGCATGCCGTTTCTCTGCGGCGTCGCAAATAACGCCAGTGAGATCACGTGCGTGCTCGGCGCCCATGTAGATGATATCCTGTGGGCTGCGGACAACGAGAGCCAGGATATTTTGAAATTCAATATTGGCGGAGTTTCCAATGCGAGAAGTTTAATCAGGAGATTCCCGCTACTGTAGATTAGTCGAAGTTATCCAAGATGCCGATTATATGGTTCGCGTCGGTGCAGAAGATGGCACTGAGAAGACCGATGCTGTGTCGCATCCCAGGGGTAGACCCCTGACCAGGACATGCAATGAAGGAGAAGTATGTCAAGTCAGGTCAGTCGTTGGAGGCCTTCCAGGGTCTGCCCGACAATGCCAATTAGAACTTCATTATCGCGTGAGTCGACTACAGACTGTGGTGAACCACGCAAAGGTGCTTAATCTTTGAGAAGGAATTCGTGTTCTGGAAGAGGCATTGCAGTCTTCGGACAGTGGACCGGCGTTTAAGGGGGGAGGCGCAGTCAAGTGGGACAAGGACATGCTAGTCCTTGCAGTTACCGGCGCCAGCTGGGCAGGAGAGACGGACGTCATTAAAGGTCTGCTTGGGCCACTCAGATCACAGTTGGCTAGAGCTAGTGGCATGGCCGGGCCCGGGTTAGTCGAGGGGAACAGCAATCGTGTTCACCTTATTCTTCTGTCGAGTAAGGTCATGAGGCGCGTGCCTAAATCTACCCGTCAGGCGGAGATTTTGGCATGTCTTTGGGGCGTAGAATCAGGGGCGCGCATCCGCGCTGCCATCGCCGATGCTTGCGGCATGCTTGGTGCCAGGCACAAGCCTCCTTGTGATTGGGGGGAGATTTCTGCGATGACCGTGAGGCATCTGTGGGTGACAGATTGCACGAGCCTGCGAACGCATGTGAATGCGCCGACAATGGGTAAAGGGGAAGGCCAGCGCATGAGTATTGATCTCGGTAGTTTACGCCAATGTATATATATATATATATATATATATATATGACCAGCCCAGCCGTAATGCCGCCTGCGCGTGCTCCGCGAAACTTTTCTGCAGCGTTTAGCTCGGTTCTTCCTGGATGAACGCGCAGCCCCAGCCTTCTCTCCGCCTGCGTTGCCGCGGCGATAGCTGGGTTTCCAGGCTGGGCCTCTCTTCCTGCGACCGACGCCAGAGCGGGTCGCTTCGACCGCCCCGGAGGCGGGGGGGGGGCCGCCGAGCCCCGAGTGCGAGGAGTGTCAGGAGGCCGCGCGCGCGGAGGAGGAGGAGGAGGTCGTCTGCCCGAAGCCCGAGTGCCCAGGGGTGACGTGCGCAGAGTCGCGTGCCCGGAAGTGCGTTGTCCGACTGTGTTGTACCCCTTGCAGGAGGGAGACTCGCCTTTTCTCGTCGTCGGGTTCCAGCTCATCGCGCCGCTCGCGGGCGCGGGTCTCGGACGTGCAGGGCGCCCCAGGCAGGTGGTGGCAAGTCCCACTTCTGCGACGGGATCGGCCGAGTCTCCGACCACCCCGCCTAGCCGCCGCGCAGGTGGCAGCCATCCGCGCTCGACGTGGCGCGAGGCTTGAGAGTCAGTCGTCTGCTAGTTCGCAGTGATGGCGTCACGTGGAGATCTCAATCTTATCATGTATGCTGGAGTTTGGGAGGATCTCCACCATGAGGCGATGCTCACGGGCGTCAGCGCTGACGACCCAGCCAAGGTGACCCTGCTCACGGCCGAATAGGATCACTACCAGTTCAACATCTCGCCAAGCGACGATGTGGAGGCTGTGCGCTGGATTGGAATGCAGGGGGGGCGCCCGGCTCATGTGCCGGAGAATCTCATCTATCGCTTCCGCCAGCACCTTCAGCCAGCAGAGCGGAGATGGCTTTATGGCGAGGCCTGGGGCCTGCCGGGGGCGCCGCCGGCCCCGCCTCCGGCCCCTGCAGCCGGCCCTCTGCGCAATGCGCAGCGCCAGGGCCTTGGGCGCCCCGCGGCAGCGGGTGCCCGGCGTGCCGAGGCTGGTCGAGTGTGGGTCTATGCTGGGGACTACAGGCGCCATCGGAAGGGGGGCGTTGTGGACGAGCTCCCCGTGGGCGCGACGGTGATAGGTGAAAGGGCGGCGGTCCGGGCCCCAGTGGGTGGAACGATCTTTCTGCAGATGATTGCCCTGCGTGCGATTGACCAGTACAAGATGGACGACCTCAGAGTGCTGCCAGTGAAGTTCGGCGCCGTGGGCCGCCGCAAGAGGCATTTCCATGACGGGGTGGCCAACTTCGCCCCCGACGAGGCCGAAGGGGGCTTGGGCCTTGAGGGCCCGGGCGCGGTGGCTTGGAGGTGCCAGACCTACGTCGACCGTTCCCAGACGCCCGTCTTGCAGCGCGCGCCATGGTGGACTGCCTCGGGCGTCTCGAGTGGCGACCGCAGCGCTCGGCAGAGCTCATCTGTCGCAGGCTGCAGCTGATCGAGAATGCCCACTCGCTGAACCCGTCGGCGCAAGACTACTCAGCGCCAGATCACCACATGGGCTGGGGTCGCCTCCACCAGGGGATGACGGTTGCGCCTGAGCTCCAGCAGCGACTAGCACCAGGTGGCGAAGGAGCACCGCAAGGCACGGGAGGAGCGCCGCCTCGGCCGACCGTCGGGCAAGGGCGGAGGCAAGGAGTAAAAGGGCCAAGAGGGGCAGGGGTGATGCGCCCCCCCTGGAAGGCCTGGGGCCTGACCTGCCAGTGGCGAAGCACCCGACAAGTCCACAGTTTTTCGAGGGGGGTCGGCCGCGAGATCTCTTTCCACTTCCTGAGGTCGCCGAGGAGTCGGCCACCGTGGGCGGTCCTTCCCGTTCCGTGCGAAGACGCTTGGCGAGAAGGAGGTTTTTGGATAGAGCTACCAACTCTGTCATCGATACTCTGAATGAGATGCACGGCGGAGCCGAGGTAAATGATGGGACCCCTGCGCCTGGCCAGATGCTCTCGCAGGATGCGACGCGCCGCGACGTCGCAACCCGTCCCAAACCTTGTGCGCCAGACGCGGAGCCGTTCGCGAGCTCTTGTGAGGCATCGTTGATTACTCAGCAAGCGATTGCAGCACCAAGGTTCGCCCCTTCCGGCGGGGTCAGGTTTCTTCTAGATCTTGGGGGGCACTCGGCAGCTCTGCTGAGTGCGCTCCCGGAGCCTGACCAGGACTTGTTGAATTCATGGGGTACTCATATGCTAGCTGGCCCTGCTGATGTGGGGTTCTATCGGGAGACTGGGCGACAGTTTAGGTCGTTCTGCGACGAGATTTCTGAGACGCAGCGCGAGGTCTACGTGGAGTTTTTGAGAGACCTTAGCAACGCGAAGATGACAGGGTGGACGGAGGCCCCCCCCAGCCTTGTGACGCCTTTCTGTGTTATCAAGAAGAAGGACCGACTACGTCTCATTGTGAACTGTAGGAATGCGAACGTGCTGTCACGGGCCCCGCCGGCCCCAGAGATGGGGGCAGCTGCTTCTTGGGCTGATCTCGAACGGCCGCAGGAGGAAGCCTGGCGGAATGACGGTGATGAGGGCCATGACGGAAGCGGGGGGAATCAGCTTTGGGTGGCGCAGGCCGGTGTGAAGGACTGCTTCCACATTTTTCGCAACCTTCCAGGGCTGCGCCACTTTCTGCATGCCGCCTATCACCCTGGGGGAGAGGATCGACGCGGGGATCGGGGACTCCGAGGCTCTTGGGGGCCTGGTCCGGGACAGTAACGTGTATCCTATGTTCCTCACCCTCCCCATGGGCTTCTCTTGGGCCTTCTACTTCGTCCGGCGCCTCGTGGAGCACGAGTGTCGGGCCGGTGTCGGGTTTTTTCTGGCTAAGACGGGGCATGCTTTGAGGTATCCGAGGGATGGCGCCCTGGCTCCAGACCTCGGAGCCCATTTTGCCGTTTCACAACTGCGATCACATCAATGTCGCGGGCATCAGGAGGGAGGGGGTTCAGATGGCGGCTAAGGATGTCATCGTTGCTCAGCTTCGTTGCGTGCAGTTCACGGTCCACGAGGGGACCAACCCAGAGTTCTTGTGTTTTTCGCTGGGACGCGTTATTGGTGGGGAGTCCCTAGGATAATTCGTCGTCGGCCTGAACCAGGAGAGCGCCCGCGCGAGGTCTGCGAGGCGCTCGAAGGAGGTCAACCCGTCGCGAGCAGACAGATGAAACAGTTCCTTGGGCACGTGCTTGATTTCTTTCTGACCAGGCGAGAATCTCTTCCAGTGCTGCGCGCCTCGGGCGACTTCGCTCGGCAGGCAGGACAGTGCCCCCAATATGTGTGGCCATCTGCTCGCCGCGAGTTTCGCTGAATTCGGTCTTTGACTTTCGTTCGCCTGGCTTGGCTGGACACGCCTCGGCGCGATGCAGTTGCGTCGACTGATGCGTGCGGGGCCGGGGCTGGCATTGCGTCGCGACAGGCAGGGCCTCTAGGGGTGGCCGGCATCGGCCGTGTCCAAGAGCGTCGGAGATATCGATCTCGTCATCCCCTTCGCCATCGCCCCCGCCAGCGCGCACTGGGCGGGGGCCCATTAATGGCGATTTTGACGCTGCATATCTTGTGACCCGTCAAGCTTTGGGAGAGGCCCAGGAGGACTTGGAGCGCAACCTGGGGTTCGACGAGGCGCAGCCTTCGTGGGCCCCGACATGTGGCACGAGGTGTTCGCCGCGCGTTTCAGGAGGGAGGGGGCCATGACTATCATTGAGGCTAGGGCATCATTATTAGGGGTTCAGCATTATACGCAATCAACTCTTCCATTTGGAATTGCAGCGCGTCTATTACTAGTAGGGGATCAACTGGGGGATACTCTGGCCATTGGGCGGTCTCGGGCATCGTCATGCGACCTGCTCATCATCATCATCATCATCATCATCATCATCATCATCATCATCATCATCATCTTCATCCTCATCATCATCATCAGACGTATATTGCTACTTATCTATGGGCTACTGGCTCAATTCTATCACCGCGCTTGACGCCCTCAGAGCTGAATGAAAGCAGACAGGTCCTCCAGACGATGGGCGCCAGACGTCGGGGCTCTGGCGGGCCGCCAGGGCTCCGAGGCCAGCCCGGCGGGCAGGCCCGGTGACGGCGGTGGCGCGCCACGGGCGAGGAGTCGCGTCTCGGCCCCAGAAGCACCGCCGGGGCTTGAGCGCCTTCAGCCCCGCCAGCTCGCCCGCCCTTCGTCTTCAGGGGCAGGGGGCGTCAGAGCAGATCTCGGGGCCGACCGGGGAGGCTCGCCGCGAGAGTCGGGTGGGCTTCTCCGGGGCCTCCGTCGATCAGGCGTTGGCCGGCCGCCATGCCATTCTCGAGCGTCGCTCGATCGCGGCGCCCGCGGAGGCCCTCTGCGCGGCCTGGTGGGAGGAGCTCCAGGATTTTGAGGCCATGAACGGCTGCGTCTTGGACAGCGTGAAGAATGCAGACGTTGCGCTGGTGGACTTCGCGAACTGCTGGTTTCTCGAGCGCTTCTCCGAGCGACCCGACTGCGTGGAGATGTGTGCGGCTGCCGCGTGGCATCTGCGCGGGCTGTTTTCCATCGGCCAGTTGAGGCCCCCCCTTCTTCTCTCGAGCTGCTCGGGGCCTAGGTCTTCTAGCTCCGGCCCAGACGGTGCCCCCAGTCCCCTTCGAGGTCGCGTTTTGGGTCGCGTGCCATCTATGCCGGCGCCTCCAGGGCTGGGCCATCCCGCTGCGCCTGCTGCCCATGCTCGCGCGCGCGCTACTTCCGGCCCGTGGGCGTCCGCGGCCTGAGGGGGGAGGACCTGGTGCCTCCAGGGGGCTCCAGCATCCACTGGGTGCTGGGCGCGCGCCCCGCCCATCGCGGGTAGACGTCGAAGGTCGGGGTGTCCGACGAGGTGCTGCTCCTCGACTCCCCTTGCCTGCTCCGGCCCGGGCCCGCGCTGCACCGCCGCCTGCGAGGCCAGCGCCTCGCGAAGCTCTTCGCCGTCAGCGATGGGGGGCTCAGCGCCCAGTGGGGCAGGGCCCAAGAGGAGCTATGGCTGGCCGAGGAGCAGCAGCACCGCCTGTGCCAGCTCCGCCATGCTGGCCCCTCGTGCGACATCCCGATGGGCGCCCGCGCTCTCCTGGACGTCGAGCGCCGAGAAAGGTGGAGCTCCGACGCGACCGCGAAGAGGTGCGAGGCGGCAGGAGCGGCGCAGCAGGAGTGGGCGAAGCTGTCGCCCGCCCAGCAGGCCGCCGCGAGGCACGCGGCCGAGTGGATCATTTGTCTGGTGGGTTTGTTCTCAGATCACAGCCCGGGCGTGCCCGCCGCCCGCAAGCGTGGATGGGGCATCCAAGAGCTCTACTGCGGCACGCGCAGCATCCTCGACAGTGCAGGCCGCTGGGGCATCGGCGGCGTCGGCCTGGGCGCGAGCATCCACCCGCGCGCAGACCTTGCCGAGGTGTCGGTCATCAAAGGCGGCGCCCGGGACTTCGAAGCGTCGAATGACCGCGTCGGGCTGAACGCCACGTTCTCTGCCCCCTGGGTCGGAATTGCATGCTCGACTTGGATCCGTGACGGGCCACCTCTCCCTATATTGCGTGATGATGCAGTGCATCTCTTGGGATATCCTACCCATGAGCGCGCCTGTGGCGAGGCAGCTGTCACGCTAGGCAACAAAATGGTGGAGCTCCTAGTTGAACTACTCTGGGAATTATTGCCGTAGTAAGTGGTTGCTGTCATCGCAAATCCGCTGACGCCCCGTATCTGGCTTCGTCCTGGACCTGGTTCGTCTGAGACAAGCGTTTCCTGAGTATCAAGAAGTTTTGCTGGATCAGTGTGCGCGCGGTACCCTTTGGAAGAATCCCGCAAGATTGCTGGCTGGGCATTTTGGTGAGATCAATTCCATGGGTCTTTGCTGTTCAGGCTTCAGAGGGCTCTGCAGTTTAACCCAGCAGCCCCATGCGTCTCTTGTCGGCAAATCTCAGGGTGTGTGGCGTACAGAGAGGACCCATGAGTAACCCAAGAGGTTTTGTGAGGCCTTCTTTCGGTGCTTAGCGCAGATTTTCAGGACATGTGAGTCCTCTTCTGCGTGGCTCCCCCCCCCCTCGCTCTCTTGCCAGGACGCTATATGATGGCGGATCCGGGAATCAGGTGTAACATAATCCGCGCTGCGTTCTGATTTTGATTGTTGAAGGGCTGCTGGCTATGTCCAGGCCAGCTGCGAGCCTCTCCTCGCCGATAGCTGCCAATAGACAATGTTCCTAACATCTGGCGACAAACAAAAATAGGCGTGACCAGCCCAGCGTTAATGCCTCCTGCGTGTACGCCGCTAATTTCTTCCGTAGTGTAGCTCAGGTTTTTCTTGGGCCCACCGTCCACCCCCTTTCGCCGCCTCGTCTTCTTCGGGGAATCAGGTGCAACATAAGCCGCACTGCGTTCTGATTTTGATTGCTGAAGGACTGCTGGCTATGCCCAGGTCAGCTGCGACCTTTTCCCCATCGGTAGTTGCCAATCGACGGTGTTTCTAACATCTGGTGGAACATATCTTGTATATGGAACCGTTGAGAAAAAAGGAAATTGAGATCTTACATCCCAGAAGTCTTTTGTACCAAAACCGATGCATCGACACCAACACTATGACAATGCATTGCCTTACGAAGGCTATGCCTAGTCGTTTCTTTGTAAGCATACTACATATGGGAACTTTTGAAATAACACTGGACCTGGAATGGACGGTTACGAAGGCAAAGGAACAGCTGGCGAGGGCCAGATTGAATTGTACTACGCCGGATAAGTGATATCCGCAATGGGCATTATCTTGGCATAGGGAACTGACGGCATTGAGTGAACGCCATCTTGCCGAGGAGGTGGTACTGGGCCGATCGGCTGCCTAAGACTTGTTCTCTTGTGGGGACGCTTTTGCTGCCTCCTGCTGCCCCGTGACGGCCTGCGAGCTTGTGGGCGTGAGACGCCGCGCCCAGCAAGTCAGCTCGTGACTAAGTTCGACGGTGTGATATAGTGTGTTTGCATGACACGTACGTGCGCTATCCGTTGCCGTTTGACTCTCAAGGGGCCTCATTTACCAAAGCGCAAACAACATCATAAATCACACCTGGGCTTCCGAAGAAGGGGGCCGACCAGCGAGTGTTCTGCTGGGCCACTGGGCACATACAGGTGTTTCACCCGGAGTACCCTTTGGGTGATGCGAATCTGAGCGACGCAACGACACGGGGTCGTCTTCGCCGACGTTGGCGCGCAAACTGCCCGCGTGAGCTCGCGCGTAAGCGCCTTCGCTTCCGGCGCAGCGTGCCGCGCCGGCAGCCCGCGTAAGCCGCCGCGCCAGGTCGCTGCGCCGTCTTGCCCAAGCCCCGCTTTTGGATCGTCGCGCGCCTGTCCCTCCGAAGAGCGGCCGGCCGCTCGGCCCCGCCTTTCCCCTGCCTCTCGATGGGCCCCGTTGGTTGCTCGGCGCGCTCCCCTGGGCTGCTCGACCAGCCCGCGCGCTCGCTGGGTCTCCGCGGGGGGAGGGGGAGGATCATGCTTTGAGGAGCTTCGTGGTTCGGTCGGACCGAAGTGTAAGATCGAGGTCGGCTCGGGGAGGGTACCCTGATGTTTTTCGTGTGTGTGTGTGTGTTTGTGTGTGGGACGCTCTTGTGCACGCTGGGGAGGGTGCCCTTGGATGTTCTGTGTGTGTGTGTGCGTTGGCCGACGGATGGTCTCATGTTATTGAGGGATGTTCTTCTGGCGTAGGCCCGACGGTAACCAAGTCTTAGCCAGCATCGCACTCTGACGTCCCCTTCTCGGTCGACCAGAGGGGTGTTGCACGGGCTTGTGCGGTACACGCGGCAGACAGCCCGTGTTCATCCCGCCACCGGGCCTGGGTCTTGGACACAAGGGTCATTGGATGCCTCCTGGGGCCTCCGAGTTCCCTTCGGGGGCATTTTGGACTCATATCTTTCTGGCGTCTTTTGGGGCCTCTCCTGTGGCTTCCTGGCTTTCCAGAGTAGCAAATCGCTGCGATGCGCCATGTGGGCAAGTCGAGAGCTCGCGACGACACTCTTTTCAGTGCTTTCGGTACGGATGGGCCGCCCTGCTAATGACAGCTCGGGAAGTTTGAGAATTCTGGACTTTCCTCATTGCCAGGGCTTGCATTTGTAGAGAGTCGCTCTGCTAATGTGGGCCCAAGGAGCTCGGATATCTGGGACGCACGGTTTCGGGACAATTTGCGCAGCGGCGTTCTGCCAATGCGCGCCGATAACGCGCAGAGTCTAGCGCGCATGGTTGCGCCAAATTGCATAATTGGTTTAGGATGTCAGACCCTAGACTTTGATTATTGCTTGGGTTAAACTTAGCCAAAGGGACGCTCTGCTGAGCTCCGAAAGAGTTCGGGGAGCCCAAGATCACCAGCCTCCTTCGGCGCTCCAGAAATCTGGGCGCTTCGTAATGGGGGCGGAGCGGTAAATGGGGGTGTGCAGACAGTTGCACCTTTTGTGCACTGTAAGGTCCCTGAATGGCCCCCCCGGGGACCCAAAAGGACCACGAAAAGGGTTTACGTTTCTTCGCCCCCCTGTTTGTCGCCTCCCCATGCAGCAACGCCCAAGAAATCCCAACCGCATGGTTTCGGAGCAGGTGGCAGAGCGACGTCCTGCTCACGCTCGCCAGGGAAGTTGAGACAGCTGGGGTGCATGTTCTGGGCAAACTGGCAGAGCGGCGCTGTGCCTAGGCGTTCCACGGGGGCTCGGGAACCCCAAGGTTGCCAGATTTCGCTGGCGCTGATTCGCAGGGCGCCGTTGTGCTGGTGTGCGCCAAGAAAGTGCAAGCATTTTGGGTCAATGTTTGCGGAGCAGTTGGCCGAACGGTGCTCTGCCAATGTCCGCCGGGGCAGTCCAGAAATCTGGGGCGCATCGTTTTGGGCCAATCTTCAGGGCGGCGCTTTGCGCTTTGCTACTGCACGCATGGGAAGTTGGGAATTGACGTTGTGAGCATCTTGAAGAGCAGTTAGTTAAGCAGTGGCGAAGCATCCTGGCTCGCCTATAGCCCTACCAGACAATGTTCTAAGAACCTTTTGTGGTTTCCACGAAATGATCTTAGAACATTTCTGGTTGATATTGTCTTGTTTTAACACATCGGGCTGATGTTCTAAGAACGTTGTTTTTGTTCTCAGAACATGTGTGGGTTCTAAGAACATTTCGTGGTAGGACTACAGGAATGCCGGGGGTCGGTCCCTGCTCAAGTCAGACTGCCTAGCCCAGAGAACTCGCATAGACCTGAGGACACTCCACTCAGTACCTCGCCGCACGGTGGCCTACTCGTGCCTGCGTGACGAGCCTTTTGACCAGCTGCTGGCTGGCACGACGCTTGGGCCTCCTAAAGAGGTTCGGCCGACGCGTGTAACGGGACCGTTCGGTAGAGAATGGTCGGATCTCTCAGGAAGGACGCACGTTTGGGAAGGCACATCTGTGCCCGCCATCATGAGCCACACCGTGGCTTGATCCAGGTCGGCACACATCGGTCCTGATCAACCCAGCTCGAGTCTCCAAAGAAACGGGTGCACAGGACAAGTGGGGTGCACACGGTCACGAGAGGCGAACGCGTCCATATCCAAGCCCTCACGGTCTGGATTCCAGGGCTCGATCTCGTGGATACGCGGTCGCACAGTTGCATTCCGCGCGCGGCAGCTGCGAAAATGCGCTCGTGTCCACGAGGTCGCCGCCAAGGGGCCTGGCCCGCGAGGCATTGGATAAACATACGATGCTTTCGGCCCACGGCATATGGAGTTCCCCGCGTCGAGTGATAGAGGAAACCGCCACCTTCTGAAGCAACTCTTGCCTTCTTAGAATGTTGCCCCCGTACCCCGCCCCCTGTAGCTTGCCGCCAAGAAGCGCTGGTGGCTGTGACGAGCGGTCAAAGGATGCAACTTGCGGGCGCCAGCTTCGTTAAGTTTTTCGTTATTTTCAGCCGCTGGGCGGTATGTAATGCTGGCATAGGCCGCACAATGCGCCTGATTCCTCGCCAATGCGGGACCAAGGAATCGCCATAGGACGGCGGAGGAGTCTCTATAGTTTTTAAGTATGCGGTGCGCAGTCTGAGGTCAACAGACCACAGATGTGCAGCTGGTTGGCGCCCCACACTGCGCACTGCCAGCCCAGTTGCGAGCGTCGTGAGTTTTGGGGGTGTCTTGCGAACGCTAGTAATACAGTATGTTAAATGTTTTAGTGGTTTTGCAGAAGTCCTTCTCGTGGTCCGAGTGAGCACGATGCCGGCTGGCATCTCGCTGGCGCTGCCCAGGAGAAACGGTGTCAGCTTGTAGTTCGCTCGTTTCCATTCGCATCAGCTTGCGAGCAGCAGGAAGAGGAGTAGCAGTATCTGTAGGCGCGTGTTTGGGCTAGTGGCAGGGATAGTAAGGGGTGCGGTGGTCGATGTCTAAGTCGAGGTCGAGATCGACGTGCGAGTGATGACTCGGACAAGCGTGATCAGAAAATGGGAGCGAATCAGAAGTAGGAGGAATCTCAGAGGAGGAAGGGGAGGGAGGGAATGAGGGAGGAAGGGAGGGAGGGAGGGAGGGGGGGGAGCATTTCTGCCTGGGAGCCGTGCCGCGCACAGATCGTGCGCACTTCAACGTGCAGCAGAGCTCAAGCCTGGAGTGGGGGGATTCCACACATGCTGTGCCGGCACGATCGAAACCGGCACGGAGAGGCTGGGGACGAGGGCCGCAGATCCTGTCCGTTTGAGCAGGGCTCGCGGTCGGTGCCGCCGCGGGCCGTGCCCGTTGGAGACGGAGGGCCGCCTGTCTGGCAGCAGCCGCTGTCGGTGTTGGACAGCATGGGTGATTTCAGGAGGGGAGAAAACACACAGACACAAGTAATCGTCGATTCCCTAGAAAATATGGGAGAATATGGGAATTGGGGGGGAAGGCGAAAACCCAGAACATCTAGGACAATATGGGGAATCCTGTCATTTGTGCCTATCTATTTGTGTGACCCAGGGCCCCTTCATTATTGGGCATCGTATTCAGCATTCTCCGTACCCGTATCGGTTGTCAAAGCATGTGCATTTGGACCCTAAGCATGCTTTCGAGGAGGTTGCAAAGCGTCTCGCTCCAATGCCTGGTGGGCTTGAGCGCGCGATGCGGCTGAGCACAGGAATCTCTTTACCTTGGGCCACGCGAGGAGGAAAGCCGTGCGCGCAGACAGGGCGCTGTGGATGGTCTCTGGCTCGCCGCGGTGGCCGTCGCCGGTGACATCCTGCTCGTGGGCTCGTCGCTCCGCGAGGTTCAAACCGCTGCTGCTGCTGCTGCTGCGCAGGCCGGCCTGGAGAGCGGCGCGGAGAGCACGCGGGAGCCCGTGGCCACGGGCGCCGAGGGCAGCGCCGCGAGCGCACGGAGAGCGGGGCGGCGTGGTCGCCGCGCGCGGCGTCTGCCAGGGGCGGCGCCGGCGCCCCCGCCGGGCGGCGGCGGTGCCGCAAGGGAGTCCCGCTGGGCACAGGCAGGCGAGCCAGGCAGGGGGGCCTGATCCGCCCCCCGAATTCCGTCTTCGGCGTCGGCTAGCGTCGATCAGCGTCTGGGGGTCGACGAGATCGCCCCGATGCAGCGTCGGTTCGCAGCGATCTGGCGTCGAAAAGCGTCGACTAGCGTGGGTCAGCGTCGCTCCGCAGGAGCCGACAAGATGGCATGGGAGGCTCGGAGGCTCCCATGAGTTGCCACCGAACCGCCACTGTGCCTGGGCTTGCGGATCAGAGTCCTCAGGTATGCTTCGCGGGGTCTCGTCGGAACGCTCTCGGGGGCCTCTGGGGGGAAGTTTTGGGCAGTTTTGGGGCCTCTTGGGATCCTCTGGAGGGTTTCTTGGGAGCCTCTTGGGGGACTTGGGGTTTCCGGGGGGCCTCTTGGGGGCCTCTCGAGGCCGAAGGCTCGAAATGTCCGCTCGGGTCCCCCGTCTGGGCGCCCTCTTGAAGCCGTCTCGGGGGCCTCTTGGGCCGTCTTGGAGGCCTCTTGGGCAGTCTTGGAGCTCTCGTGGCTCTTCGGCTGTCTTGGGGACATAGTGGGGGCCTCTTGGGCCGTCTTGGAGCGCATGGAAGCCGAACAGGCGAAAATGCCAGAATCACCCCAAAGCATCAGGAATCCAATTAGTTTTGCCTCTTGGGGCCCTCTGGGGGGTGCCCTTGCGGCCCCTTGGAGCTTTTCGGGGGGCTCTTTGGCCTTGGGGCAGCTTCGGGCCTTCTTTTGGACCATCTCGGCGGCCTCCCGAGGCTTTCTTGGTCCGTCTGAGGGCCCTTTTCTGGCTCCCGGACGACGCACGCGACACAGCCCAGGAGCTCCCGAGAGCCCCCGGAAAGCCCCGGGAGCGCCCGGGGAAGCCCGGGGTCCGGGCCCTCAAGAGCCTTACGGACCCTCTGCTCCGTGGCGGCCAAGAGGGGGGCGATGGCTATAGGGGTGTGTGTGTGTGTACATCATGGCGTGGGCTATGCGATGTCCCCAGAATTCATGGCGCCTCTCCTTATATCATTGCGTCCCTGGCTCCCCCTTGGGCCGCGCACGTGCCGCTGGCCATGACTTGCGACCCCCCCTCGTGGACGCCCCCCTCTTGACAGCTCCCGATCTACCTCTCAGGGCTGCCCTCTACCTCTCAGGGCTGCGTGAGCCTTGGGGCGCTTCCACTTCGTGGCAGAGGCGCGGTTGCGGATGAGACCGGCGAGAAAGAAGCGAGTTCTACAGTGCGGTAAGGAACGGAGTTGCGTAGGTTTCTGAATGTATGGTGGCGTTCTTGCCGCCTGAGGCCACCTGAGGCCCCGCCCGCCCGCGCCCTGTCTCCCCAATTAGGGCTGCCCGCGTCCCGTTTAGCTCTTGACCGCAGACCAAAATGTATGGTGGCGTTCTTGCCGTGGCCAGCGGAGGCCCGGCTCCCCACGACGGCCCAGACGAGGGCCCTCGGCTCACGTGCCAACCCCACAGCAGCCACCGTGGCAGGCGCCCGCCGGGCACCCTTCGAGGATCTCGGATCTCTCTGGAGGCGAAGGTATCTCTGTGGACAGCGGCTCTGCAGGAAAAAACACAAAAAACAAACAAACAAACAACACACATGGTGGGAAAACACACACACACACACACGTGGGAAAAACACACAGTCTGTGGGGGGAACAAAACACACTGTGGGAACAAACAAACACACACAGCGTGTGTTTTTGTTCCACCGTGTTTTTTTTTTGTGTGTGTGTGTTTTTCCAACGGAACAGAGCGGTGGCGCAGCAAACCCCGCCAGGCGGTCGCGATGGCAAAGGTCCTCAGGATCGGCATCGTCGAATCGAACCCCATCCCCATCCTCATCCCCATCCAGAGCCTCGGTATCCTCTTGCACCCCAGTTGGGGACACACACACACACACACCTCGAAACCCGAAGGGAGCGGCCTATATCCCCATCTAGGGGGTCAATCGGCCATTGGGGCCCAGGCCACGTTCTTGGGGATCGGGGTCGGTTAATCGATGCCCACAGGACACCCTGTACGAATGAGTGGCACCTGCTGTCTTGCCCTCCGCACGCGGCGTCTGTGCCTGGTGGAGGTGTCAGCAGGCCCGGCATCGTGGCAAGCGTTTCGGGGTCCTCCCTGCCAAGATTATGGGGTCGATGGGAGTCGCACTTGGCCACCGCTAGTGGCGAGGTCGAGTGCGAGGGCCCATTCCACAATGCTGGATGAATGACGCGCGTGCAAGAGAGGCGTCGGTCGCGAAGGCCCGAGAAGAGGCTCTCGCCGAGGCCTGGTTGTCTCAGTCCCCTGCCTCCCGCTCCCCTCTGCTCGGCCGCCGCCTGCCGCTCGTTCCCTCCGTCGTCTGTCTGTCTTTGCTGCTTCCTCTCCCGGTCGCGTTCCTGCCTCCCCCCCTTTGCTCACCGAGCGCCTCCCACGACTCGCAGAGTGCCCGCTCGCAGAGGTCCGAAAGACACAGGCCTGCTGCGATGTAACTTGTCGTAATGGAGGATGACGATTAATACATGACCAGGGGTCGTGTTCACGCGGCGGCGCCCAGGATGACGATGAGAAAAAATCCGGCCGCGGGCTGGAAAACTATTTTTTTATCGATCTCTTCCAGTCAGAAAATTACGCAGAAATGCCAGACAACTATTTTTGTATCGTTCTCTCCTATTTCCCTACCTAGGCTCTGCCTAGAAGGGTTCTTACTCTCTTAGCTTAAAGGGGCCGGGCAGTGCAAGGCGCCCCAGGCGGTTCCCCCAGTCCCCTGGGAGCGGTTTCCCCCAGTCCCCTGGGAGCTTTAGCTTTAGCTTTAGCTTTAGCTTTAGCTTAGCTTTAGCTTAGCTGTAGCTTAGCTTTAGCTTAGCGTTTCGCTTAGCTTTTCGCTTAGCGTTTAGCTTACCTTTAGCTTACCTTTAGCTTAGCTTTATCTTAGATTTAGCTTAGCTTTAGCTTAGCTGTAGCTTAGCTTTAGCTTAGCGTGTCGCTTAGCTTTTCGCTTAGCGTTTAGCTTAGTTTTAGCTTACCGTGAGCTTAGCTGTATCTTAGATTTAGCTTAGCTTTAGCTTAGCTGTAGCTTAGCTTTAGCTTAGCTTTAGCTTAGCTTTAGCTTAGCTTTAGCTTAGCTGTAGCTTAGCTTTAGCTTAGCTGTTGCGCAGCTTTAGCTTTGATTTAGCTTAGCTTTAGCTTAGCTTCAGCTTAGCTTTAGCTTAGCTTTAGCTTAGCTTTAGCTCAGCTTTAGCTTAGCTGTGGCTTAGCTTTAGCTTAGCTTTAGCTTAGCTTTAGCTTAGCTTTAGCTTAGCTTTAGCTTAGCGTTACTGTTACTACTAATGCTGCTTTCCTAGGGGTTCCAACTCCTAGGTAGGGTTGCACAGGGATAATTTTTATTGAATCGTCATCCCGCATTACTCTTGCGAGCAGTGGAGCACGCTCGTCCGTGTGCTCTCCGAAGTCGCCCTCCAGGCCGCCGCCGCTCCAGGTGTGGGGGGCCGGCCTCGCGCTCCGGGCCCCGTCTCGGCGCCGGGGCTGCCGGCGCCGAGACGGCGCGCACCGCGGCGGGCGGCGAGGCTGCTGCGCCGCCCGTCGACGCTGGCGGTCTGTTGCGGTGAGGGGCCCGACCGCAGGAAGCCTTCCGCAGGAAGCCCAGCCCTGAGACCCCAGGGCGTCCGTGGGTTTTTGGAGCGGGAGCCACGCTGTCCATCGCGACGCCCTCGAGACCCACCAGGAGGCCCAGGGCACCCTGGGGGCAAGCAGGGCGCTCCTCGGCGCGGGCCCCCGCTGTCCATTCTGCCCCGTGGCCCCGGGGGGGGGCTGATCTCTTCGCGCCGTTCTGCTCCCTCCTCCTCCTCCTCCTCCTCCTCCTCCTCCTCCTCCTCCTCCTCCTCCTCCTCCGCTCGCCCGTGGGGCAGCAGAGGCCGCAGAGCGGCCCGCCGAGGCGCTGCCCCCCCCCCAAAAAAAAAAACACGGGACCCGGTCGGCCTGCCCGCGGCCGTCGCCCCTGCCGCCGGCGGCCCGCCTGGTGGCCGGCGGGTGCACCGAGCCTCGGGGCCGCGCCATGACTTACGTAGGCATCGCGCGGGCGCGTGCTTCCCAGAGGTCCAACGCATGGAACAGATCGAGACGGAAGCTGTTCGCAAGCGTCTCAGGATGCCGGGCCAGTCCATGGGCGCAGGTCGAGACTTCCGGGGAGTCCGTGTGTGCAAAACCGCGAGGCCGGACCTCTGGGTGTCTTTCTCGGCGAGGAGCAGCCTGAGGAGATGGAAAAGCAAATGGGGGAGGAGGAGGACGAAGACGAGGAGGAGAAAGAGGATGTGGACGTGGAGGAGGAGAACGTGGCACGAGGAGGAGGAGGAGGAGGAGGAGGAGGAGGAGGAGGAGGAGGAGGAGGAGGAGGAGGAGGAGGGAGGAGGGAGGAGGAGGGGGAGAGAGCACGCGCGGGACCGACGTCTGCACGGGGAGGGCGCGCCCGAGCGACGGCGGGCGACGCGCTCTCCCGCCTCGGCGGTGCGGCCTCGTTGCCGTTGTCGGTGCGGCCTGCGCCCCGGGCCTGGGCGGCTCGGGCGCGCCGGCCCGTTTCCGCGCGGCAGGGCGTGTGGGCCTTGCCGATGCCAGTGCGCACCAGTCGGGCCGGGCGAAAGGGGGGGATTGGGAAAGGGGGGGTTAGGATATTTGCTGCATGCAGCTGGTTTCGGCCTCACCGAGGGGCCCACGCCTCGATACATAACCGCCTCCGGCGCCGGGAGGCGCCGGGAAAATCAGCTACGTGAGCTGATTCTCAAACCCCCCCTTTGCTATCCCCCCCTTTCGCCCGACCCGAAGGGCGTGTGGGCCTTGCCGATGTCAGTGCGCACCAGCGGCCGGCTGCCTCCGCTACCGTTTTTCGCTCAAACCGTTCAGGGCCTTTGGCCTCGAGCTACGCACCTGTGCGACGCTCGAGCAAGAAGGATCAGCGATCGTTCATCCCGATTTCCATATCACACCCACGAGGGCGCCGAGACGGCCCAGGGCCGCCCCCAGACGGCCCAGGACAGCCCCAACACAGCTGAAAAGGGCAGACGGCCCACACAGCTTCCGACACGGCCCCCGCTGGTGTCCGCAGCCATCGGATCACAGAGGGGGCCCATGCCAAGAAGCACCCTGCTTGCCTCCAGGGTGCCTCCAGGGTGCCTCCAGGGTTTCGAGGGTTTTGCCACGGAAGGCGCGACGCTCCCACACCAGCAAATCCATGGAGGTCCTGGGTCTTGGGGTTGGGTCTCTCGTGGAGGGTTTCTTGTGGACTAGCCTCCACTGTACAAGCCTTTGTCTGAAGCGAGAGTTACACCCTACACGTCCAGACCCGAGGAGGCCCGTCGGAGCGCACCGTCGAGCGCAGGACGGTGGTCTGGCGAGCGCGAGCGGCCGGGTACCCGTATTGCAAAAGGGGCCAGATTCACGGACGCCGTCTCATATATTTACGCCACAATCATCCAAGGCATCTGCAAACGCGGGTCTTTCTTGTCTTTCGTTTTTTGTTGTTGTTCTCTCTCTCTCTCTCTTTCTCTCTCTCTCTCTCTCTTTTGTTTCTCTCTCTCTCACACTCGTTCGATATTACCATCTTTTCTATCCTCCTCCCCTCCCCCAGCCTCCTTCCTCCCCCCCCCGCTTCCTCCCCCCCCTCTCCCCCCCTTTCCTCCCTCCCCCCCCCTCCCCTCCCCTCCCCTCCCCTCCCCTGCCTCCGCCGAGCGACCCCTCCCCTCCCCTCCCGTCCTCCCTCCTCCGCCCGGCCTCCGTGTCCGCAGCCTGCCCCCTCCCGCCCACCTCCCGGCGCCCGGCCGCATGTGCTCCCCGCGCCCGCCCGCGGGGCGGGGGTCCCGGGAGCCATGTCGACCTCGACCATCGAGATCACGGAGGGCATACAGGAGCCCGCCAAGGGGGACGGGGGAGGCGAGGAGGAGGCATGGTGGGGGACAGGGAGGGGGAGGAGGGGAAGGGTGGGGGGGAGCTGGGGGAAGGTAGGAATGGAGGGAGCGAGGGAGCGTGGGAGGAGGAGGAGGAGGAGGAGGAGGAGGAGGAGGAGGAGGAGGAGGAGGAGGAGGAGGAGGAGGGGGAGGAGGAGCAGCAGTAGGAGGAGGAGGACTTGAGGTGATGTGGCTTTTGGGGCGCCTGAACCCTGTTGGTGAGCCCAGCTATCTGGTGTCACCATCTTGTAGGGCACGGTGGCCTGTGTTGCCGCGCCTGGAACGGCTGTGGCCGAGGTTCCCCCCTATTGGGCCACCTAAGCGGGCCAGATGGGGTGCCGCGCCTGCAACGGCTGTGTGACCGACTCGGGGCCACCTGAGCAGGCCAGAGGGAGGAAATGGGTATTTTGTGCCTGGGGGGGCGCGATTTGTCCGCCCAGGCGGCCCGTGGGGCTGAAGCCCCACTGTCCGTGTCACGGAATCCGTGCGCTATTTGGGGGCTGGTGAAACCTTTATTCAATATTCACACTCGCGCGTCTCATTACATCGCCCACAATATGACAGCGATATGATGATGGACGCTCCGATGTTGTTTTTATGAGTGAGAGAGAGAGAGAGAGACTATGCATTAGTACAGAGCGTAGAAGCAGCAGGAGGAGGAGGAGGGTGAGGAGCAGGAGGAGGAGGAGGAGGAGGAGGAGGAGAGGAGGAGGAGGAGGAAGAGGAAACGCCACCACGGCAGGACCGGACCAGCCGGATCGGGCTGAAGAAATGCATGATGCAGTTCGGGGACGTAGATGCTTGCCACATGGGAGACCGAGCAGTCATGGGCGACCGGTTCACGGAATTTCCCATTGTGCGCTTCAAGCCAGGGTCTCGGCTGCTCGCAGGGGACGAGGAGGACGCGGGACGAGGAGGAGGAGGAGGAGGAGGAGGAGGTGGGTCAGAGGGAAGAGGAGGGAGGAGGAGGAGGAGGAGGAGGAGGAGGAGGAGGCGGACGTACAGGAGAGGAGAAGGAAGGAGGAGGAGGATGATGATGAGGAGGGAAGGAGAGGATGAGGAGGGAAGGAGGAGGAGGAGGAGGAGGAGGAGGAGGAGGAGGAGGAGGAGAGGAGGAGGAGGGAAGGAGGAGGATGAGGATGAGGAGGGGAAGGAGGAGGAGGAGGAGGACGAGGAGGAGGAGGAGGAAGAGGAAGAGGGGGAGGAGGAGGAGGAGGAGGAGGATGAGGAGGAGGGGAAGGAGAAGGAGGAGGAGGAGAAGGAGGAGGAAGAGGAGGAGGAGGAGGATGATGATGATGATGATGAGGAGGAAGAGGGGGAGGAGGAGGAGGAGGAGGAGTAGGAGGAGGAGAAAAAAAAAACGAGGAGGAGCCAACGGAGGAGAAGGGAGGACCAGAGTGGATCTAGGATGCACCAACAAAGTTGTAGTGCCCCCTCCCCTCCCACGTCGCCTTCGCACAAGTCCCTGCGGGCATTCCCTGCCTCTACGGGAAGCGCCCCTATGAACATCGAACTCCCCTCAGCGAGAGCACGGTACCGACCCCAAGAAGCGCGCCCCGCTCTGCAAAAGGGCCGCCCTCCATCCGTGAAGCGGATGCCCCACGTTAGAAGGCGGATCGTCCATGTTGAAGACGTCTCTGTAGTTTGTGCAATTTTGAACTCCTGGCCGCACATTCGGATGAAGTGCCAAGCGGAAGCCCCATTTTGAAAAGGAGCCGCTGTCCGTCCTTATGACCGTTGCGCGTTTCTAAGACAAGTTTGTGCGCGGCGCTATGACGAGCACCACATTCTGAAAAGGAACCGCCATCCATCCTCGTGATTACTTTTTTGTTTGAGGTCAAGCGCCCTTGGTCAAGCTGCCACAATGATATGACATGTAAACAAAGCGGGTGGTGCACTCACGTATTGAGGCTCTTCTGAAGGATTTGTAAGCCGGCCATTACAGAGGGGACCCATGCCAAGAAACACCCTGATTGCTTCCAGGGTGCCCTGGGTTTCTTGGGTTTCGATGGTTTTGCTGTGGAAGGCGTGACGTTCCCACACCAAGAATCGATGGACGTCCTGGGGTCTCAGGGTTGGGCTTCTTGTGGACGGTTTCTTGTGGAAGGGCCCCTGCTGTAGCCCTTGTGGCTCCATTTCGAAGGCCTCGTGATTGTTGAAAGCTTTGAAGAGCGATTGTGCGCGGCGCTACGGCGAGAGCCAACCTTTGTGAAAAGGAGCCGCCGTCCATCGCGGGGACTGCTGTTCGAATGCCCTACGGCGAGCGTGCGCGGCCCTCCGGGGGAGGGACAGATTTTGGAGCCATCCGCCCTCCGTCTTGTGACCGATGGAAGTTGCCGAGACGAATTTGCTCAGCGCTCTCCTCCTCCTCTTCCTCCTCCTCCTCCCCCTCCTCCTGTAAGACAGCAGTGCGTGTTCCCGGGATCAGCTTGACCCAAGTCGGCTGCGGCGCAGGCAGAGAGAGCAAGGCGAGACGAGAGATGGGAACAGGTGCTTGACTTCCAACACGCCCCCTCGCACGGAACTTCCGCTCCGTGCAGATCAACCGTAAAGCCTGCTATATAGATATGGGCGCGCGGGCATATCGGTCCCCCTGCTTGTCTTGAGAAGCTCATCATCTGAACTGCCCCACTTCAAACGTGGCGCGGCCTCGCATATGTATGTCTGCGTCTGCGCATGCAGCCGATCAATGCAACACGTGCACGCGCATTCTTTTCAAACCCCCGCAAGCTCAGTGAAGGCAAGCGCGAGCGACTGAGGCGTCCCCCAACCAGACACTGCCGACGCCCAATCAAATCACCCGCGCGCGGCCCAAGCCTCCGCCTGCCACGGCTGCTTTCAATCGAGTCGGTGCCAATTCAGTGGCTTGCAACGTATTTGGTTACATCGGTTTGGATTGTAACCGCCTAAGTCTCCTTGTTGTGAACCGTTTTGACGCGAATCCTTCTCTGCAGGATTTATATAGGAATCCTCATGTGGAGGATTTCAATCGGATCTTGCTGTGGAGGGTTTCAATCGGAATCCTTATGTGGAGGATTTCTTCCTTCCTCCTCCTCATCCGCTTCATTTATCCTCACCCTCCTCATCCGCCTACTTCTCCTTCTTGTGAAAGGTTTCACTAGGAACCCTGCTGTTGAGGATTTCACAAGGAATCCTTAGGTGGCGGCTTTCAGTAATAATATGTTCCTCGTCCGCCTCGTCTTCCTTCTCCTCCTCCCCCTCCTCATCCGCCCCATGCTGCTTGTTGCCAATGGATTCAATGGGAATCCTTTGAGAAGGGGGCATGATGAAGGGCGAAGAGAAGGAGCAGGTGGAGGAAAAGGAGGAGGAGGAGGAACACGAGGGGGATGGGGAACGCGACGAAGGTGAGGCGCAACACATTACTCACACAGCTGCTCGTGTAGCTGCGTTCACAACTAGATTTGCGAGTGACGCCTGGAAGCGGAGAGGAGCGGGCAGGATGAACAGGAGGAGGAGAAGGAGGAGAAGACGGGTGAGGAGGACGAGGAGGGTGAGGAGGAAGAGGAGGAGGGTGAGGAACATGACGAAGGTGAGGAGGAACACGGTACTCACAACACTAGGTGTGGAGCCGTGTTCACAATTAGTTTTGTGAGCAATGTCTCGCGGCGGGAAATTACTCGTAAATTTAGTTGTGGGGCGGCGTTCGCAATTGGATGTGTGAGTAACGCCTCGAAGTGGAGAGGGGCGGGCATAAGGAACAGGAGCAGGAGTAACAGGATGCGGGCGAGAAGAAAGAAGAGGAGGGCGAGGAGCATGGCGAAGGTAAGGAGGAGCATAGTACTCACAAAACTAGTTGTGGAGCGGCGTCCACACTTAGTTCCGTGAGTAAGTTCCCGTGGTGGGAGGTTACTCGTAAAACTAGTTGTGGAGCTGCGTTCGCACTTAGATGTGTGAGTAACGCTTCAATGCGGAGAGGGGCGGGCAGAATGAAGACGAGGAGGAGCAGGAGGAGGAATGTGAGGAGGAATAGGGGGAGGGTGGGGTGCATGACGAAGGTGCGCAGGAACACAGTACTCACAAAACTAGCTGTGGAGCCACGTTCACACTTAGTTTTGTGAGTAATGTGGAGCTGCGTTCACATTTAGATTTGTCGCTTCGAAGTCGAGAGGAGCGGGCATAATGCAGAACAGGAGGAGCAGGAGGAGGGTGAGGGTGATGAACAAGAGGATGGTGAGGAGCATGACGAAGGTGAGGAGGAGCACATGACTCACAATAGCAATGGTGGAGCCGCGTTTACCATTAGTTTTGTGATTAATGTCTCGCAACGGGAGGTTACTCGCAAAATTAGTTGTGGAGCTGCGTGAGGAGGGGGCAGAATGAAGAGGAGCAGGAGCAGGAGGGTGAGGAGGAGCAGGAGGAGGGTGATGAGGCGTGGAGGATCTCAATAGGAATCTCCTCGCGTCGAGGATTTCGATTTGAATTCTTCTGCGGAGGATTTAAACGCGAATCCTTCTTCGGAGGATTTCGCTAAGAATACTTTTGTGGAGGATTTCAATCGGAATCCTTCTGGGGAGAGTTTCGATCGGAATCCTTTTGCGAAGGCCGAACGACAGCGACAATTCCTCAGAAAACGAAGAACGAACAAAGTAAAACTATGATTTCGCGAGAACTTTTGGGGAGAGGGGCTAACAAGGTTCTCCCGGAAACCTTTTTTTTTTTTTTTTGGTTTTCGAGTGGTTTCGCTGTTTGTTTCACAACGTCGCTGAGTTTTTCGCAGGCGTCCGTGCGTTTTCGGAAACGAAGGGGAGGAGGAAGAGGAGTGGAGAAGAGAAGTATCGATGCCAGAGTCTTCTTCTACAACAAGGGAAAGCAGGGGAATCGATATGCGCACCCATAAATATGCATGTGTGCTGTGCTGGATACACGAGCCTCCCCTACAGTTCTCACTGGAATCACTTCTCGCGCGGGACAGCGACGTCCTCGATGCGCCTGCTCACGGCGGCGAGGACCTTTACAAGTTTGTCGAGGTTCTTTACATACGGAAAATCAGTAAGGACGCCGTTCAGGACATCGTCCTCCGATCGCCTCTTCGCTGACATCCATGGCGACCTGGATTTCCTGCCCTGCCTGTTGACGAGGAAGACGAGCGACCGCGCTTGCGGCGGCGGGACCGAGAACGGTCGCGCTGCTCCTGTGTCTCGTCACACCCCAGTGTTTCCCGCGAGCCACCCCGCGAAGGCATTGGCGGCGGTGGCGGCGGCAGTGCCGCTTTCCAAGCTCTGTCCGCTGGCACGTCTGGCCACGGCTTCGTGTGCGAGGAAGTGTACTGAACTGGAACGGCGCCCGCTAGGGCATCAGCCGGACTCTGATCCATCGTGTGGTGGCTCGCTGAAGTGAGGTGTTGCACCGGCTGGTACGTCTGCGTTCTGTCCAGCTGTTCTGGCCCTCCTTTCATTTCTGGCCTCTCTGCTTTGCTCTAGAAGACATTGCGGTCGGCGCAAGAAGGGCATCGCTTGAAAGCGAAAACCACTTCTTCGGAAATATCCTGCGTTTCTATAGCCGGGCACCGGAACGTAAACCTCTGAATCGAAATGCTAGGGATATGAGCTGTCATAATTTCGTATCGTGTGGTGTTGGGAGGCTGAATGATCATGCTTGCTTACCACACACAAGTTAATTTCTTTGAGTTCGTTTAAACGCGCATGTTCGGAAAACTTCGTTCCGAGATCGGCGCAATTGTTTGCGCTGGGCACCTTTCCCAACCGAGCGCGAGATGAACGGGCTGGGTGCTGCGCGTGCATATACTTAATATCGACGTGCTTGAACTTTCCTAGCCCCAAGCGGGAGGCTATCGCTATCCCTGCGGACGAATCGCATTTAACCCGCAGTCTTACGGACACACCGACACCAAGTTCAGTGAGTATTGTCTGTGCTAGTAAGCCTTCGGCCGCTCCCGAGGCGATGGCGCGCAATTCTGCTTCTCCAGAGCTCCGGGCAATCACTGATTGGGTGAGACTAAAATCGTAAGGAGACATGGGCCCCAAAACACATAACCGCTCGAGGTGGATTTCCGGGTTGTTTTGCACCCAGCCCAATCGCTGTCTACATGCACAACAATGTCGTCTTCCAAAGTTCCGTTTTTGTTGCAAATGCAGGCGTTCGTTTTTGGTTTCCTGCATATGCCGCATGAGGTGGTTTAGTTCCCTCATGTCCAGCTTCGTGGGTGCCGCTAGCTTTCTCGCAAGTTCTTTCGTCGTGAATTGGATGTTGGATCTCTCGGTGGGGATGTATTGCATCTCGCCCACTGCGCATCGGTACTCGTGGTGATCTTGGCCCGTCAACTGTTCGAACTCTTCGCGAATCGACCCTTGCACAGGCATTGGGGTCTTGCCCAGGAGTCGAATCGGCCGAACATCGTTTCATCCCTACTACATCTAACGCTTCATCAGTGTATCCCGGCGCAGGGCTCGCTGCAGTGCCATTTGTCTCCAAGTTATAACATGTACCTTGATATGTCACAGCCGATGTGGCGTTGAAGCGTTCACCCCTGCGAAACAAAGCGTGCTTTTCAAGCTCATTGAACAATTCCGTGACGGCATCATCATAACCTAAAGTGATGGGGTGGGTCCTCAACATGCACGCTCAGATACACGCTTCTCTTCTCGCTCCAAAAGAACGGGGGGTCACTCCGGCACCGCTTGAAAGCCAAACGTTTCACAAGAACACCAGCTAGAAAATCCTGGAAGTTTTGCGGTGCTTTCTGGAGCCAGTTCATTGCTTTCTGCATCTTCCAAATCCACCCTGGGTGTCGGGATTTCCACGGCTCTGGGGGTCTACAAAACACCCCCTGGTCACTAATATCCGCGTGCATGAAAGCTACATCTAATCTCCAACTCTGATGGTATTACGCATTCTCATCGCTATTGCTAAAATGATTATCAAACCTGTTGGGGTCGGGGGTCGCCGCGAACACGTCGTCCCGGACCTCTGCCCACTTAAAGTTTTTCGCAACTAAACGTGAACTGACCTCTGTTTCGCCACGCTTCTTGTGGATCCATCCTGTGTTTATGGGTTGCGATGTGGCTTCCTCTTCTTTACACCACGGGTACACGCCAAAATTGTCCAAATGGCCCATTTCGCGCTTCATGCCTGCCTCCACTAGGGGTTTGGGCAAGCCGTCAATTAGATCAACATCGGCATAACAATTTCGCAACACTTCTTAACGCGTGTCATAGAAGTCGCACGCGTGCGGCTCGGATTCTTCGCAAAGTTGATCCTTTGTCAAACCTAACATGGGACGGATTGCTGCCATGTTGGCAGATCCTGGGTCCTTTGGGTGCTGTCCGTCAGCTTTTCGTTTCTCTCCCTGCTGTGCGTTTTCCCGTTCGCTGCGGTCTTGGTCCAACTCTTCCGATTGAATTTCCGCCTGCTATGGCTACTATTGCATTACGGCGACTACTACTACTACTACTACTACTACTACTACTACTACTACTACTACTACGACTACTACTACTACTACGACTACTACTACGTCGTAGTAGTAGTCGTAGTAGCTACAACTACGACTATTACTACTACTACCACTACTACTATTACGATCACTACTACTACTACTACTACTACTACTACTACTACTACTATTACCACTACTATTACGACTACAACTCCCACTACTACTGCTACCACTACTACTCCTACTACTACTACTACTATTATTACTACTACTACTACTACTACTACTACTAGTACTACTAGTACTATTACTACTACTGCTACTACTTCTTCTTCATATGCTACGACTACTACTACTACTACTACTACGACTACTACTACTACTGCTACTACTACTACTACTACAACTGTTACTGCTACTATTACGGCTACGACGACGACTACTACTACTATTACTACTAGTACTACCACTACTACTACTACTACTCCTACTATTATTACTACTGCTACTACTACTACTGGTACTACTACTACTACTACTACTACTACTACTACTCTTACCACTACTACAACTACTACTACTACTACTACCACTACTACTACTACTACTACTACTCCTTCTACTACAACTACTACTACTACTACTACTAGTGCAACTACTACTACTAATGCTACTACTACTACTATACTACTACTCCTACTACTTCTTCTTCTTCTACTCCTACTACTACAACAACTGATATTACTACTACTACTACTACTACTACCACTACTGCTACTGTACTACTACCATTACCACTACTACTATTACTACCCCTACCACTACTACTACTACTACTACTACTACTACTACTACGACTACTACTGCTACAACTATTTCTACTACTACTACTACTACAACTGTTACTACTACTTTTACAGCTACTACTGCTACTACTAGTACACTACTACGACTACTACTATTACTATTCCTACCACTACTACTAGTTTTACTGCTACTGCTACTACTACTACTACTACTACTACTACTACTGCTAGTACCACTACTACGATCACTACTCCTACTACTACTACTACGACTACTACTACTACTACTACTACTACTTCTACTACTACTAGTACCACTACTACTACTACTACTACTTGTAGTAGTAGTAGTACTATTACTACTACTACTACTACTACTACTACTGTTACTACTACTACTACTTCTATACGACTACTACTATTTCTTCTTCTACTGCTACTACTACAACTGTTACTACTACCATTACGGCTGCTACGATTATTACTACTACTACTACTATTACCACTACTACTACTACTATTCCTACTACTACTACTACTACTGCTACTACTACTGCTACTACTACTACTACTACGACTACTACTACTACTACTACTACTACTACTACTACTACTACGTCTTCTTCGACGACTACTACTACTACCACTACTACTATTACCACTAGAACTGTTACTACTACGATTACGGCTACGACTACTACTACTACTACTACTACTACTACTACTCCTTCTACTACTACCACTACTACTACTACTACGACTACTACTACTACTACTACTACTACTACTACTAACTACTACTACTACTACTACTACTACTACTACTACTACTACTACTACTACTACTACTACTACTACTACTACTACTACTACTACTACTACTACTACTACTACGCTACGACTACTACTACCTACTACTACTACTACTACTACTACTACTACTACTACTACTACTACTACTACTACTACTACTACTACTACTACTACTACTACTACTACTACTACTACTACTACTACTACTACTACTACTACTACTACTACTACTACTACTACTACTACTACTACTACTACTACTACTACTACTACTACTACTACTACCCCTACTACTACTACTACGACTTCTACTGCTACTGCTACTCTGTCCTGTATTACCGCCACTGTTACCTGGGTCAGTCGCCGAAGGTGGCCCTTCAATCCTAAACCTAACACGTTTGTCAACACGTCTGTCGGGCGCCCCTTCGGACGTTTCCGACTCCTGGGGGGCTCCTGTTGGAGGTTGGGTTTCGGCGCGTCGTGCCGAGAATTGCATGATCTCTTCTCACTGTTCCCTTTTACGCCTACATTATGTGGAGTGCGTGTTGCCGTGCGCCCCCTCGTGACGCGCCTTGCAATTGGGTGTTTTCCCCCACTCACGCCAAAACAAATGAACATTCTGCTCCCGGGCTGTGAAACCAAGATCCTTAGACAGGCGCTGGTGGAGGCGGCACGGGGGACTCCTTAGAGGCATTGCCCAGGCGATACTGCAAGTCCCAAGGTACCCCATAAACCTGCCGCACAACAGTCACGTCGAAACGTGTCTCCTCTTCCTTTCTGCGGATGTTGCGCGTCGGGAAGATCCCGTTGGCGCTAGCAATGATGTGTTCATCGGTCCCAGCGGTTTCACTTTTCCACGCTCCAGTCACAAACTCTGGCTCCATCTTAGCTGTAATTGGACGTGCTTTCTGGCCAGACACACATTCGCCAAACTCGACGATCATGCCATGGTATGCGTGCCCTCTCACATGTTCGAAAGATGTTTTACCATCCGCGTGCTTCTGGAACCTTCTGTGCAACCATCCGCAAGGACGAATCAACCATGGTATGAGTATAGTACCATGCTGTACCTAGACTCGAGTGCTAAATTATGCGTGCGCAACAATGCCTCTACGCTCTGGTGAAAACGCTCTACAGACCCATTGGCTTTCTTATGTCCTGCTGTTGTGTGCCGTAATTGCGTGTTACTTGTACGCTTACTTGTTACCACACGCGCAACATTTTCTATTGAAGTCTCGTCGTCTGTCTGAACAACAATCGTGCTCGTAAAACCTGCGTGCTCCAAATGCTTCACAATGAAATCTATCGCCTGCGTGTCTGAAGACCCTTTATTTTTCACTGGAGTGCATGCCCCATAGCCGGGCGCAACAATTATGATAGAGATGCATGTGGTCATATTGGCATCTTCGGCAGTCTTCACAGACAACTAATGTAACTGAATTACCGGGTACGGGGAATCTTCCCCGTGCTTGTATGGTGATTTTCTCGACCGGCCTTTGACGCACAATTCACACCGCAATATGCACCTAAATTGTCTTGGGGGTCTTGGAGGGCTGTCCAATCAGTTCGGTTCTCAAGGAGCTGCCAGGGCGATGTGTTCCATGTTACCCACGCTATGCGACTAGGAAATTGAACAGCGGCCGTTTTTTAGTTAACCCCCCTGGAAGCCTACCGACCGGAACTCGCATCACATTAGTCCGTGGGTGCACGACGAATGGTTCCCCATCTCTGTCATGAATCACATCTCGTTCCCGTCCCGCGCCATTTCTCACGGAAGTGCTGCTAACAAATCTGTTGGGGAGTCTTCCAAAGGCTTTTGGAACGCAACTGACGAGATTACATGTTTCATATTCTCAGGAACGCGGTCTGGATCAGCAAACCTAGATTGGGCATGATACAGAACATTATGTATCTTCACATTGAAGTCACCAGAAAAGTTAGGGGAATTGGCCACAATTTGGGCATTCCCAAACGTGAAGGACATGTTCTTTTGCTTAGCTAGACGGCTTCCGCTAATCAACGTGGTAGAAGCATCCCGAAACACCCCGAATCGGATCACAAGCTTCAACACTGTACCATTCGATCCGATTAGCTGTAATGGGACATCTTCGTATCCCAGCCTCTTCATTTCATAGCCGCTCGCGGTTATTTTGTTGATCCCTGACGCAGGCAAACACATCATGTTCGAACCCGTTGTTTTGACAAGAGTTCAACCGATGGGGTGTTCAAGTCTACGTGCTGTTTGTGTTTCTTGTGCGGTGTGGCTGCACGTGCGCGCAACTTCTGGGACGTGTTCACCATGAACGTATGCACACACTTACGCACAGGCTAGTATTCCGTACTGCTGGTTTCCTTTTGGTCTTCTTCTTCCGAGTTGGGATCCCCGTCCGACGACAACCGAAACCATTGAGTTGTCCCGAAGGATTCCTCAGAGTAACAGTTTTCTGTTTGCGTCCCAACATCCATGCATGCATGCATACGTACATTGCCAAATTCAATTTCAAGAAGACTCTTCCCTGACTGTTCTCCCTCATCGCCTTCACATGCTGGGCACACTGCAGCAAACTGTTCTGGCTAATGTTGTCGCCCCTCATTCTAAGCAGGACTCTCCGAAGCCCACTGGTCATTCGAATGGGACTGGGGCGCAAACTCAGCTTCTCTGTTACCATTGTTGTTTGCCTTACCTGTATTGTTAAACCTACACTCTGAAGTCCAATGGCTCCTCATCCTGCACATGTCGCACCACTTTGGTGTCTGAGCTTTGCCACCAGCTTTCCGGAAAGTTTACCGGATCCTTGCCAGTTGTTTTGAAGCCATTGTCCGGGACGCCCCCAGGAGGAGCTTGCGTGTCCTTGCTGGGGGTTTCCTGATCTTTTCCCAGATCCGGCCTTATTTCCATAACCCTTGCCTCCGTACTTGCCTCCTTGATCCATTGTTTTCCCACCAAACCTCCTTGTCTTTCCACCTTCATCATATCCTGTTCCTCCTCCTGCCTTTCCTGTCTTTCCTCCTTTCCATCCGGACGTACATGGATCGACATCCATGGGCTCAGTCCTGGACTCGCTTCCCGATTTGGCGAAAGGGTTTTTCCAGTCTCGTTTTCCTTGGACATACGGTAGTTTTTTGCTTGAGTTCCTCATGGGTATGACACAATTCCGTGTTCAATTCAAAATGTCTTTTCATTTGTTCTGGAATCGTTTGGATATTTGTTGTGATTTTACGTCATTGGAACATTATTCCAGGTTCGCGATATCATCGTACTGCTTGACAAGAACTTCGAATTTAGCCAAGTTCTTTGGCAAACTGTCCAAACGATCGGTGGAGAAATCGTAACTTAAGATTGCTGTCATGAGTCCTCGACATGTGTTTCTGTCTTTTGGGTTATGTCGGGCGCATGTTTTCCGCCACATCTCAAAACCGCTTCCCTTCTCAAGCTTGCGGAACACCTTGGCCATTTCTCCCTTCTCAAGGCCTACCAACATGTAAGCAAGATTAGCTGCATGCTGTTTCACAGGCGCGTCCATTGTTGCAAATGTTATCTCATCCTGTCTCATTATTTCGCGCCCCATGTGTTCCCAACATCTCGCTGCTCGCTGCACCTGCGTAGTTTTCAAACTGAAACGACCAATCCGACCAATCAGGATCTCTGCCCGAAAATTCTCTGACGTTCTTCCCGAGAAGTTTCGTATCGATGACCCCTTGGGCGATGTCTTTCTTCTGAGACTGTTCCTGAAATAGTTCCCCGGGTTCCCGTGGATCTAAAGCTCACGATGTTCTGAACCACAGCTCCGCTCTCATGAAAGACAGCCGTGTGTTTTCCTGGGATCAGCTTGACCCAAGCCGGATGCGGCGCAGGCAGAGATAGCAAGGTGAGACGAGAGGTGGGGACAGGTGGTTGACTTCCAACACCTCCTCCTCCTGCTCCTCCTCCTCCTTCTCATGCCAGAGATCTTTTTGGAAACCACCCGCCCTCTATCTGGGTACGTGCCTCTTAGGATATTTTAAGCTTCGGAATTGAAATTGATGGGACGTCTCTGGCGAGATGCCTGGACTTCCCTATCGACGCGTTTGGTGGTGCGACAAGGAGTAGGTGTGGATGGAGACGGGTGGCAGCGATAGGAAGGAGGAGGAGGAGGAGGAGGAGGAGGAGGAGGAGGAGGAGGAGGAGGAGGAGGAGGAGGAGGAGGAGGAGGAGGAGGAGGAGGAGGAGGGGGAGGGGGAGAGGGGGGGAGGGGGCGGGGAGGTCGAAAACGGGGAGTATGTCTGGCAGGGATCATGCAGAAGGATATTGCGACTACCGATCACGACACATCGATTCAGACTGCAACCTTTCGGCACTGGTGCCCATAGTGCAGATCCTTTTTTGATGATCCATCAGGGAAGGCTACCTACAGTAGAGACTAAGCTCGATCCTCGTCGAGATCTCATCCACGCGCGCGTGTGGACATCTGGGCAGCCAGCAAGATCTCGGGCCTTCAGGCCTGGCAGTCAGACGAGGGCCAAATGAGACATCGGCGGCCCTCCTCTTCCCTCCTCTCTCCTGGTTCTCCTGCTCCCCCCTTGGCTTAGGGCGACGGGGGCAATCCTGCTCTGCCATCGGTGCTGCTGCTGCTGCCGCCGCTGGCATTTTCACAGGCGTGCCGCGTGGAAGTGCTGGCACGCGTGGCGAAGGGTTGCCACTGCTCCCATGAGCACCCCGGGAGGAGTCCAGGGTCCCTGAGGGTCCCTCCTTCTTCCCCCCCTACTTAGATGCTCCGTTGGGGGACCCTCCTGGGGCCCACCTGAGAGATCTGTGCGACTCCAGTTCGACTCCAGTTCGACTCCAGTTCGACTCCGGTTTGAGGTTAGTTCGACTCCAGTTCGGCTCCCAGCTCCCGATCGCCCATGCATCAGGTGCGCAACAGCCCACCCCGCCCGAGAGCGTCCGAACCCCCGATCTGGGGTTCATAGCCGATCCGTCGGCGATGCGTCGCAGCAGCGTTGCCCTGGCAACGCTCGGACGTGTGCATTTTTCCTTCGGCGAGGACCATCGAGGAGCATCCTTGATCATTTGGCGAAAAAAACACGCACGAAACCGAAAAAAGCACAGGGAATGGACGTGCGAGCCATGGCACAACGGAAACAGAAAGCAGATCTTGAAAACACCCAGCGTTTTTTTTTTGTGCACAATAGCCCCCAGGCTGAAAGTCAGCGATGCTGGTTTTGATCGTTAGCAGCCTCCACTCGTAGGCGAAGCGCACACCCGCATCAGCGGCCTCTCCGGCCGGGCCCCCTGGCCGCGCCCCCGCGGATGCGGGGCGCCTTCCTCGCGGACGCCCCTTTGCGGAACGTACTCGTGACACCGCGTATCCGGGGGATCTCACTCAGTGGGTGGCGAAGCGTCCTGGCTCGCTTATGGCCCTACCGAAGAATGTTCTAAGAACCTTTTGTGGTCTGCACGAAATGTTCTCAGAACATTTCCGGCCGATATTGTCCAGTTTTAACACATCGGGTTATGTTCTAAGAAAATTGCGATTCTTCTGAGAACATTTTAGGGTTCTCAGAATATTTCGTGGTAGGACTATATGAAGGACGGTCGGTCCCTGCTCAAGGATCGTGCCCCAGGATCCAGACCGCGAGAGTGCGGATATTGCCTTGCTCGCCACTCGTGGCCCAGCGCTTTCACCTGAGGTTGGAAGTCCGTAGATTTTGCACACAGGCGCATGGATCTTGAGCAAGCATACGCGGATAGGACCCAAGGCCCCCGACGCCATGTTTTTTTCATGTCGTCGATTTTCAGGATTCTCGACCCATTCCCTGGAACTGGTTTTCATCCTGAGTCGTTTTTTGGCGGTCCCGCGGCCCAGCAAGGGCCCCCAGAGGCAGAAAAAAAGAGAAAAACCTCGCGTCGTGATTTTTCCATGAATCGACGGGGTCTGGGACGGCGCCCGAGCATCCTTCGCGGCACCTGCTTGACGTCGGTGCACCCCCCATGCTTGAGTAGCAGCGTGCGCCTTCCGGCCAGTCACCTGCCCGGCACTGCGGCGCCCACCTGCGTCGCCCTCGTGGGTGACGGCTGGCAGGCCTGCTGCCCCGATGCCCCAGGGCGGCCGCCGATGCCTCGGCCCTGGCCCTCCTCGGACGGGGCTTGGACAAGGATGCACCCGTTCCAGTCGGAAACTGGAACATTTTCCAATCGCAGGGCTTTGTGAGGGTCACTTTTTTGTCCGTTGCCCGGGGAAACAACAACGAAGTATGTATACACCAGGGTTCCTTTCACACCAGGACACGTTTTCCTGGCTGCAAATTTCAGTACAGGGCTGGAGCGGGGCTCGGACGAGGATGTATCTCCAGGCCTCCCAGGAGCCCGTTCGGAAAAATCACCGGCGATCTCGCGCGCGATCGGCCCCGCCCGCCCCTCCCCCCTCCGTAGTCACGTCACGGCGGTCGTCTGGTGGCGACCGCGGACGTCCTGTGGCGCTCGCAGGCTACTGTGGTGTTCAGAGGCATGTTGTTGTGCTCACAGGGACGCTGTGGCACTCGCGAGGTAAAGGTCCGCTTGCGTGCGTACCTAGTGGTGCTCTCAGGGACGCAGTGTTGTTCTGTTGCTGAGAGGAATTTGCGCGGCGGTCGGAGCGCAGCGCTCGCAGTTGCAGGCGCTGAGTGTTGTATACGGGTA
>CAUYUJ010016651.1:151757-191757 GCA_963575745.1 Prorocentrum cordatum | reverse complement strand
GGAGGAGGAGGAGGGAGGAGAGAGGAGGAGGAGGAGGAGGAGGAGGAGGAGGAGGAGGAGGAGGAGGGAGGAGGAGGGGGGGGAGGAGGCGGAGGAGGAGGAGGAGGAGGAGGAGGAGGAGGAGAAGGAGGAGGAGGAAGAGGACGACGAGGAGGAAGAGGAGGAGGAGGAGGAGGAGGAGGAGGAGAAGGCCCACGCCCGCATTCTTTGCATCGCTCGGGCGTGAGCATTTTTCTCTCCTCGGCGAGGGCCGCCGAGGAGCATCCTGGAGCATCTTGCAGAACAGCGTGCGCACGAATCCGAAAAGGGCGCGGGACAGGGACGGCCGAGCGACGGCAAAAAGGGGTGAGGGGGGGAAACGCCCCCCCCCCCCCCCCCAGACCGCCGACGTTATGATTCATGATTTTGTCGTAGCGTCGACCCCATGAGGTTTCGACCCATTCCCCGGGGTCGGTTTCTCATCCTGAGTCGTTTTTTGAGGGTTTCGAGGGTTGGCCAGGGCCCCCAGAGGCTGAAAATGCAGAGAAATCTCCCGTCGTGATTTTTGTCGCAGCGCGATGGGTCTGGGCCACGCCCACACGGGGGGGGGTCCGCCACCCAACGCTCCCCGCGGGGTGGTGGGGGGGACCCATCGCTATGTGGGGGCGGGGTGGGGCGAAGGCGTCGGTACGAGGGGCGGCCCGAGGGGCAGGCAGCGAGGCCACGATCGAGGATCCGTCCCGCAGCCCGCATCCCCAGGGTTCCGGTGG
Organism: Prorocentrum cordatum; assembly: GCA_963575745.1. Taxonomy (NCBI): domain Eukaryota; class Dinophyceae; order Prorocentrales; family Prorocentraceae; genus Prorocentrum; species Prorocentrum cordatum. The sequence goes on along the minus strand of CAUYUJ010016651.1, from coordinate 191,008 downwards.
CAAGCAGCTACCCAGAGATCCAACGTATTGAAAAAATCAAGACGGAGGTTTTGTTCAATTTTCGGGCTCCAGGGGCCCTCGCCGGGCCCTGGGACCTGCCAAAACATGATTCTGGGGAATGGGTCGAGACTTCCAGGGACTCTGCATTGAAAGAATCACAACATCGGATCTCTGGGTATCGGTCGTTGAGAGTATGTATGTTTTGGTTTCCAGGCTCCAATCTACTTCAGGCGCCTTCCTACTTGAATCCTCGACTGGTTTGCTCTCTCCGTTCCACTTTAGGGGGCAGGCGGAAACCCTGTCTATTTTCAGCGCTTTCCTACCTCATGTTTATGTCCACTTCTTCCGGCGGGTGGATACATTTGTTTGCAAGCCTCCGAGGTTTTCCCAGACTTCCGCCTCTGGGGCCCGTTTCCCTCGAAAACGGGTCCGGGATGAGGAACTGTCCCCGGGGTTGGGGTCGGGGCCTCCCTGGGGCAGCGGACTGATGCAGGCACGTGGTCGGATGCCCGGGCCGTGGGGCACGCACCGAGCCCTTGCTGCAGGCTTCTGGAAGTGCTCGGGAAGTTCCCAGAGCCTCGGAGGCCTTCCGTGCCCAGCCGGTGCGCCGCGCCTCGTCGAGAGCTTTAGGGGAGTGCTGGAGTCGCCCTGGACGGTGGCCCGTGGCCCGAGGTATGGTCCGAAAGCCCACCAGGGGCCGGCTCTACCAGGGCCAGCTCGGCCTCGAACTTCGCTCCTCGAGCCTGGATCCTCCAGCCTCGCTCCTCGAGCCTGGATCCTCGAGCCTGGACCCTTCGAGCCTGGATCCTCGAGCCTCGAGCCTCAGAGCCTCGAGCCTCGGAGCCTCGAAGGTCGGGCCCTTCGAGCCTGGAGATCCTCGACCCTCGCCCCTCGACTGAGGGCGGAGGGGGGCGCGCCTTCCCGGCTGCCTTTGGGGTTTGGATGCCAACGAGGAGCCGACCGCCCGGAGCCTCGAGCCTCAGAGCCTCGAGCCCCGGAGCCTCGAAGGTCGGACCTTGGAGCCCGGAGGTCCTCGACCCTCGACCCTTGACTGAGGGCGGAGGGGGGCGCGCCTTCCCGGCTGCCTTTGGGGCTCGGATGCCAACGAGGAGCCGACCGCCTGGCCCCTTCCCGCGTGACGAGTGGGCAGTCGAAGCAGTCCGCCATCGCCGGTGACAGCTGCCCGCGGGATTCGCTCCACCACAGCTCAATGTATGGTCCGAGGTGTACCCTTCCGCGTCCTCGGCAGGGAGCCGTGCTGACACCGACCACACATCTTGCTCCAGACTGGAAGCTGCCACGGGATCGAACGCGGCAGCACCCTCGTCGACGATGACACTTGGCAAGCCTTTGGCAAAATCAAGCGCATGCGAGAACCCCTCACTCGTACCGGCGAACCGAGGAGAAAAATACACAGCGCCATGCTTTTCGACATGCTGCGACTCGGCGCTCGCGTTCGCCAAGAGTTGGCGTTGCGACGCGAACATCAAGTCTTGCAGCCGCCGCACGTCAAAACGCCTTACCACCATTGTGACCGTTTTCTTATTCAATGTTTTGCCGATCGGCGTGGGCCCTTGCACCCACCCTCCCCACCCCCCTCATGGACTGGATGCTGGCTGCTTCTGGGCGCCTGTTTCGAGCAGGTGGAGTCTCCCCACAGGACACACTTGTTGCAATCAGTGGCGCTAAGCAGAGATCCGGAGCCAGCCCCCCCTCCCTCCCCCCCTTTCCGCCTGATGCCGAAACGCCGAACAAGCAAACGCTCACCATAAGCGAGCTGGCTAACGAAGCAGGGTCGTGTTAAGCAGCGGAACGTGATGCGTCTTGAAGGGATGCCCCAGGTCGTGGCGGCTCTCAGACGTGGCTCTGTGTGCACGCGGGCGGTGCAGGTGGTCCAGGGGGAGATGGTGTAGTGCATGAGTGATTGTCGGCGTCACCCCAACATATTGATACCATCTAATACCCTTCGGCCGATCCCGCCGCCGTGCCTGGGCTGCGGGGATGAAGCCTACTGGATGTTCGTTGGGATCTCGTGGGAGGCTTCTCGGAGGCCTCTTGGAGGCAGTTTGGACGCCTGTTGGGGGCCGTTTGGGGGCCTCTTGGGGCCTCGTTTGGGTATCTTGGGGGCCTCGTATGGGCTGTTTGGGGGCCTCTTGGGGCCTCCTGGGCCCTCGGGACGGGAGGTTCGGATTTTAGGTTCGTGTTCCTTCTTTTGGGCCCCCTTTTGGGGCTGTCTTGGGGCCCTCTTGGGCCGTTTTGGGCGCCTCTTGAGCTTTCTTGGGGCCCTCTTGGGTCGTTTTGGGGCCATCGTGGAGGCCTCTTGGGCCGTCTTGGGGCGGTCTTGGGGGCCTCTAGGCCCGTCTGGGAGTGCTGGGAAGCCGAACATGTAAGGAAAATTGATGATTTGGGCTTCTTGGGGCACTCTTGGGAGGCCACTTGGAGGCCTCTTGGGCCGTCTGGGGGCCATCTTGAGCGTCTTGGAGCGATCGTTCGACGTCTCGGGGTTTCCTTGGACCGTCTTGGCCGCCTCTTGGGGCCCTCTTGGCCCTCCTTGGGGCCCTCTTGAGCTCGAAAAAGTAACGCGACAAGATGCTGGGGACCCCAGGGAAACTGCGGGCAGCCCCAAAAAATTTGGCCCGAGAGACTCCAGACCTTTTGCTTTTCAGGAGTGAGGACTGAGGCTTAGAAGGGTAGCGAGAGGACCTGAGGACAGGGTAGCGAGAGGACCTGAGGACACGCCCGCTGCGTGCCCAGCGGCACGGTGGCGGACGTGTGCGTCGCCCCGCAGGGACGACGCGCGCACCGAGAAATCTTACAATGTGTGTGTGTGTGTGTGTGTCGTGGCGGGCGCTTCCTGGCCACACTGCTCTGGAAACGAGATATTACAAGATGGGCATACTGTATGTTCGGGTCGGACGCGCGCCTCCCAGGAGAACATGTGCATCTCAGATAGGACCGCGGAAGTGACGATGTTGTTGTTTTCCTTTGACTGGTTCACTGCTGTCCTCGCGGGCTGGACCCTGGTTGTCTGACTGCCTCCGGGTGCGTGCTCGGGGCTGCGGCCGTTTCGGACAGATCTCGGGCTTATGTCGGGCCTGTCCCCCTAGAGGGGGATTTTCGACGAAAAATACAAAAAGATACCCCGCAAAATAGTCCAAAAATAGCCCAAAATTAGTCCGGGGGCTATTTTTAAAGTATTTTTTAACCTTCTTGGGGTATTTTTGGGGTATTTTCTATTTTTCATCAAACATCAATCCCCCTGTAGGGGGACAGGCCCGACCTAATCTTGGGCCCAACATTCCCGCGCCGCGCCCTCGGCAGGTCGGCCCCGGCAGGATGCTCCCCGCGCGCCACCGCTCCGCTGCGGCCGGGCCTCGCCCTGCCGCTTCGCCGCGCCAGCCCTCTGCACTCGCGGCAGGCCGTGTTTGCGGCGGGGATGTCGAGCGAGTTGCTGCCCCGAGCGCCGAGCGGTGATGACTGTAATTTGCGTTGCATCTTCGGGGGGCCCCAGCCTGTCCCCCAAATTCGTATGTTTTCTTCTGCCCGACGCGGGCTCGATGCGGACTCGTCTTGGGTTTGGCGTGGATTCGACATGGATTCGTCACGGATTCGACGCGGATCCGACGAGTCCGACATGGATTCGACACACATTCGACGCGGATAGGGCCGCGACGGGACAGACAAGGCCCCCCGAGGATGCAACCGAATTTGATGGTATCGAGGAGCACAAGATAGGGCATAGTCAGAGACATTCGGGGGTCCGCGGGCATTTTTCGGATCCGCGTTGGCGCCCCCTGGCGGCGCCTCTGGTGCCGCCCGCGGCGCGCTCCGCGCGCCAGGGAGGGGGTTCCAGCGCTGATCTGAGAAATCGGCGCGGTCCTCCAACAGTTTGCGCTTGTGCCGTTTTTGTTCTTCGATGATGGCAGCAAGCGGCAGCGGGCGAATGCTGGCGATCCCAGGCGCAGCGGCGTGGAGCGGGTTGAGCGAAGTGCCGAGGAGTGGGAGGCCATAGTCGCGGCCAGGAAGGCTCGCAAGGAAAAGCACGCAAATCGTGGAGTCGGCAAGATCGAGAAGCACCACCCTGATTGCCGACGCTTCCGCATGGTGCTGTCGTATGAGGGTGCCGCGTTTCACGGCTGGCAGAAGCAGGGGCAGGGGCGGTCGTCTGGTCAGGCGCCGCTTCGCACCGTTGAGGGGGTGCTCGAAGACTGCCTGCGACCTGTGCTCTCACAGAACGTCAAGTTCTGGCCGTCGGGGCGCACCGACGCCGGCGTCTCTGCGGCAGCACAGGTGGCCCAGTTTGACTGGAAGGATGGAAAAGCTGTATAAACATACACTTTCGGAGCTCCGCGCGGATTTCTTGGATCGGCGTTGGGCCCCCTGGCGATGCCTCCAGCGCCGCCACTGGCGCGCTCCATGCGCCAGGAAGGGTGGGTGCAGCGCCGATCCAAGAAGTCCGCGCGGACCTCCGACAGTTTATGCTCATGCAGCTTTTTATTTCTCTATTGACGCAAAGTTTTCGGAGGCCGAGTTGCAGACCGCACCAACCCTGCTCGAGGCGCTCAACGCGGCGCTGCCGGATGACGTCCGCATCGCAAGCTTGGAGCCCGTCGGCAACGGCTTTGTGGCCAACGAGTGCCTGTGGAAGCGTTACGCCTACCGCCTCCCTGGGGACGCGGCGGCGGTGCGCCGTGCCTGCTTGCAGATCATTGGCGGCAACCCCCGGGCCGCGGAGCCTGCGCGTGCGGCTGCCGATGCGGATGGGGGTGCGGGTGCGACCTCGATTGCGGGTGCGGCTCTGGGCGCGGCCTCGGGCGCGGGTGCGACCTCGGGTGCGGGTGCGGGCGCGGCCTCTGGCGCGGCCTCAGAGGCAGCTGCGCCACCTCCCGTCGCCCTGGACGTCGAGGCCATGCGCGCCGCCGCCGGCTGCCTGCTGGGCCGGCACGACTTCGCCTCCTTCCAGTCCAAGGGAGGGCGCGCCAGCACCGTGCGGACGCTGTATCGATGCGACGTGGCAGAGGGCGGCGACGGCAGCCTGACCGTGACGCTCGAGGCCAACGGCTTTCTGTACAACATGGTGCGCATCATCGTCGGCACGCTCATCGAGGTCGGCATGGGCAAGCGCCGCAGCGACGACATCGAGCGCATCCTCGAGGCCGCGGATCGCGGCCAGGCGGGGCCCACGGCGCCCGCTGCCGGCTTGTGCCTCGAACACGTCGAGTACGACGTGCCAAATGAGCGGTCCGTGTCGTGACGTACGTGCCCGTCGCCCCGTTGCAGGTCTGAACTCGAAGATGAAGACTGGCGAGGTCGGACGTGATGAAGGCAAGATGTCACGTGCCATCGCGTATTGGAGCGCCCTCCCAGATTGTTCACACTTGGCGAGTGGCCGAAATTTGCAGCTAGAGTGTGCACACGCACTCGTAGCCGACTTGGGACAAACGTATCGAGTTATCCGTGTGAACAGATCGACCGTTCCAAGATGGCACTCCGCAATGCCGTCGGGGCGCCACGTCGCCCTTTTTGGTGTGCTGTGTGCCTGAGCCCTCGGGGGAGGGTGCCTGGACCTGTTACCGAGCGACGTGCCAGTGTAGCAGTAGCTAGGCTACAGCTACATTTGCAGTGGCGTCGCCGCAGTTCCAAGTCTTCAAACGGACGCATTGCTAGGGCGCCACATGCGAACCCTACCCCCATCCCCCACGATTTCTGAGGGGGAGGGTGGGGTTCACCTCGTTCGGGAGCTCTCAAGCGAAGTGAACCCCACCCTCCCCCTCAGAAATCGTGGGGGGCAGGGGTAGAGTTCGCATGTGGCCCCCTAATTACGTTTCGAGCTTTGACGCTGGAGCGGAGAGCGGCTGGTGCGGATCTTGCGAGGGGTGAGCTGCAGTATGTGCTGCTCGGCCGTGGCGCTCGCGCCAGCCGGGGCTTCCCCCGGGACCAACACTGCATTCCCTGACTCCTCGTCGTGGCTAGAAAGAATACGACGGAATGTTCTTGGTCATCCTCAGCCTCCTGGGGGCCCTTACCGAACCCTGGGACCGTCAAGCACAGTTCATCAGCATTTCCTTGGGAGAGGATCCGAAGTGGCTACGGGGTGAGAATGGCGCCGGCCCCCATCGGTCAAGAGTTGTTTTCGGATGGCAGCCCGGGGGGCCCGTGGAGCGTCCCGGGAGCCAGAGAACGTCGAGTGAACTTGCACGACCCCTTCATTCATGGCACGGTCCTCCAAATGCAGCCTGAGAATCTGACCCCCCAACCACCTGTCCAGGGGTGCGTTCTGGCCAGAGTTCCCGAGCAGATGCAGCCGTGGCGGCGAGGGCATCCCAGGAGGCTCAAGACGACAAGAGAAGCTCACAAAAGCCTCGTTCCTCGAGCTCGCAGCCGCCGCCGTCGCAGCCGCCGACGTCGTTCTCGACGCCCTCGGCTGGCAGAAGGCCCCCGCTTACTACGGGCGGCACCGACGAAGAGTACAGGAGAAGTGTTAGTGCACAGCCGGTGCTTACGCACAGCTTCCCTCTGATACCCAGGACCCCCCGTAAAATTCATCGGATTCAGATGTGATTTGAAGACGTGTTCTTGCTTATTCCCCGTAGTTCGATGTTGTGTGCCCTCGCATGGGCCGTGTGCTCCATATGTCCGCTGGCCAAGCGCGAGGTGGTTCAAGTGCGTGATTATTGCAGTGGTGCGCGTGCTGGTGCTACGCTGGGGACAGCCCAGTTCTCATCGGCTCAGATAGCCTGCATGTAGCTTCAGTCTGGATTGTCAGTGTAGCTGTCACGTTCGCTTTTTCCTGGGCCACCCTTCTATGCGTAATGATAGTCTTAGCTGAAGCTGATCGCTGTTATGCAACTTGAGCTCCACATCCATACCAGTTCTGCTAGGATCAGGCTGAACTTGCCGCAGGTCAGCTCAAGCCGCATCTCAGCGCAGTAGTTCACGTGATTATTTACGCTTCGCTTAACCTCACCAGCCCATCCAGAAAGGATGCCCAGGCGACTTATCCTGATCAGGGATGTGGAGGAGCATGCAGTGGGATGAAGGGCTGGGGAATTTCTTATATCTCACAGGGGGGAGGAGGAAGGAGGAATTGGAGAAGTAGGGGGGGAGGGAGGGGGAGGAGGGAGGAGGGACGGACCCAGATAGAAGAGCGCGCCGAGTCCGGGCGACGGGTGGAGCAGAGCGATGGAAAGCAGGGATGCACAGCCCTCAATCGGAATAGTGTCTACGACGAGGGCCTACGACCCAGGGAATCCAAGAGACCCCATCACGGTCAGCGCCTGTCCGAGGGCAAACAGATAAAGAAGAGAGTGACAGATGCGGGCTTAAAGGGGCCCGAGCCACACTGCAGCCTCGTCAGAGTACCTGCGGGGGGCAGGGGTGGCGATGTGCATTCTGGGCACCCTCGGGTGCAAATTCCTGTCGAAAATGCGGTCTCTCTTATAGCGGCGAGAGAGGGTCTTCTCAAGCAGCTCAGGTCTGCAGACCTCGAACAACTGGGATTGACTACCCCCCTCACATCACGAGCCGGAGCGACGGCAGGCAACGAGAATTCCAGACACGAACATTTCGTGACCCCACGACTGCGAGATCGGGATGATGTCTGAGAGCTCCTGGGCCACCGTGCCAGAACGACCAGCCGACGCCTCGGAGCCCCTAAGAACCTGACACGCGGGGTCGCTTCGCGAGTGACTCAGCATCCTCTGTCGGCTCACGGTGGCGGGTGAGATTCTCAGCCGCCTCGTCGGGACACGGGCGATCATCCAAACCAAAGCGGACCCTGGGACGAACCGAGCGCGCCTGAGGGGTCTCATCCAGGGAAGGCTTAGAAAACGTCTCAGATGGCCAGGGGCTTGGCATCGCTCGGACGTGTGCGTTTTTTCCTCGGCGAGGACCATCGAGGAGCATCCTTGATCATCTGGCGACAAAATGTCCACGCACAAAACCGAAAAAAAAGCACAGGGAATGGGCGTCCGAGCGATGGCCAGGGGAGCGTCCGAGCCTTTTGAGAAAGCTCGCCCCTTCTCACTTCCCCAGGGGCTCGCCGCCGAGCTGTCCGTGCCTTTGTGTACCTCCCATACTTGTTCTCACGAAGAGGCACTCCCGCCGCCCATCGCGCACGGTGCCCGCTGCTTCTCCACGTCCCCAGGTGAACGATTTTTCCTTCCCTACCCCTCCTCCTCCTCCTCCTCCTCCTCCTCCTCCTCCTCCTCCTCCTCCTCCTCCTCCTCCTCGATCCTCCTCTCCTCCTCCTCGATCCTCCTCCTCCTCCTCCTCCTCCTCCTCGATCCTCCTCCTCCTCCTCCTCCTCCTCCTCCTCCTCCTCCTCCTCCTCCTCCACCGCTCTCCCTCTCTCCCTCTCCCCCTCTCCCTCTTTTTTCCTTCCTCCCTCCCTCCCTCACTCCCTCCCTCCCCTCCTGCCGAGGGCGCGCGCACGGCCGCCGGTCACCCGAGACACACAGAGGCGACTTCGGACGCATCTGCGAGGGACCTCGGGCACGGGGCACGGGGTCGGGTCCTGGCTCGGCTTTTTCCCCCCTCCCCCGTTTACCAGCCTGGACCATATCCCTATCCCTATGCTGGGCATCTCCTCGTCACGATGCCAGTCTTAGGGATTCCCTTACTTTTCGAGGGCGAATCCCTAAGATTGTCATCGCCTCTTGGCGTGTCAATCGTAGGGATAGGGAAACGTTCGAGGCTGGTAACTCGTCCGACGGCGACAGCACGCCGGCAGGCGGCCGGGCCCGCGCCCGCAGGGCGGCGGCTCTCCGCGCCGTCGCGCGCACGCTGGGCGAGCCAGCTTGCGCCTCCCTCTGACTTGGCATCGCTCGGACGTGTGCGTTTTTTCCTCGGCGAGGACCATCGATGAGCATCCTTGATGATCTGGCGAAAAAATCCACGAACGAAGCCGACAAAGAGCACAGGGAATGGACGTCCGAGCGATGGCCAGCTGAGGGTGTGAGCAAGCAGGGCACATCGAGCACTGCCGCCTGCCTCGAACCCAGACAGGACGGTGACAGGCGGCAGCAGGGGGGGGAGGAGGACGATGGCGGAGGCGGGGCGGCTTGGCGTGCTTCCGCCGCAAGGGTGTGTCCGTTCAGTCGGGCGTGAGGGCACCTGAGGCCAGGGCCTCTCGTGACTGAGCTATCCAGCACGAGACCTGTCAGAGGAGGAGGAGGAGGAGAAGGGCAGCAGCATGAGCACGCACTACATTTTCCGACAGCTCCTGACGTCCCAAACTTTTCTGAGCAGCCCCATCCGCAAAGTCATTGCCGACGTTGTCAAAGGACCACCCCGTCTGACCCACTCGAAAGCCAAACCGCCGTGTTCAACGCCATAGTGATCACCGATGGCGTGCCAGATCTGTCGCCCAATATCCAAATTCTGACGAGAGGAATCGAGGCACCATTCCCGACCTCTCAGGTTGATGGCCTCGATCGCTGGTCGGTGATCCAACTTAATCAAAAGAGGGAGGCGCCCGACTTGGAGCACCTTCAAAATCGCGAAAAGCTTGGCCCTCGGGACACTTTGTTGGTGGCCTGGCAAGGGGCCGAAAGCCTGCCCCAAGAGACGGGGGCCAAACAAAACAGCAAATGCCCACCGCGCTCTGGCGGACTCGGGCCAGAACGCCAGGGCTTTTCCCGCACCGTCAGTGAAAACCGTTCCAGTGACATCCAGAGGACCCCGATCACGAACCAAGTCCCCCAACTCTCCGACAGGCAGGGAGGCCTCAGCTCTGGTAGCCAGGCTCTAGGAAAAAAGGCGACGCTGAAAGAAAGGGCACTGCGACGGGCCCCCCGAGCCCGCTCGATGTGAGCGGTGTCTAGTGCCGTTTGCAGAGCTTCGTCGCATTGAGGGCAGCTATGAACAAGATACTGTGATGCAAATTGCCTAGACGCGCACCGCTGGCTTGACACTCCTGAGGCTCTGAGTATCCATGCTGAAACAAGCGCTGCCGAGACCACTGTCCCCCGATCATCGTGGGGCGAAGGGCTGCCAGGGCCAGAGGTGAGAGCTTCCATGTCGCGCGCTCCCTGGGGTCAGCAAAAAGGGCACGGTCGGGTCGAGCCAATGGCCCCCTGGGGCTCTGGGGACGGGCAGCTCAGGATCCTCAGGGACCCGCTCGACCCTATTAGGCCATTGCCACCAGCCCTCCAGCTCGTAGTCACGAAGAGCCAGCGAGCGCACCAACACAGGAGCCGCGTCCGCCAGGTCGAGGTGGGTGCCGGTTCGCGCGCACCAGAGATGAGCAGCTGCGGCCTTCCAACGGAGTCGGCGAAGCTGGATCGCCAGCGCGCCCGCTGGCCCAATGACCTTCTGCCAGTGGTCCTTGGCCAGCAGCGCCGTCGGCATCTGGAACTGCCGCAGCACCTCCAGAGAAACAGCCTCGGGCAGCCGCCGGTCGCGCCCAGGCGTAGGTCGGTCCCGTCGCCGCCAGGCAATCGGGATGTTCCACGAGGGCCCGAGCATCGAGGCCACCCATGCCGAAGAGGCGGCTGGCGTCTTCGACCAGCCCTCGCGTACGCGCGCCGTCATGCGCTTGATGATGCGCGGGGGTGCGCTCGTGACCTGCAGGCCGAAGGTCACCGCTGGGCCAATCTATGGCGCGCATATCCGCTCGAAGGTCTTCGCCCTCGAACCTCGAAGACGTCGAAATCGAGAAAGTCTGGCCGTCGCGGCTCGCGGCCTCCTTCTTGACCGTCGAGTAGTGGAGTTTCCCTCCGCCTGCCACCTCCATGTCTGGCACAGAGAGCGCCGAGACTGGCTTGATACCGCGCTTCCAAACACGACCAGCGGCCACCGGGACCAGGGGAAGGTCAGAAGCCACAACTTTGGCCTTGTGCACGGCAGTGTGAAGCTTCAGCCCGCGTATCGCGTCCGCCAGCAAAGCCAGCGTCTCGGCTGCAACCTTCGCAATGTCGCCCCTCTTTCTGACTATCTGCAGCGACAGGTCGTCGGCGTAGACGTCGATTGATCGGGGGGCGCCCCCGGTGGCCTCCGCGAAAGTGCCCAGCGGCTCGAGGAAGAGCAGCTGGAGAAAAAGCGCGGCGCCCGTGCAGCCTGGCAGGAGACCCCTCAGGGCCCTCACAGGGTAGCAAAAGGTCCCCGCCCATGGCGGCCGCCTCGGAGCGTTGTGCGTGAGCACCGCCATGCGCGGGATGGTCGGCGGGAAGTATTGGCGTCTAGCAGCCTCAACGAGCACGAAACCCGATCAAAACATGTGCTGACGCCAACTAGCGACGCGGCCGCAGCGAGGTCGGGACGGCGGGCAGCCGCCCCCGTCCTGACAAGCAAGCGCGCAGCCGCGTCGACTGTGCACTTGCCCGTGCCCATGGCGAAGTGCGGTCGCGTGTGGTCTCGCGCCCATCTCCTCGCGTGTGCCAACCTCACCTTGGTCCAGATGCGGTAGATCGATGGTGGCAGGGCGATCGGGCGAAAGCCGCCCGCCGACCTGCTCAGTAGGACAATGTGGGCTCAGATCATCAGACCCGGCCATCTGTGCCACGTCTCGATCGCCCGCGTCAGGTCGACCACGAGAGCGAGCGCCTCGTCGGCAATAGTGACGATAATGACGACAAGAATGACGACAATGATGACGATAGTGACGATAATGACGACAATGATGACGAGAATGATGACGATAATGACGACTATGATGACGATAGTGACGATAATGATGACGACAATGATGACGATAATGACGACAATGATGACGAAAATGACGATAATGATGACGATAATGACGATCATGACGACAATGATGACGACAATGATGACGATAATGACGATCATGATGACGATCATGACGATCATGACGACAATGATGACGACAATGATGACGATACTTATGACGATAATGACGACACTCATGACGTGATTATCGTCATTCTTGTCATCATTGGGGGGGCGAACGCCCCGAGTGTGGATGCGATCCGCGCCCGTGCCCGTGCGCCCCGGGAGCGAGGCGCGCCGCCCGCCCTTCTCGCGCCCCCGACGCGCGGGGCGGGCGGGCTCTCGCTGGGCAGGCCTCGCAGTCCACCCGGCAGCTCGCCGTCGTCCTCGCCGCCAAAGGAAACTGCGTTGCATCTTCGGGGGGCCCAGCCCGTCCCCCGAATTAGCATATTTTCTTGTTCCCGACGCGGGCTCGATGCGGACTCGTCTTGGATTTGGCGTGGGTTCGACGCGGATTCGGCACGGATCCGACACGGATCTGACGAGGCCGGCATGGATTCGACACGGATTCGACGCGGATAGGGCCGCGACGGGACAGACAAGGTTCCCCGAGGATGCAAGATAACATCCTGCAGCTCGCCGTCATCCTCGCCGCCAAAGGAAAGTGGGGGGCGGGCGGGTGGCCGACGTCGAACTCAGCTTCCGCCTCGCACCCCCCCCCCTGGGCGCTTCTCTCGAGCGACTCGCCGCCCCGCGCACTTCGCCGCATGTCCATCTGCACGTCCGCCGCCGCTCGGGCTTGAGAGACGGAGCGGTTCCCGCGGCCAGCACCTGGAGAGGTTTCCGAATGATTCCAGCCGCGTATCTTCGCGTAGCTAAAGACCTGAGTGGGCGATGCCACCAGCGCGCCCTTGGCCCGCTTGAAGAAAGCAGCCCGTCTGGCAGCGGCGGCAGCGGACTCCAGCGACTCTGCCTGTGCGTTGCCTGCTTCAGCGAGCGAGAAAAGACGTGCGCGAGAGTGTTGACGGCGATCGCAAGAGCCATCATGGGCCACGGACAGCGGGCAGGCAGCATCAGCACCCAGCAGGAGGGGGAGACCCTGGAACGGCATCAGTCCAGTCTCGGTGCGCGCGTCCCGAATTCTCCCCGACTGTAGAACCCGCAGGAACCTCTGTGCCCTCTGTCCGACACACGTGGGCCTACGCATGGCCATTGCGACATCAGTTGTAGATTGGGCAACGTCCCTGAACAGGCGAACCTCAGGAACGCTAGCTGGCTGATCCCGAGTAGGTAATCCTCCCGCAGGCCTCTAGACATATTTAGGGCCCTCAGGTCTCCCTTGAAAGCGCACCTCATCACGCGCCTGATATATGTGTCGCAAATCAGCTTCCACTATGCTCAGGAAAGAACCGTGCAACGCGTCCAACCTCGGAGCATGCTAACTTGTGTCGGAAAGCACCCCCTCGCAGAGTCTTCAGCGATAACCTCAAGATAAGGCTGGGACACGGGGGGTCCCTCCAAAGGGTGGCAGCCACAGAAAGCAGGTGGGGGCCTGGAGCAGGCATGGAGCAGGCCCCGGGAGCCTGAAAACAGCTGCTGGACCTTGCGGGGGTGTGCCGCAAGGTCGGGCAAGATGGGGAATCGTGGCCTGGCCGCCCAGTCAGGGGCACACCGTGGGCCCTGACGCGCCTTCGCGAGAGAAGGAGAGGCGACCCAAACATCAACCGGCCGATTCGCCCGAGGTGAGCGACACGTGCCTTCTCCGCTCGGAACTGCGCACTGAGCGGTCAGAGCATCCAACGCTCCATGCACCTCGAGCTCAGCAGGCGTGGTATTCCAGCCACCTGCCACCAGGAAAGGGCGGGCATGCTGTCTCAGCGCTTCGCCGAGACGCGCCAGCTTCTGAACGCTGCGGCTGATAAAGGCGGCATCGGGCACTGACTCATGATATGCAGAACCCGGTATTACCCCTCCGCGAATGCCCAGATCTGCATGCACAGCCACCGCCCGTGATGGTACCACTTCAAATGCAGGTGTGCCGTCGGCGGACTCCAGCAGGCGAGTCTCCGCGAAGTCGCGAACGAGCCGACCCCAGCGCTGGGCTTGCCCGACTCGCGGCGACGGCGCGGCGTGATGTAAGTTTTCCAGCCTTTGCGCGCCGCCCACGACGCAGCAGGCTGCAGACACCCCCAACATCCACGCGAAGCTGTCGAGCGGCAACGACCGCGATCCCCTCTGCTGCGCTCTCCTCCAGGAGCTGCGGAGCGCTGCGCCAGCGCGGGCCGCTGAAGGGAGCGCGGGCCAACTGCGCCTCGAGCGAGCCACGCTTCGCCCTGCGCCTGGCCCAGCTCCGCGAAGAGGGGGCCGCGGCGCGCCCGCGCCGGGGGCGGCGCCTTCCCCCACTCCAGGCTCGACGACGGGGGGCGGGCGAGACGTCCCGTGGACCGCTGCCGCCAGCTTGCCGCCCTCGGGCACGTCCTGGCCCGCGCGGCCGCCGCCGCCCGAGGCTGCGCCTGCCGCGGCTGGAGGGCCCACCCAACGTCGCAGGGGGTCCGTGGGCAGCTGCGCCCGCCGCCAGAGCAGCAGCCCTCACCACCCACCAAACCACCCCAACCCAACCCGAAGGCCTCAATTTGCCCTCCATTTCCAGTTTTGTTGGGGGGGTCGGGGAACACTGAAAAAACACGTATGGAGCCCGTATCCCCCCCCCAACCCGAAATTGGGGTCTTCGGGTTGGGTTGGGGTGGTCTGGTAGGTAGTCAAGCCCGCGCGGCAGGGAAGGCCGCCCCCCCTGGCCTGAATCTCGGAGTGGATGGACTGCAGCAGCTGGGTGCCCTGTCCCGCCCGTGCCGAGGACTGCGAGCCACTGGCGAGGGTATGCAGGGCGAGGATGTTGGTCGCCATGGCCGCGAGGTCCAGACCCTGATGGCCCGCGGTCGCACGAGTGACCGCCGCCCTCGCTCCCGACACCTCGCGCTGCAGCGCCTCCATGTCCCACCCGCTCCTCCGCCTCCGAGTGTTGCGCGTCGACGTCAAGCTCCTCCTTCGCTTTGAGAGCGGGCCGCTCCTGAAGGCAATGCAGCACATCCTCGGGTGGTCGATGACGGCGTTCCTCAGCCTCAAGCACCTGCAACTCTCGCGCGGCGGCGACGACCAGAGGATGCTCCTCGTCGTACTTGAGGCGCCTGAGGGCCGCCAAGCCCTTGCGGGCCCGCACCGCAGGCTGGGGCTCGTCGGACTGGTCCTTGGCTGGCGAAGAGCCTCCAGCATCTGCCGCGGGCCCAGCAGCTCCAGCTCCATCACCAGGACCGCGGCGACGGTGACGAGCGGCAGACGCGGACCTGGTGCGAGAGCCCGCCGTGTCGGCGGCCTTGGCAGGCAGGCGCCCCTGCCTGTCGCGCCCGCACTTCCAGCACGGATGGCGCGAGCCGAAGTTGGTCTTGAAGCCGCGCAGCCTGGAGGCGACGCAAGCCCACTGCTGGTCGGCCGCCCCCGCCGCCGCCCACGGCGCGGGAACTCCTGTGGCCCCTGGCGCCATGGAGCCAGCCGCGCTGCGCAGGTGCTCGCCGTGGCGCTGCGCGAGGATGTGGCGGGCGCGCGCCTGCCGCAAGAGCAGGCGGGCGGCCGCGCGCGCGAGCCGAGCCCGCCTGAGCCAGGCAGGAGATGGCGGGCGCCTGCTGCGGCGCTCCCTCGCCGTCGGAGGAAGGTAAAGGAGATGTGCACCGCCGCCCGCTGAACACGGACCAGCGGCTGGGGTTTCGCGGGAAACGGGCGGCCCCAGCTGCCCGAAGGCAACACGCTTGAGGAGGGAGGGGGATGAGGAGGAGGAGGAGGAGGAGGAGGAGGAGGAGGAGGAGGAGGAGGAGGAGGAGGAGGAGGAGGAGGAGGACGCGAATGAGGAAGACTATGAGGAGAAGGGCGAGCAGAAAGGCCAGAGGCCTCTTGGATGCCTCTCGGTGTCTCTTCGGGTGTCTCATGGTAGATTCTTGGGGGCCTCTTGGTGCGTCTTGGGGGCCTCTTCGCGGTCGCTGGGGCCTTTTGGGGCATCGTGGGTGCCTCGGGGAGCCTCTTGGGGCCCCTTGAGAGTTTCTTGGGAGCCTGTATGGGACCTCTTGGAGGCCTCTTCGGGCCTCCTGGGCGCCTCTTGGGGCCTTCTTGGGGCATGCTTGGGAACCTTGGGGGCCATCTTGGGCCCACGTTGGAGGAGATCGATCAAAGAAGGGGGGGGTCCTCAATTAGCCCCCCCCCCCAGAAGGGCCAAATGGGCCCTAACACCTAAGTCAAACTAATTATGTGTGCCTTCTCGACGAGGCCGTTTTGGACGCTCCAGCGCGCCGCGGGGCGCCCCTTCTGGGTCCAGGGGTAGGGGGTACGGGAGAGGGGTAAACCCCTCCGGGGACGAAGGGAGTTGGAAGAGGAACGGCCCTAAACCATTCACACCCTAAAGGGCTGGTGTAATTAGCTTGGCCAAGCGCTCCTCGCCTATCAGTGTATGGCTACCTCGCTCAGCCTAGCTCGGCTCAGCTTTGCTCGTTGGGTCGCCAGTTCGCAGCTGGATTCGTATATCATGCCGTTGCCTGTTCCATCCATACTTTGTACTATCGTATATCACCAGCCTCGAACGTATCCCTATCCCTAAGATTGGCACGCCAAAAGGCGATGACACTCTTAGGGATGCGCCCTGAAAAAACTAAGGGAATCCCTAAGATTGGCATTGTGTCGAGGCGATGCCCAGCTTAGAGACAGGGACATGTTCCAGGCTGGTAAGTATACTGTATCCTGTGGGATTCGCAGTACATGGTGCCGGAATCCCACGATGGTGAATTTTCTGGTGGGGTACGGGGCCATGGACAAGCCACGGTGCAACGATTGTTGAATCGTCAGGGGCTAGCGGGTGGAACGGTGTCGAGCTTTTACGTTCAGGGTCGATCGAGTTTGCAAGTCCAATGCAAGTATCTCGTTCTACGCCGAAAAGGGTGGAAACGTGCCTTGTGCATGTTTTCATTGGAGTGTTAGGGGGATCATTTGGAATACGAGGAGGCTCCTGGACTGGAAACATCAGGACTTGAGTCTTGTCATGCCTCAACCCGTGTGTCTTTCGGCTCCTCCTTTCTCTGTATCCATTTTGCTTAAGAGGGGTGTTTGGTTTAGTGGCGACGTTCACGGAGTTCAAGTGGTTGCGCCTAACGCGCTGTTCAAACGGGCCCCGGAAGAAATGCCTTTGGCTGTGAATTGCGCAGTGCCTTGCCCTTGCAGTGCCCTTCCAGTGCTCTCGCCGCGGAAGCGTTAACTGCCAGTTTCAAGTGCGGAGTGGCAAGTCCAGATCGGTTGATTCTCGGCACGATTTGTGCTTTGGTTTCTTTGGAGATCTGCTTGGCTGGTTTCTGGGACCCCTGGCCCCTTGAGGGGAATTTGGAGGGAGGGGGATGAGGTCGGAGGAATGAGGAGGTAGTGGCTCTCGCCTTAGCGCCAGGCGCAAACGTTTTTTTGTATACATTTGCAAGAGTTTCGAGAATGCAGGGCGGCTCCTGTTCAAGCAAGGACTCTCGCCTTAGCGCCGCGCGCATTCGTTTTCAAAGTTTACATTCGTTTCGCGGATGGGTTGACGTACCAGAAGTGGTGTTTTGGCATGATGTCGGGATGTCAGGGCACACCAGTCACGTTGATTCGCGGGGTTGAAGTCCCAAGAATGGCGTTTTGGTGGGATCCATCATCGTCAAGACGCAGCAGTAATGGTGACTCGCGATGTTGAAGTCCCAAGAACGGTGTTCTGGCGCAGTTCCGGATGTTCAAACGGTTGTCTTCCAACGGGGCCATTTCTTCTCTTTCAGTGAACATGAACCCTCGTAGGGGCTTGTGAAGAGGGAATTTGGAGTGAGGGCTTACTGGAATATCGTTGATGAGGCTTGAGTTTACACTGGTCATCTTCCTCCTCGTGTGCTCTCAAGCCCGCGGAAGCGCGCGAGTGCGCGAGGGGGGAGGGGGAGGAGGGATGGCAGGGGGGAGGAGGGATGGGAGGGGCAACGGGGCAGGAGGAGGAGGAGGAGGAGCGAGCGAGGAGCGATCAGGAGTGAGGAGGAGGAGGAGGAGGAGAATGAGGAAGAGGAAGAAGAAGAAGAGGAGGAGGAGGAGGAGGAGGAGGAGGAGGAGCGAGGACCAGTGTACACCCAAGACCCATTAACGCTGCTGCAATAAACCCTCCAAGTTCCTTTTTCATAGGTCCCTGCGAGGGTCCATGTTCACAAAGGGACGTGCCCCGTTGGAAGACAACCGCCTGGAAATCGTGAGCCGTGCCAGAACGCAATTCCCGGGACTTCAACGCTGCGAGTCCACATTGTTGTTGCGTCTTGCCGACCCTGAATTGTGCCAGAACATCGCTATCGTAATTCGAACACCGCGCACCAACGTAGCTGTTTGGCCCTGGCAATCCCACATCGTGCCAAAACATTAGTTTTGGGGCGTCAGCCATAAAAGTACCTGAACCTGCTGCGGAGTCTTCCGACGAATGTGCGCGGCGCTAAGACGAGAGTCGAGTCGCATGTTGAAAAGGTAGCGCCCTCCATCCGTGACACGCGTGCAAGCTTTTAGGACGAATGCGCGCGGCGCGAAGGCAAATGCCACGTTGGAAACCGTGCGCCCTCCATCCGTGCAGTTGTTGCAAGTATTCTGGGAGGTGGGGAGCAAGGGGATGAGCCGTAGGAGGGAACACGAGGGGGAGCAGGATGGGAGGAGAGGGTCAGCAGGGGAGACGGAGGAGGAGGAAGAGGAGGAGGAGGAGGAGGGACGATCATACATGCTGGGGAAGCCTCAGGCGAAACGCCCGGCCCGCCCTACTGACACGCCTCGGGGTGCGACATGGAGTTGTTCACCAGGAGCCACCAGGAACATGGACAGAGGAGCGAGCAGGAGGGGGGGGAGCGAGGAGCGAGGATCATCGAGGGGGAGAGAGGATGAGCGATCAGGAGGAGGAAGAGGATGAGCGATCAGGAGGAGGAGGAGGAGGAGGAGGAGGAGGAGGAGGAGGAGGAGAAGCGATCGGGAGGGAGAAGGGAGGAACGAGGAGGGAGCATGGCAGTTGCGAGAGAGGAGCGGTCATCACCAGGAGGAGGAGGAGGAGGAGGAGGAGGAGCGAGCGAGCGAGGAGCGAGGAGCGAGGAGCGAGGATGAGCGAGGAGCGCGGAGCGCGGAGGGAGCGAGGGAGGAGCGAGGGAACGCGACGCCGAGGTGATCCTGGACGGCTTCCGTCTCAACGGCGTGCTGCGCGGGGGCGGCGGCCAGGCCGCGCTCCGCCCGCGCGGGCGCCCCGCCGCTCGGGGGGGGGGGGGCACCGAAGGCGGGGATGGATCGAGGGAGGGGGTTTGGTTTTCTTGTTCTCCTACTCAACGCAGCCGGGTTGTGCAGCGCGCGCGGTGACAATGGGCTTGCGCGCCGAATGGTTGGCGGCAGTTGTGCGCGGTTGCACTCGGCGGCGCGCGCGCCCATCATCCGCGGGCGTGCGCGCCGGCATCCGGGTCAATTTCGATCCGTATGGGAACCAATCTTGGGGCATCTGGGGCCCTCTTGAGGCAATCTTGGGCCATCTTAGACGCCCGGCGCCCCCCCCCGACCCCTGGGGCGGCGGAGGGCAGGGCCGCGCCTTCCCAGCGGCGAAAAGCGGGGTTGGAAGAGCAAACGCTTTAGACCACGCCCGCCCAGAGAGCTGGTCGGAGTAGGGCTCAGTCGGCTGCATCAGGGGGGGTGGGCGCCCAACCGGGACGTCGCCGCGCTCGAGGGCGCCCCGCGAGTGCGCGCGCGGCTGCGTCTGGATCAAACGGGGATACGGGGGACGAGGAGGAAGAGAGAAAAGGGGGGAGGATAGAGGGGAGGCGATGGGGGGGCAGATCGAGGAGGAGGGAAGGGGAGGAGGGGGGGAAGGTGGGGGGGATGAGGGAGGGGGCGCGCGTGCGTGGTGGCACGTGGTTTCTACAGCGCGCGTGGCGGCAACAGGGTTGTGCGCCGTGTGTGGCGGCACTTGCGCGTGGCGGCAGTCGGTGCCGTGTTCCCGTCGTCGGTGGGCGCGCGCGGCGGCGCCCGGGTCGGGCCTGGGCGGGGAGGACGAGTCAGCGGAAAAGCGATGGGCGGAACAGCTGGCGAGGAGGGCCATCCGGAAAAGCAGGAGGGCGACGACGGCGTTGGCCTGGCGGGTGCGCGTCCAACTCAGAGGCCCATGTCCACGACGTTCGTTGGCGTCGCGTTGGCGCCGCGCCGCGTTGCCAGACCCCAGATACACAGATAAGCCGAATCTGTGTTTTCTGATTCGCTCCGTGACCCCCCTTCTGGTAACAGACCCACGGTGGATCCCAACATGAGATCTCCCCAGATTTCTTGCCACCTCTTCTCATTTCAATGCGTCCCCGGCCTCCCCCCCCCTGGGCGACGCCAGCCATCACTTGCGCCCCCCCCTCTTCGACGCCCCCTTCTTGGCCGCTCCCGAATCTGGACCTCCCATAAGGGCGATGCCAAAAAGCGGGGTCGACTGCGCCGACATTCGCGCGCAAGCTGCCCGCGTGAGGCCACGCGTGAGTGCCCTTCGTCTCCAGCGCAGCGTGTCGCGCTGGTGGCCCGCGTAAGCCGCCGAGGTCGCCATGCCATCTCGCGTACGACTCCTTTCTCCTCGTCGCTAAGAGAGGGTCCGAGCAGGTGGGGTCAGGGGATCGCGCCGCATCGCCGACGCATCGGCGATGCGGTTCGATGTGGAGTCCAAGTGTGCCCACGCCGACGGCGCCGATGCGTTGTCGACGTCGACGATCGCCGATGTATCGGCGATGCGGCGCGACCCTCCGACCCCACTCACTCCGATCTCATCGAGGAGGCCTCTAGAACCCCACCTCCCCCTTGGAGGAGGAGGAGGAGGAGGAGGAGGAGGAGGAGGAGGAGGAGGAGGAGGAGGAGGAGGAGGAGGAGGAGGGGAGGAGGAGGAGGAGGAGGAGGAGGAGGAGGAGGAGGAGGCGGAGGGAGGAGGAGGAGGAGGAGGAGGAGGAGGAGGAGGAGGAGGAGGAGGAGGAGGAGGAGGAGGAGGAGGAGAGGAGGAGGAGGAGGAGGAGGAGGAGGAGGAGGAGGAGGAGGAGGAGGAGGAGGAGGAGGAGGAGGAGGAGGAGGAGGAGGAGGAGGGGGAGGAGGAGGAGGAGGAGGAGGAGGAGGAGGAGGAGGAGGCCCGGGTCGCCCGCGGGGGCACGAAGAGGGTCGCGCCTCGCGCGTCGCGGTCGGGGCCGGGGCGGCGGCCCTGCTCTCCAAGAGAGGCGGCACGGGGGCGCCGCACGGCGCGGCGACGCTCTCGGGGATGGACAGAACCCCCAACAGTGACACGCCGATTAGTGAGTTGTCCGTTTTCGGTTTTCGAGAGGGCGCCGTGGCCGTTATTTTCCAGGCCTGCGCTCGCCAGGTTTGGGCCGCAGGTCGTTTTCACGAAGCCGCGTTTTGCTAAAAAGGGGGGTCTGTCCATCCCCGACGCTCGCGCCGTCGTTCGGCGCTGTGTGCAGAGTCGGGTGGCCCAGCGAGGCCGAGGCGCTGGATGCCTGGGTCCTTCCACACCCTCACAGCCAAGATGCGAGCAACGAAAACGCCGTGAACATGAACCGTCGGCGCTCCGCGCGGATTTCCTGGATCCGCGCTGGGCGCCCCCCCCCCCCAGGCGCGCTCCGCGCGCCAAGGAGGGGGGCCCAGCGCAGATCCAAGAAACCCGCGCGGAGCGCCAACAGTTCATGCTCATGGCGTTTTTTGTTCCTCTATGTGCCGCGCTGGCGTCTCCCGAGGCGGCGTCGATACCCGATCCTTGGAATGTCACGGTGCGTGGTTTCCGGGCCCTCAGAGCCGAGAAGTTGTTCACCGTGCCGCATTCGAGCGCCCGAGGAGAGTCCAAGCGTGGCACGGTGACTGGGTGCCGTTGTCGTGCGATTCGGGGCTGGAGCCCTTTCGTGTCTTGTTCAGCGTTCCTTCTCATAGCACTGCTCTAGGTCTCCCACACGTGGTCGGAGCAGATGGGGTCGGAGGATCGCGCCGCATCGCCGATGCATCGGCGATGCGGCCCGATGTGGAGCCCGATTTTCTCCACGCCGGCGGCCCCGCTGCATCGGTGATTCGGCGCGCTCCCCCGACCCCCCTGTGCTCGCACCCGACCCGGGGTTGGCCTCTGATCGGCGGCGAGCGAGGGGGGGAGGCAGAAGTGGCGGGCCTTCGCGGAGGGCTCGGAGGCCCCCCCGGCCTTCCCGTGCGCCGCGCTCTCCGCCGAGCAGAGGAGACCTCCCGCCACGACCGCAGCTCGCCCTCGCCCCACCCGCGCCGAGGCCGTGCGCCAGCGGAAGGGTCGCGAGGGAGCCCCGGTGGGCGCCCCCTTCGAGGAGCGCGCCCCTTCCCCCCGGGCGGCGCGCGGGGGGGTGCGGTGTCGCAGGCCTTCAGGTTGACACCAACACCACTATCGTTATGTCGGGCGTGTCTCCCAACAGGGGGATTTTCCACGAAAAAAAAAAAAGACCAGAAAAATGCCCCCCAAAGGGCCAAAAATAATCCAAAAATAGTCCCCAGACTATGTTTTGATTATTGTTTGACTATTTTGGGGGTATTTTTTATTTTTCGTCGAAAATCCCCCTGTAGGGGGACAGGCCCGACATAACACTATCGGCGGTGTGCTTCCACCGAGGGAGATCCCGGTCTCGGCGATGGTGGTAGTCTTCAGGTGGCCGCAGTGTTACCACCAACACCAAGCTCCAGGATCGTGTGCTTCCCGTGCAGACAACCCCTGGTGCTGGTCTTGGTGCCCATTTCCAGGCTTCCAGCGGTGGCCACACAGTGCGATGCTGGCGGCGCGCGCGAGGAAGGTAGGTCAGAGGAGGAACGGTGCCCATACCTTCGGATGCAACTCCTGGGCCTGGGAGGTCAGATTCAGATTTTGCCCCAAGTCCGAAATCCGGTTCAATCCCGTTGAATCCGGCATAATCCCGTTTAATCACGCTCAATCCCGTTTCATTCACGGCGTTATCCAGCGTAACAGCCCCCCAATGAGGTTTAATTCTTTTTAATGCTTCCGACGAAGACTTCCCAGTAGTTGCCTCCGAACATACCGCTACCCTTCGCTCGTTTTCCCCTTTTTGGGGCCTCTGGGAGGCCCTCATCGCCACCGTTGGATTCGCCTCGAAATTCTGGTCAGAGCGCACCCCAGGAGGGGTCCACGGAGTAGCGGTGTCGGTATCTTTCTAGGTCTCCCAGATGGGGTCGGAGCATATGGTGTCGGAGGATTGCGCCGCATCGCCGATGCATCGGCGACGCGGCTCGAAGTGGAGCCCGATTTCCCCCACGCCGACGTCACCGATGCATCGCCGACGATATTTCGGCGATGCGGTGCAATCCTGCGACCTCTTCTATTCGGACCCCATCTTGGAGGCCTCAAACAAAAGTGTAGGGGTAGTGTATCCCCCGACCGGGGAGGTTTTTCAAACGGTGATTGTCTGGTGGGGTTGTCTGGATCCCCGCAGGGTTGTTCAAGGGGTTGTCCAGGGTAGGCCGTCTTTTCGTCATCAATCAGAGTGGGTTTGTCTGGGTTGTCTGAGGGGTTGTGCGGGGATTGGGCACGGTAAGGACATTGGACAAGGAAGCTTCAAATAAGGAGCTCAGGGCCTGGAAGCAGGTGAAACTCCGATCGTGGATTTGCCGTGGATATCGCTTGGCCATGGATATCGTCGGAGAGATAATCCTCCAGGGTCCGAAGCCGCCTGGGTACATTCGTTAACCAACGCCCTCACCGTAGGGGGGAGGCCTTCTTAGAAACGCCCTGCTCCTCAGACGGCGCGGGCCTTATCTGCAGATGTAGGTCCAGCGCCTTCTAAGAGGCAGCCTTCTTCCAGGAAGCCTTCCCCTCTTGCCCTGCCCCCTGGTGCGCGCTGCCAAGTGACGACGACGAAGACGACGACGACGACGACGACGACGACGACGACGACGACGACGACGACGACGACGGCGGCGGCAGTGCAGTAGCCGCACAGTGTGGTGAGTCAGTTGGCACTGACAAGGCGAGACGGGGCGCCCCTGAGCGAGGGGCAGGGGGAGATTCGCCAATTGATCAGGCGTGCCTAAGGGGTTCTTACTTGGTCCAGGGTTGGTGCCTCGGGTAGCTACTTTACCCGTTCCTCGGAGGTTCCCCAGATTTCTCGGGTTCCTCGGTTTCACAGGTTCCTCAGGTTCCTCGGGTTCCTCGGGTTTCTCGGGTTTCTCCGGTCCCTCGGGTTCCTCGGGTTCCTCGGGTTCCTCGGAGGTTCCCCGGATTTCTCGGGCTCCTCCTCGGGTTCCTTTGGTTCCTCGGGTTACTTTGGTTCCTCGGGTTCCTCGGGTTGCCAAACAATAACAAACGATGCGAAGCAATGCCAATCACAGTCAAGTCATGCCAAGCAATGCCAATCACTGCCAAGCAATGCCAAGCAATGCCAAGCACTGCCAAGCAACGCCAAGCAACGCCAAGCCACGCCACGCATCGCCAAGCAACGCCAAGCAATGCCAAGCAATGCCAAGCAACGCCAAGCAATGCCAAACAATGCCAAGCAATGCCAAGCAATGACAAGCAATGCCAATCAATGCGA
Source organism: Prorocentrum cordatum (assembly GCA_963575745.1). NCBI lineage: Eukaryota > Dinophyceae > Prorocentrales > Prorocentraceae > Prorocentrum > Prorocentrum cordatum. The sequence goes on along the minus strand of CAUYUJ010016651.1, from coordinate 166,733 downwards.
AGCAATGTCAAGCAACGCTAAGCAATGCCAAGCAATGAAAAGCAATGGCAATGCCAAGCAATGCCAAGACAAGCCAAGCAATGCCAAGCGATGCCAAGCGATGCGCTCAGCGATTCGCCCATGCAATCGGCTTTTCCCAAATCGGCGTCGCGGCGGGTTTATGTGTTTTGTTTCTTTTTGCATCTGGCGTTTCCGCCTGGTTTCGGGCCCCACGACCCTCACAGATCGCTCCGGCTCGAACGATGACGCAGGAACATGCGGTCTGAGGCTCCCGTCGCGTTTTTTCGCGATATTGAGTCTTTCGTTTCGCGAAGTCGGATCTCAGGGAAGGGAACGACTAGGCCAGGCAAAATTCAACCTGGCCGAGGTTTTTCTGGCCGAGTTTAGTTGCTGCCGGCTCGGTGTGACCGCGCGGTTTTGGGACTCGGGTCGTTCTCCGAGGACGTCTCTGGCGACCAGGGTCTTCGAGGTCCCAACACTCGGTGGCGAGCGATGGGGGGACGTGAGAAGGGGCGGGCCTTCTCAGAAGGCTCGGAAGTCCCCCTGGCCTTTGAAAAGTGTTCTAAGCCTCCCCCGCAGGCGCAGAAAACCTCTCAGAAGGCCAGATGGCTTTGAGAAGCCCCGTCGCCGTCTGAGAAGGCCTCCTCCTTCTCACTTCCCCCCCTTGCTCGCCGCCGCAACACGGTGCGGTGACAGATCGTGCGGTGAGGTCTTTGGGACTTCCGAGGTCACCGCACGGTCCGCCGCCGCACCGTTCTGGGACCCCCAGGCGAGCAGCGCGCTCTCTCACAGGGAACCGCCCCCGGCATCGGCATCACCCAGACATGCTTCATTTTATGTGCGCGGCGGCCCAGAGCAGCCACGCGCCGAGGGGGGTGAGGGGGAGGGGGGAAGGCTTCTTAGAAGCACCCTGCTTCTTAGGCGCGGGCCTTGTCCGTTCCAAACCGCTCGAGGCGAAAAGTTCTTGTGCCCCAGCGCCTTACTGTGCCTTGGGGCACAAGAGTGACACGGCTGCTGATGTTCCCTCCCCCTCTCATCTCCCTTTCCGCCGCAGCCGGGACGGCGCAGTGCTTTCGGTCCCAGCCCCAGACACGACGACGAGGAACCGAAAGAGCCCCAAGAGGCCACCAGAAGGCCCCTCAACGCTGAAGCGCATCCAAAAAATGCAATGCGGTGCAAAGAACATGCTGCCGTGTGGTTGTCGCGGACATGTGCGCTTCAACCTTCCCTAAACCCCCAAACCACGCTTGGCTCGCACGCGGAATTCTAAGCTGAATCTCTAGCAGCGCGCCACTACAGCGCAAAGAGGAAATCCAATGCACGGAAAATCTGCGATGCAAAAAAAACGCAATGCAAAACACATGGTTTCGTGTGGTGGTCGCCGACATGTGCGTTTCAACATTCCCTGAACCTCCCCGAACCACGCTTGGCTCTGACGCGGAATCCTCAGCTCAAGCTCGAGCAGCGCCATTGCAGCGAAACAGAAATTGCAAGACAGAACACATGACACTGCATAGAAGCATTACAGCGAAGACAGCACGGCAATGCACCAAACAATGCTTTTGTGTGGTGGTCGCCGACATGTGCGCTTCAACCCTCCCTGAACCTCCTCAAACCTTGCTTGTCTCGCACGCGGGATCCTAAGCTCTCCAGCCGCACCGCCACAGCGCAACAAATATGCAATGCAAAACAAGTTGCCATGCAATGATAGCCAGAGTCCAGTATCCCTAAACAACGTTTTTAGAGCCAGGGTGCGTCCTGAGTGTGTTCGCGCGTCCCCCAATGACCGTTCTCCTGCTCTTAACCAGCATGCCCCGCTGTCATCCTCGTCATCGACATGCTCCTCCTGGAAATCATCCTTCTCGTCTCTCCGGCCTGCCCTCCCACTCCACCTCTTTCTCCCCCCTCTCGTCACGTTCCTCCTGATCTCGTCTTTCTCATCCTCCTCCGTCTCGGTATCCTTTCATTTTTCTGATCTCGTCGCACTTCACATTCTCCTTAATATCCTGGTTCTCTCCCTCTTCCGCCTCATCGTCGTCATCCTCGGCGTCCTCCTCGTCCTCCACTGACTGTACTTCCTCACAGCGTTGACCCGTTCCTTCTCGTCGCCGTGCTCCTCCTTGTGGTGCTGCTGTTCCTCCTCCCCCGTCTCCTCCTCTTTCCTCCTCCTCGCGGCGTGACGCCCAGCCGCCGCCGCATCCCGGGGGCGGCAGCCCGGCGTGCGCCAAGCGGGGCCGCGTCGTCGTCGGCGTCGTCGTCGTCGGCGTCGCCGTCGTCGTCGCTGCGTTGGTGTGAGGAGGTGGGTGCGGCGCCGCGGCGACCAGCAATGGGCCCCGCCCCGGCAAATCGGGCGGAGTTGGCTTCTGCCACAACGGCCGGACCGCCTCGCGAAAGGCAGCCCGGAGCCCGGAGTCGCGAGGATGCCTCAAGCGAATCGGGCGGGCGGTGATGAAGGAACGGGCCCTAAATGGGCACTTTAGGTCCACCATAGGGCCCCTGCTGGTTCCAAAAGGGGCCCTAAGGTGTCCCTTGAGGGTTCTTTTCTTCACCCCCCAGTTGGGTCACCCCCTATTACCACCCGCCAGAGCGAAACGGGCAGAACCACCTCCCGCGCGGCATCTCGGAGCTCAGAGTTTCGAGGATGTCTCAGGCGAAACGGGCCGGACACCTCGCAAGCGGCATCTCAGAGCTCCGATGTAGAAGGACGTCTCAGGCGAAACGCCCAATCCTGGACAGCTCAGAATCAAGAGTTGTGAGAATGCCTCAGGCGAAACGGCCCGGACCACCAGATTTTTCTGAGGGCGTCTCTGCTTTGACCTCCCTCGGCCGGAATTAGCGTCTACCGCGACGGCGCCTCGTTCAGCAATCTGCATGGTGAACAAAAATCCGCCATGCAACAGCTACAATTTTCGAGTGGTGGTCGGCGACATGTGCGCTTCAACCTTCCCTGAACCTGCCCAAACTACGCTTGGCCCTCGCGCGGAATGCGAGGCTCAAGCTCGAGTAGCGCCACTACAGCGCAAGCAAGAAGTTCAAAAGAGAACGCTACCACGCAAGCGACATCTGCGATGCAACAAACTTGTTATTGTGTGTGCCGACATGTGCGCTTCAACCTTCCCTGGAACTCCCCAAACCACGCTTGGCCCTCGCGCGGAATCCGGAACCCAAGTTCGTGCCACGCCGCTACAGCGCCAACAAAAAAGCTGCAAAGCAAAGCAACAGCACTGCAGAAACATCTGCGATGCAACGACACTTGTTTCGTGTTGTGGTCGCCGACGTGTGCTGTTCAGAATTCCCCGAACCACGCTTGACTCTCACGCGGATTCCTAAGCTCTGGCTCGAGCGGCGCCACGATTGCGCGAGCAAACATTGCAATTCACAAGCGTCTGCGATGCAATAAGACTGTTGTCGTGTTGTGGTCGCAGACATCCCTGCACCTCTCCAAACTACGCTTGGCCCTCACGCGTCATCCGAAGCTCAAACCCCAGCAGCGCCAATACAGCGCCAACAAAAGCTGCAATGCACAAAGAAGTACAACATTCACGGCAATGCATCAAACAAGTTGGTTTCGTGTGGTGGTCGTTGGCATGTTCGCTTCAACCCTCCCCGAGCCTCCCCAAGCCACGTGCGGCGTTCACGCGGGATCCTGAGCGCAAATTCGAACAGGCGAGGCGAAAGTCTCAAGCCTCGAGCTCGCTCTTTGAAGGCAGCTCGGCGTTCCGCCGTGTGCTGCCACGGCTCAGAGATGGGTTCAGCGAGCGAAGAACGGCATATAATAAACTTTTCGCCGTCGGAGACACCTGCCCCTGGGCGGCTGGAAAGTTTATACCCCTACGGTGCCACCGTAAGGGTATAAACTTTCCAGTCGCCCTGGGACAGGCGCCCCCGACAGCGAAAAAGTTTATGTTACACCGTTCTTCGCCCGTTAATGGATGCAGGGCTGGCGCCTGCTGCGAAGCAGCCTTCTCCTGGGCAGCCTTCCCCCCCCCCTCCCCCTCCCCCCGGTGCGCGCCGCCGACCAAGAGAGGGGCCTCGCCCTCGAGGAGGAGGAGGAGGAGGAGGAGGAGGAGGAGGAGGGGGAGGAGGAGGAGGAGGAGGAGGAGGAGGAGGAGGAGGGGTCGAGGGACACGGCACCTCCTCCCCGGCCGACGGCGGCGCAGGTTACCAGCCTCGAACGTATCCCTATCCCTAAGATTGACACGCCAAAAGGCGATGACAATCTTAGGGATCCGCCCTCGAAAAATAAGGGAATCCCTAAGATGGGCATCGTGATGAGGAGGTGCCCAGCATAGGGATAGGGATATGCTCCAGGCTGGTAAGCAGGGGCGGCGCAAGCTGACGGGAGCTGGCGGCATGCTGGCGGCCTTCCGCAGCGGTTGCGTCCGCAGCTTCGGGGGGCCTCGCCCGTCCTCCAGAAGTGGCGTTCTTTCTCGTGCCCGACGCAGGTTCGGTGCGGACTCGGCGCGGAGTCGGCGTGGATGCGGCGCGGATTCGACACGGATTCGACACGGATCCGACGAGTCCGACATGGATTCGATTCGGATTCGGTGCGGATAGGGCAGCGATGGGACAGACAAAGGTCCCCCCGAGAATGCAACATTAGATAGGGGGAGGGGGGCAGGCTTCTTCGAAACACCCTGCTTCTCAGAAGGCGCGGGCCTTGTCTGTAGATGTAGGGCCGGCGCCTTCTAAGAAGCAGGCTCTTTCTAAGAAGCCTTCCCACATCCCCCTATTCCCTTGTGCTGTGGAAGTCGATTGATGGAGAGGAAGCATGCTGCCAAATGATTTCCAGATGCCTAAGAGATGTTTTCAGTATGTCTTCAACCGGTAAAACCTGTTTGAAACATGTTTAGAGCATGTTTTACACGTCTTAAATACATGTTTAAATCAGCGATCGGATTGATAGAGTGTCCATTGTCATGGCATCCACAACCCTTGTGCGCGCCGCCAAGGGCCGCCCCTGCGGAGAGGCACCCCTGCAGAGGCGGGGGGTGCGCCGAGGCGGGGTCGGGGCACCGCTGCCTCGCCGCCCTGCGCGTCCTCGTCTTTCTTGGGGCGCCGACGGGATTTCATCGTCGCGCCACGCTGTTTCGCTCGATCGTTTAGGGACCCCCGCTAAGACTTCCTGGAGCTCGGGGTTAGTGTCGAACGGAGGAAAGAACGTCAGCGGAACTGTGACTCTTTACGCTGAGGCATGACTCCTCTTGGCGGTTCAAGGCTTCTGGAACTGGCTGAGTGTACGTCGGCCCCGCGCGCGCAAAGTCTTGCAGTGCAGGCTCTGTGGTTGGCGCTGTCTGGCCAGTTCTCCTGGGAGGAGGAGGGGGAGGAGGAGGAGGAGGAGGAGGAGGAGGAGGAGCAGCAGGAGCAGGAGGAGGAGGAGGAGGAGGAGGAGGAGGAGGAGGAGGAGCAGCGATGCTTCGGGATCTCTGGGCCAGCTCCCTGCTTCTCCGTGCGCGCTTGCCCCTCGGCGTGCGCTGCTCGCCTGCGGCTGCAGTGTGTGCGCCTTTTTCAAGAGGGGAAAAACACACACAGGCACAATTAATCGTCGATTCCCAGAACATATGGGTAAATATGGGAAGTGGTGGGGAAGACAAAAACCCAGAACATATAGGAAAATATGGGGAATAGTTTAAATTGGTGTGTATTTATTTGTGTGTCCTGGGGCCCCTTCACTTTTGGGTGGAGCCCCACCGAGGTGGAGACCACGGCAGGTTCGCGCCTTGTCGACCGGCGGCGACCCCGGCGGCGCGCCCAGAGTCGGCCGATGCGGAGCGACGTGACGTCACGGCAAGGGCCGAGCGTTCAGGGTGGAGCGACCCCCGCGGTTCGGGCCGGGCGAAAGGGGGGGATTGGGAAAGGGGGGGTTACGAAATCTGCTGCATGCAGCTGGTTTCGGCCTCACCGAGGGGCCCATTCCTCGATACATAGCCGCTTCCGGCGCCGGGAGGCGCCGGGAAAGTCAGCTACGTGAGCTGATTCTCAAACCCCCCCTTTGCTATCCCCCCCTTTCGCCCGACCCGAGCGGTGCCAGAAGCCAACGCCTGGGCCGGCACGACACGAGCCCGCCGCACTTCTCAGGAGCGAGAGAAGGACGCACACGTACACGAGTCCACGCTGGTTTCGAGAGTGCGCACTGCGCAGATGTTCGTAATTACCACGCGGCCAGTCTCAGGGATCGAGGGGCCGTGTTCGTGTACGCAGCTGGTCGCGTACGTCCCTTATGGGCTCCCTAACTTGCGTTGCCGGGGTCCTCGGCATACGAGGAAGTTTACGCCGCCCGTTCTCAGGAGGAAAAGAAACACACAGACACAATTAATCCCCGATTCCCCAGAAAATATGGGTAAATATGGGAAGTGGGGGGGAATACAGAAACCCAGAAAATATGGGAAAATACGAGGGATCTTTTTATTTGTGTGTATTTATTTGTGTGTCCCAGGGCCCCTTCACGTTCGCCCCGGGGGAGTGCGTGCCCCACAGAAGCACCCTGTGCCGGTGTGCCCTCCAGCGCCCCACGAGGGGCAGGCCCCGCGGCGCGAGCCCGCGCGGCCTCCGCGCAGGTTCTCGCCCTCGCCCTCCCCCCCCCCCCGCCCCCTCGCAGCCCCGAGCGGGTTCCCAGACCCCCTCGAGTAATGAAAAAATCATGACGGGATGTTTTTCCTAATTTTCGGCCTCCGGGGGCCCTCACCGGGCCTCGGGAGCGTCAAAAAACGACTCAGGATGCAAAGCCGGTCATGGGGAAAGGGTCCAGACCTCTGGGGGTCGACGTAATGAAAAAATCATTACGTCGGGGGTCTGGATTCTCAGAGGAGGAAGAGGTGCCCATGCTGCGACCCCTCCCTCGCTCTCGCCACGAGGCCCCCGTCGCCGCCGCTGGATGCGCATCGAAGCCCTGGTCCGAACGCGCCCCTGGAGAGGCCTGGGGAGCGGCGGCATCGGTAATGTCTGGCTCCCCCAAAAGATGACCAGAGCGGCTTCGGCGGTGCGCCCAGGGAGGAAGGCAGACGGGGCCGTCATTCTCGGAAGGCCGCGGGGCTCCGCAGAGCCCCCCTGCCTTCCAGGGAGCCTTCTCAGAAGAAGCCTCTCAGCCTTTGGGCCACAGAGTGCTTCTCCCCTCTGCCTCCTCAGAGGCCTCTGCTCCTCAGAGCCCCTCTGCCTTCTGGGCCACAGAGGGCCTCTCAGAAGAAGCCTCTCGGCCTCTGGAGCAAAAGCCGGCCCCGCCTGCGCGCCCCCCTGGGCGCGCCGCCGACGGAGGAGGTCGGGGGGGGGGGCGCCGCATCGCCGATGCGATGTGGCGCCGTTTGGAGCCCAGTTTGCTCCATCGGGACGTCGCTGGTGCATCGGCGAGGCGGCGCGATCCTCCAATCTCATGTGCTCCGGCCCTCTCTGGGAGGTCTCCAAGACGAGGACAGCCTTCGTCGGATGACCGGCTGCCTCGCTCCCTCCTCGCCCTGTTCGCCCCCCACCTCGTCAGTCTCGGCAGTCGTCTGCATCTTCGCCCTCCTCGTCGCCCTCGTCGCCGTCGTCGCCCCCGGCAGTCAATGCGTTGGGAGGAGTGCCACTTTGTTAGGTCTCGGGAAGCGCTCGGGGCTCCCTCGTGTGTTTCCATCGGGTGCTCCTTGTGGAGCCTGGCGCAACCGGGGCCCAAAGAGGGCCTCGATCTCCGTCGAATGCCCCCCTGCGGCTTACGGCAAGACTTCGGCCGCGTGCATGTATATTCCTCTCCCTCTTCTCCCCATTATTTAGATGTTCGTGTTGGGGACGTTCTCTGGGGGCAACGTAACTGTCTAGTTCGACTCCAGCTCGACTCCAGTTCGACTACAGCTCGACTCAAATCCGACGCAACAGCATCGACGCACGAGTGAAGCCGGTCAATCCAGGATTGTCCCCAGATCCAGCATCTCCGGGCAGAAGCTCTGGCTTGGCATGTCGCGCCGCAGGTTCCACGCTTCGGCGCGACGCGCTACCCACGTCCCAGTCCCCAGGCGTCAACACCTTGAGCCTTTCCCTGCCCCCCGCCCCTCGGAGCGGAGCGACGCGTTGTCCGCTCGCAGGGCATAGAGCGTGTCGCCGGGGCCGCCGCCGCGACACGCTAAGCAAAAAATACTGAGGCCCTCGCACTTGGGGGGAGGCGGCCTTTGGTTGCCGAGGCCTCGACCGACGAATTATGCAGTTCTTGTCCGATCCCAGCGATCCGAGGCCTCCTCCTCCTCCTCCTCCTCCTCCTCCTCCTCACCCTCCTCACCCTCCTCCTCCTCCTCTCCCTCCTCCTCTCCCTCCTCCTCCTCCTCCTCCTCCACTTCCTCCTCCTCCTCCTCCTCCTCCTCCTCCTCCTCCTCTCGCTCGTCGTCCTCGAGCAGGCCCTCGCACGGGGCAGGCCGAGGAGACGTCGGCCCCTGCGCCGGCCCGTCGCGGGCGGGGCGCCCCTGCGGAGCCGGCCCCCGCGCTGTGCCGCTTCCGCGGACGACCCGTGCGCACCGTGCAGTCGCGACGCCGAAGTGAGGACCACTAAGGACGACGACGACGACGACGACGACGACGACGACGACGACGACGACGACGACGACGACGACGACGATCACGACAACGACGACGGCGGCGGCGACGACGACGACGAAGACACGACGACGACGACGACGACGACGACGACGACGACGACGACGACGACGACGACGACGACGACGACGACGACGACGACGACGACTTTGGACTCGTTTTGAACAGACCGAAGAAGAAAAACGCTACAAACATAGACTTTCGGCGCTCCGCGCGGATTTCTTGGATCCGCGCTGGGGCCTCCAGGCGGCGCCTCCGGTTCCGCCCCTGGCGGGTTCCGTGCGCCAGGGAGGGGGGTCCAGCGCAAATCCAAGAAATCCGCGCGGAGCGCCACCAGTTCATGTTTATGCTGTTTTTCTTCTTCTGACAGAGCTTGGGTTGCGACCCGCTCGTTTTGCTCCCAGCCATCCCCTTGACCCCCCCAGCTTAGATGCCTACGCATCATCGCAGCATGCCTGGGCATGGCCTTGTGGACACCTAGGTCTGCCACTGCTGATGCCTGGGCATCTGCAGGGGTATGCCTACGCATGCATCGAGGGATGCATCCATGGACGTAGCTGGGAGTAGCTGGGCGTAGCAGATGCCTAGGTATCGACCTGTTGATGCCTGGGCATTCAAATCGTGATCTTTAGGCATCACGCCGGCGATGCCCAGGCATCAGCAGAACGGTGCGCAGAGTAGGCATCGATGGTACCCCTGGGACTCAGACGCCGCCTGAGGTGGGGCCAACTTCTTGCACTTGCGGGCCGCTGTCTCCCCCCCCTTTCCTCCCCGCGCAGCATTGGTCTTGGCCGCCAGGCTCCTGTGGGCCATTCATGAACTGGATTGTGGCCAGCAGGGCGCTGCCAAGTCGTTCACATGCGCGGGCAAACTCATCGTGCATGTGTGCCTGTTCCCGTCAGGACGCCGATTATACGGAGCGGCCTCCTCACCAGTTCGCTCCACTCGGTGCACATGGATATCGATAGCGTCATTGTCGTGGATCACGGGCGCAAGAGCTCCAAAGGCGAGGCTCGCATCTCATTCGTTGTTCAGTCTCTTCCGGTACGTTTCGTGGTCGCTCCCGCTGCGCCGCTGGCTGAGAACCCAGCAGAATCGGAGCGCCTTGACCTGGAACCCGAGATGGCGGCTGAGACGGGGGTGGAGGCCCGCAGCCAGCCGCCAGGCGAGAGCAGTGTGGCTGGTTCGCGTTCGGCGGCGGCGGAGAGCGAGCTTCGCGCCGCGGACGAGAAAGTTATTGCGAAGGAGCGGCTCCAGCAGCACGCGACGGCCGCTGGCTGCCCAGCAGCCAGAGGAGAAGCGCACGCTCGCTCAAGGCATGGCCGCCCGCCTTATCGGCCTCAAGGCCAGGCCATTGCTGAATGGCGAAGGCACCCCGCGTTTCTACGACGAGGCTGTTGTCCGCTGGGCCTTCGGAGAGGGCGCGCAGGCCGCCCGTGTCCAGGTGGCGCGTCTTGAGCCGGTCGGGCCCCGCGCCGAAAAGGCGTTCGGCTTCGCATGTTAGCAGTCCGCTTCCAAGTGCCTGCGTCGGGGCCCACTGGCGACCGATCAAGTGCTCCAGCTGTTGTACGACTTCGCCGCCGAGGAAGGGCAGCCTGGGTATGGCCGTTTTTGTTTGCCGCTCTTTGGCGACAGAAATGCATGTGACAGTCTGTGCGGCAAGGCTTCCGCTATGAGACCCGAGATCGTCTACCAGCGTGTGGCCGCTCAGCGCTCGCGCATCGCATGTTCTGGTTCCTTTCGCACGTTGCCCTCCTCCCGCCCTCGCGCCTGCTGGGGTTGCGCCAAGAGCGGAGGTTGCGTCTTTCACTGATACGGCAAACTGCAGGTTGCGTCACTCGCTCCTTCGGGCGGGTGCAGTGCTTCTGGCTTTCTTTCGGGCGAGAGCCGACGTCGAGCTCATCTGCCTTATCCTTGCATGATGTGGACACCTCAGGCGATCGTCTTCAGGGTGTAGGGAGAAAGGAAGAGGAGGGTGACCAGTGTAAACCCAAGACGCATCAGCGATATTGCAATAAACCCTCTCCACTATTCCTCTTCATAGGTCCCTACGAGGAGTCATTTCCCCCGTTGGAAGACAACGGCCTGAAAATTCTCAACCGAGCCAAAACACCATTCTTGGGACTCCACCGCCGCGGATAAACGTCGCTGTTGCGCCCTGACAATCTTGAATCGCGCCAGAGCGCCACTCCTGGGACTTCAACGCTGCGAATCCACGTGGCTGTCGCGCCCTGACAGTCCTACATCGTGCCAAAGCACAGCGATTGGGACGCCCTCACACATAATCCTTGACGCTGCTGTCAACTCTGAAGCCGAATAGGTTCGGCGCTATGGCGAGAGCCACATTCTGAAGAGGAGGCGCCCCCCATTCGTGAAGCTCCTGCAAACTGTTACACAAAAGGCGAGTGTGCGTTGCGCTAGCGCGAGAGCCACATTCGAAACATGGTGAGGAAGTCTCGGGCGAAACGCCCGCCCCGCCCTGCAGACGCGCTTCGGTGTGCGACACGGGGAATCATGCACAAGGACAAGGGTTGGAATCGGGGGAGGAGGAGAAGGACGGGATGATGCGGATGATGACGAGGAGGACGAGGAGGAGGAGGATCCAGGATCGAAAATTATTGTTCGCCCCGCAGCACGCTCGGCCCTCGGAGTGCCCTCTCCACGCGCCTCGTTTCCCCCTCGCCCTTGCCCCTTGCCCCGAGGAGGTGTCGAGCCGGGACCTGTTCGACCCCAGGCTGGCGCGATGACGACGACAACGACGACGATGACGACGGCGGCGGTGGCGGCGGCGGCGACGACGACGACGACAAAACGATGACGACGACGACGGCGACGACGGCGGCGGCGGCGGTGGTGACAATGGCGGCGGCGTCGCGCGAGCGTGGCGCGGGATGCGGTCGGGCCCACGGGGGACCATGGGTCCCGATATCTCCGTAGAGGGCGGCTGTGATCAGAGAAGGGAAGGATAGCGAGGCCACTGCCCGCTATGGAAAGCCAACGTCGCCACGGTTGTATTCGCTGCTAGTATACATTCGTGCGCTCATCCGCCCACACACATATGCATGTATACAAACATACATGCATACATGCATACATACATACATTCGTATGAAGAGAAACGCATGCTTGTAGTCGTTGTGTGGTAATGTGTATATGCGTATAGGTGTACATGCTTAGTTCGATACTGAGGACAGAGACGGGGCGATCGAGTGAGAGAGATAGGGAGGAACACATACTACTACATTACATATCGTCGGTACACGGGTCGGCGGGCAAGAAGGGAGGTCGGTCGATAGGTAGGTTGTGAGAAAACCAGTGTGTGCCTGGGTGTGCGTGTGTGCGCAAACACATGTATAGACATGTATTAACTTATGGATGTAAATAAATACACATGGGAGACAGGGAGAGGGGACAGAGAGAGAGGGATCTTTGTTCAAAGAGAGAAATAAAGAAAGATCGAGGAAGAGAGAGAGAGAGAGAGCTAACACTACATATACATATAACTATAAAGAGAGATAAACACTATATGAGGGAAATGGAGGAAGGGAGGAAGGTGCGAGAGAGGGAGGGAAGGATATATATATATAGAGAGAGAGAGAGAGAGAGAGAGAGAGAGAGAGAGAGAGAGCGAGCGAGCGAGAGTAATTGAACTGATTAGTGTGGTTGCGTGTGAGAGAGGGGGAGAGAGAGAGAGAGAGAACAAAAAAAAGGAAAGAACAAAAAAAGAAGAAACAACAACAAAAAGAGAAAGAGAGACAGACAGGGCGACAGAGATATCGCAACACTTCGGACGCGGGTGTCTGGGCCCCGTGGGTACAAGCGCCGCCTGGGCCAACCTGTGCTGACGGGAGGTTCCACATGTGAGCAGCAGGGGTGGCCGAAGGCCTCCCCCCCTGGCCCGGTCGAAAAGACTCCGACTGGAAGAGCTGGCGGGTTGTGGCGATCAGGGTGTGGCACGCCCCGTCTGCACACTTCCTGGATTCGCGGGTCGAGAGCGCACCTCTTCCGGTCGAAGCTAAGCGGGCCGCGCGAAGCTCGAATCAATCCCCGCCTGCACACCCGAAGCTGTAGAGAGACGCCGGCTCTCCGCGCGCTCTGGCATGCGCGCCACGGCGCTGCGCCGGGGCACTCCCCGCATAGCGGCCCCCGGCGCAGGCCGCGGAATGAGCTGCCAGGCGTTCCCGCAGCGCACGAGGCGCCGGCGGGCTCGCGGCTGGTGCCCCAGCTTTGAGCGTCAAGTCGCGCCTGTCGGGCCGGACGAAAGGGGGTGATTGGGGGAAAGGGGGGGTTACGAAATTTGCTGCATGCAGCTGGTTTCGGCCCCACCGAGGGGCCCATTCCTCGATACGTCGTCGCCTCTGGCGCCGGGAGGCGCCGGGAAAATCAGCTACGTGAGCTGATTCTCAAACCCCCCTTTGCTATCTCCCCCTTTCGCCCGGCCCGAGCCTGGATGGTTCCTTGGAGAGTGGCCCGAGGTGAGCAAGGCGTGTGGAAGGCTCGTTGGAGCGCTCGGCGGAGGCTGTCGAGGGGAGGGCCTCGACCGTTCCTGGATGCTCCGCGGCGTGTGTGCGAGGTTGGTGGCGCGGCGTCGCGTTCTTGCAGAGCCGCGGTGCTTGAAAGAAGGCCTGGCTCACGCTCGCGAGAAGGCTGTTGCCTGGCCGCGGTGGGGCGATGGGTGAGGGCCCGTCGCCAGTCTGTAGGCCGCAGCGTCGTCGCGTCAACCTCCCCACCCTGGTGGGTGAGTATAGGGGCCGCCACGCCCGTTCCTTGGTGGGGCGGGGCGCGCGTCTGGTGGCAGGACATGCTGCGCTGGGGAGCTGGGTGTGCCGAGGCGCTGGCCAGCTGAGCGGGTCGGGGCGACGGCACTGGCTCGTCAGGGTCCGCAGTCCGCTGCACCTCGCCTACGTCGTCTCCCAGGCGGCGGGTGGGTAGATGGGGGACGTTGTCCACGGTTGAGTGGACGAGTGCGTCTGAGTCAAGCGGAAGCTGCCCATCGCCGCTTGCGTGCGCACGCGCCCAGTGGTCTTTCCTGCCCCGTCTAGGTGCGTGGGGCGCGCAGCGGCTGGTAGGCGCGGTGCTGCTAAAGCATGCGCCTGCAATAAGAGCCTTGTGGACCCTCGTCCAGCGGGGCGCCGCCTCCTGGTGCCTGGCGGACGGCTGGTGCGGACCCTGCTCGTCCGCGTCGTGGCAGCGCGCGTGCGAGGCGTGTGGCTGGCTCAGACAGCCTGGCCTGGTGGCCCGTCTGGGGGTCTCTCAGGAGGGGAAGACACACACAGACACAATTAATCGTCGATCCCCCGGAAAATATTGGAAAATATGGGAAGTGGGGGGGAAGACAAAAACCCGAAACATATGGGAAACATATAGGGAAAGTATAGGGAATCTGTCAATCTCCGTCGGCAGCCTGCAGACACTTGGCAGCCTGAGCCGGGTGGCTCCCGCGGCCTGGCGGCTCACGTGACTTGCGCGGCTGGGAGCTGTTGCGTCCTGGTGGACGCCGTGAGGCGGTTCAACCTCGTAGGGCTGGATGCCGCCCTGACGCCCAAGAGCGTCGGTATGGCCGCCGTGGCACTGCTCGGCTCCGATGCACTCGATGCCGCAGCGGTGCCCGTGCATGTCACGCGGTGAGGGTGTGGAGCGGCCTTGTGCCCATCGGGACGGGGGGCAGCGGTATCGATCGCAGCCGATCTGGACCACTTTATCACGCAATTTGTCCTTGCAGATTTCGCACGGGTTGGTGCGGTCTGAAGGAGAGGGCGCCTGTGAATGCTGGACGCCGTGATGCTGCCCCGTGCTGCACGCAGGGTTTGGTGGGCCTGCTGTCGCTGTGGCGTCCCCGTCGCACTCCTGAGTGCCAGCGGGCCCCCTGGTGGCTGCGACGTGGTCGACGCAGGTCCTCAGTGCCCACGTGGAGACCACAGCAGACAAGTTTGCTGAAGAACATAGGAGGTCGCGTGGCCGTGCCGTGCCGGCCCCGCCGCCTCACCTCTGGCTGGCCCCAGGGGGCTGCCGAGAGGAGCCCAGCTGTCCTCCGCACTGCGCGCGACCGCGAGGTCGCTGTCATCTCCAATGAGGGGGGTTTGAGCCACTGGGTCGCGCTGCCCCGGAGGGGCCCCACCTCTCGCCCTGGCAGTGATCGATCGGGGGTGGCAAAGAGGGGGGGTGATGACTAGGTGGGATGGATATCATGGCGGGGGCCATGTTATCTTCCCAGATTTCATGGCGCCTCTTCTTATGTCAATACGTCCCCCTCCCCCTGGGCCGCGCACATGCCGCCGGCCATGCTTTGCGCCCCCCCCCCTCCACTTGGACGCCCCCCCGTTGGCCGCCCCCGAAAAGAGAGGGAGAGAGAGAGAGAGAGAGGGAGGAGGAGGAGGAGGAGGAGGAGGAGGAGGAGGAGGAGGAGGAGGAGGAGGAGGAGGA
>CAUYUJ010016651.1:81977-151657 GCA_963575745.1 Prorocentrum cordatum | reverse complement strand
CTCCTCCTCCTCCTCCTCCTCCTCCTCCTCCTCCTCCTCCTCCTCCTCTTGATCCACTTAGCCGGCGCAGCGTTTCACCCTTCATTTCGCGCCGCTGCTTGAGACTGTGTTCCTGCCCACGCGCCGGACGGCGTGTGGCTTGTGAGTGAGCGAGTGGGAGACGAAAGGTACACTACAGTCAACCCGCATAGTAAGGGTGGGTAGCCTTCCCAAGTGTACCCCTTGCGTTCTTGCCTCCTCGGTCCATCCTGGGCCACTTTCCTCGGCCGCGCCCCGCTCGAGAAGCTTCGGGATGGGCGACTGTGGTTGTCAGGCCCCTGTCAGCCTCTCTTCCTCCTCCTGCGCCTCTCTCTGTACTCCCTTCTGTACCGCCATATCGGCTCACAAGGGCCCTTGAGCTATCACAACGCGCCGGTGACGGACGCGCACACGCCTCCGTATAAGGAAAGAGAACGTGCTCTCTTCTAGCACGGGTCCCTGGTCCCTCTATTGTAGCGGCCTCTGGCCAGTGCCACCGATCCGGGGCGCTCCGGATGATGATGATGATGATGATGATGATGATGATGATGATGATGATGATGATGATGATGATGATGATGATGATGATGATGATGATGATGATGATGATGATGATGATGATGCTGATGATGATGATGATGCTGATGCTGATGCTGATGATGATGATGATGAGGATGGTGATGGTGATGGTGATGCTGATGCTGATGATGGTGATGGTGATTGTGATGGTGATGGTGATGGTGATGGTGATGATGGTGATGTGACGATGGTGATGGTGATGGAGATGCTGATGATCCCGGCGCTCCCCCCCACCCCCCTCCTCTCTCCTGCCCCGCCTCTCTCCTGTCCCCCCCCCCTCTCTCCTTTCCCCCCCCTCTCTCCTGTCCCCCCCTTCCCTCCTCCCCCTCTCTCCCCCCCTATCTCCTGTCCCCCCTCCTCTGTCCTGCCCCCCCCTCTCTCCTGTCCCCTCCCCCATCTCTCCTTTCCCCCCCCATGCCCTCCCTCCTGTCCCCCCACTCCCCCCTCTCTCCTGTCCCCCTTCCCCCCCCCCCCTCCCCCCCCTCTCAGTCGCCTCCTGTCCCTCCCCTCCCCCCCCTTTCTCCTGTCCCCCCCCCTCATCTCCTGTCCCCGCCCCTCTCTCCTCTCCCCCCCCCCTCTCCTTTCCCTCCCCCTCCCTCCTCGTCCTGTCCCCCCTCCCTCCCTTCTCCCCCACCCTCTCCCTCCCCCCTCTCTTATGTCCCCCCCTTCCCCCCCCGCCCCTTTTTTCCTCCCCCCTCACTCCTCTCCTGCCCCCCCCCCCCCTCCCGCCCGTTCCTGTCCCACCCCCTCACCTCTACCCCCCTTCCCCTCACCCCCTCTCGTCCCTCTCTCTCTCTCTCCTGTCCGCCCTTCCCCCTCCTCTCTCCCAAATTATTCAATATCAATACTACTCTCCCTCTTCCCCTGATGACAGCCTGGGAGTGTCCGGCCCCCCCCCGCGTACTGTTTAGGTTTTCGCCTGCATTTTTTTCGCCGGAGTTTGGTTTTGGTTTTCGCCTGTATTTTTTTCAAGATGTTGCTCTCGCTGAGGCGCCGGCCTCATTTTCGGGCCCCGCTCGTTCCGAATCGTGCTCCCGCTGCAGCGCTGGCCTCATTTCCGTGCTTCCGCTCGTTCCGAATCGTGCTCCCGCTGCAGCGCTGGCCTCATTTCCGCGCTTCCGCTCCTTTCGACTCGTGCTCCCGATGCAGCGCTGGCGTCATTTCCCGTGCCATGCCACGGCATGCAATTCAATGCTCGGTTGATACTACGCTTTGCGGTGCTCTTCTACGCCATGCCATGCCGCGCTCTACAACGCATCGCGCACCCTTTTGGGATCATTGCCCTGCTCGGCATCCGACTGTGCGAGTAGAGAGGGGATCTGCGCCATGGTAAGGGATGGGAGGGAGGGATAGGATGTCAGATATGACGCGAACGCACCTAACTTGTCCCTCCCCCTCTCCTGTCCCCCCCTCCCCCCTCCCTCCTGTCCCCCCCCCTCCCCCCCCTCTCTCCTGCCCCTCCCCCCCCTCCTCTGGGGGCTGGCAGGGGGGGAGGTGGCGAGCGCATAATTCGTCAGGGAATGACGTCCCCCCCCGCCCTCCCTCCCTCCCAAGCAGAGCTAAAGCTCATGCTGAAGCAGAGCTTCAGCTTAGACGTCTTAAACTCACACGCCGGGCCGGCGGAATTGTACCTCGTGTCTCTTTGTATCCATATAATCACTCCCGTACAATCCTCGGTGGTAGCGGAGCCTGCGGGTGAGATCCACGAGGGGGGTCAGGACGACTTCCCTATCATTCGACTCTCGGGCGACATTCTCTTTAAGATTCCCCCGTTCTTCTCGCTCTCCATCCCATTGCACCGAGCGCCGCCATGGATTCTCCAGACGACGCACAGCACCAATAGTAGGAATGTCCAACAGATCCTTTGTTAGAACCAGATCAGGACTCTCGGGCAGGATCTGGGGGACGAGATGACGTCCCTTGAAAAGGTGATGGCAATGTGGGCTGGTCAGATCAGGACTGAGCCGGTTGACTATCACATCCCAGGATGCAGACAATACGCAACAATCCTCATCAGGTTGGACTGCGCGGGGACGCGGTTCGCCGGGTGCACCATATAGGCAAAACGCACGTTAGCGAGGACATGCTGTGCCTTTTAGCCCTTTGGCTCCGACCTATTAGGGAGATACCACTGCCAAATCATATGATCGCCAACGGGGACGAATTGCTACGAAGGTCACCGCGACCGCCCTGCCGTGACCGACGTCCACCGCGCCCCCCACCCGACGGCCCCCACGACGAAAAAGGTGGTGACCGCCACTTGTAGATCAATGGCTGGAGGCTTGGGAACCGTGGGCCGCCCCGCCCAGCCTGCCTTTCCCTTCAGGACCTTCGCCTGCTCCTCGTTTTCTTCCCCTTCTTTTTCTTTTCCCCCTTGCATTGCCTGCCGCGCGCGGATGCGCAGCCTCGCCCGCCCACGGTCGTGGGCCCAGCACCGCAGGGTTGGTGCTAAACCCGAGAAGAAGCAGCGACGAACACCGAAATGGCACGGAGGTTGGGGGCAAACCGCCAAACCCCAGGCTCTTGGAGGGCCTAGGCTGCGCGCGGCCGCCAGCCTGGAGCCTGTCCCACCTGCCGCGGGTCAGTGCCGCGGAAAGCGGTTCCAAGGAACCGGAAGCGTCGCGCACAAACCACACGCCGGCCCGTTTTCGCGGCCGCCGCTGGAGGGGGGGGATGCAGGGGGGGATCTACGTACGCGGAAGAAAGGGCTTAGCATCAAAAGCCAAAGTCCGTGGCCTGGAAGCCCCCTCCAAAGTTGGGTTCTCTGGGGCCTGGGTGGTCCTCACTCCCCTCTCCCGCCTCTTCTTTTGTACCCTTTTTGTCTTTGTCTCCCTCGCCCCGGGGCGACCCCCTTCGACCGCGAGGCCCGCCGTGTGCCGCAGCCTGCCGCTGCAAAGCACCTTGGTTTTATCGCCGCCCCCAGGGCCGAACGGTCCATGGGGGGGAGGCCGCGTTCGACGAACTCTCGGCCCATCGATCAGCAATCTGGGGGGGAGGAGCGCGAGAAAAACGTAGAGGAAAATAACGACAAAAACGAGGAAGTGGAGGACGATGAGGAAGAGAAAGAGGAGAAACCAAACGACGAACAAAAAAGACCCCAGCGCGCCCCCCCCGCCGCAGGAGCCCGCCCGCAGCCCCCGGCGGCCTTCGCCCCGGCGGAGCCGCAGCCGCAGCGCCAGGCCCTGCCCCCCCGTCCCCCGCCGCCCTGCGCCCCTCGCGGCAGACGCTCCGCGTTGCCAGCGCCGCCTCCGGCCTCGTCACTTGTTTGTTTTTCATTGTCCTCCTTTTTCTTCTCCTCCTCCTCCTCCTCCTCCTCCTCTTCCTCCTCCTCCTCCTCCTCCTCCTCCTCCTCCTCCTCCTCCTCCTCCTCCTTCCCGTAGCCATGTTGGTTCAAGTTCCAAGGTGGCTCCCGACATTGGAATTTGATCGCAGCCAAAAAGGCAGGTTAATGTATCCCTAGTGAGTACTGTCCGGCGACAGCGGCTTTCTGCGATTGCGGGTCCGCTCCAGCTACTCGCCTGCGCCCGTTCATTCGGGTAGCAAACCCATTTTGTGAGCTCTGGTGGTCAGTCTCTTGTTGCAGTGTTGTCCATGTCAAATGAGGATGTGGTGGCTGGCCCTCGCAAGCCTGAGTGGGATTGTGGGCGACGCGGGGCGGCCTACAACTGGGCCAGCAGGCTCCGCTGCAGGTGTGGCAATGCAATTCCAGCACACATCATGCATCGCGCATGGGAGAATAAGAACAGGCAGTTGGCAAATATGACGTCCTCTGGTGGGAAGGTGGTCAGGACAAGAGCGGAAGGACGAGTGGCAAAGGAGGTGCAGGTCCACAGAATGCGGCCTTCGTTGCCATGCAGGCTTAACTTGCTGAGTTGATTCAAGCACTCGGCCGTGGCCAACTTCATGGGGGCAAGGGCAGAGGCATGGCGGGAGAGCCTTCGATCCAGAGGGTGATGCGGGGAAACGATCAGAAGCAGCTGTGTAATTGACAGAACTTGGGGAGTCTGTCAAACAAGGTCCTGCTGGTGAATATTTCGATGAGACCCGTAAGCCTCTCAAAGACACCGTCGCGCAGTTTCGTGAGGTCCTCAACTCCCCGCGCAATCCTACTTATGCTCATCGGCGTTATGGCCGGGCGTTGGCGCGCGCTCGCACGGTGATCTCGAGGCAGAAATCGGATTCGGAGGAGAAGGAAAAGCAGCTGGCTCATCTTCAGCAATCCATTGCGGAGAAGAATCAGCGGCTCAAGTCCAAACGTTTGGAGGTGGCTGAGCTTCAGAAGGAGTCTGGGAGGACGGCATCTGCACTTGCGCCTGACGCAGCTGCGTCGACAGCAGAATGTGCGGGGCACCGCGGTATGCCTACGGCCGAGTTGTGTAGCATTCAGGAGCTCAATCGAAAACGTGCTGGTGTGTCGGGATTCCTTGGCAGCGCGACCTGGCAGGAGATGTTCGCGTCGATGCGCGTCGAGGGCCAGTCTCACTGATATCGCTGGCGCTGGCGATGCGCGTGGCGATGTCGACGCGGCAGTTGCAGCTGGCAAATCTGGAGGGCCAGCAGGTGGTGTCCGCGACGAACGCGACGTCGAGGAGCTATATGAAGACCAATTTCGAGCACTACGTGAAGATGGCGATTTCGGCGAGTTCCTTCCAAGCGAAGATGCGAGAGTTCAACGTCAAGCGGCGGAAGTGCCCCCGATGATGCGGGTCAGCCGTGGCAGGGCGGGGCGGCCGGGCCCGCCTGAACCCCTCGACCCACTCCACCCCCGGCGCCGCTCATTGGGTCGGCCCCGCAGCGACGCGGCGGAGGCAGGTGTCGGCGCGCCCCTCCGCGCGCCGCGCGGCAGAGGGGCGGGCCCGACTTGCGCCCCTCGGAGCTCGGCGCAGCGCGCGCCGCCAGCAGAGCGTTGGGCAGCGGATGTGGAACGGGCGTGCAGGGTGAACGGTTGCCTCGACGTCCCCCGCGAGTCGCAGATTTCGGGCCAGGACTGAAGATGCCGAGGCCGCCCGCTGACCTCGCTGCTGCCAGTCATGCCGCTGATGCTTTAAATCGGATGGGTGAAAGAAGAAGATCGAGGAGCGCCTGTCGCATGCATCCGCAATGGTCGAAATTGCAGGGGAAATTTGGCATGTGGAATCAAATCGGGAAGCTGTGAATATAAGGGCTGAAAGCCGCGGGTGGTCGATGTTCGCTTTGCCGGCCTTGCCGCCAGCTGGCGCGCTGCCCTCTGCTGGAGTAGCCGTGTTCGCGCGATCGCAGCGCGAGTCGCGTGCTCCGGCGCGCCCCCCGCAGATCGCGCCGCGTGATCCATGAGCTCCCAGGGCGGCCGCAATCTCCTCAACCTGTGCCTCCGCGCATGCATGGGCCCCTCTGGACTCGATGCTGGGCTGTCAGCTGCAGTGGGCCAGCGTTTAGGCGGGGCGGAGGCCCCGCGCACTGCGCGCGCGCGCGCGGGGGGCTGGGTGGATTGGAGTGCGATGCCTGCCGAGGTTGATGGCGGCAGTCTCTGTTCCTTTGCTTCTGCAATAATAGTAGCCCCATAGGGGCGCTGCGCGCGTAGAGGATGCGCAGGCAGCGCAGTTACAAGTTTTTCTGCTCGCAAGAATGCCAGCGCGAGGGCGCGTCGGTCGGCCGCCGTCGGTTCGAAGTGGGCGATGCGTCCGCGCAGGTTCGTTTCTCCAGAGCTTGCGAGCCGAGGCAGCAGATCCAACGTTTGGTTTGCACGGTTGCCCCCGAGCCCCCGCTTCCGCCCCTGGTTGGGCCCGATCCTGGCTCCCCCGATTGGATTTGCCAGGGCGGTGTGGTCGAGCGTTGCACAGGGTATCCCGCGGTGAGCAGACGGGCCCAGGAGTCGCCATTATAGTTGCTGGGGCACGTTTGAAACCTGGGCCGCTCGTGAAATTGCGCAGCGCTCGTGAATGGGCGCCGAGTGCTGCGCTGGGCTTGGGCGAGCTGCGACCAGCGCGGGTGAGCGTCGATCATCCCGCGCCGAAGGTCTCGGAGAAGCGTTTGCATATGGCTGGGCTTGGCCTCGGAATGCTGCGCGGAACCCTGCGCGGATGGCTTCGTCCGGCGGCGCGGGCGGGGGTCGGCTGCTTTGCGCCGGCGACGCGGCCGCATTCTGTAGCGACGAGCCCAGGGGCAGGTCTAAGTTCGCATTTGGACCATTCGATTTCGCATGCCCGAGAACCTTTTGATGGCGACTTCACGCCGTCCTTGGGGCTGGAGCCTTTGGGGCAGATCGAAGACCAGATCATTGCGGCTCAGCGGGCTGGAAAGAAGCGAGGCGGACAACAATTGGCAACGTTGGCGCGGGGCATCCAGCGCGGGCGGTGCTAGGGGCCAGCGCGGGTTCGCTCGGCCACCCCTTTCCATTGTTGTTCATGGCCAATCAGGCCCCGCAGCTGATCCCAACAGCGTCGCCCAGAATGAGGTGCGCGTTTGCCGGGCCCTGTGGGCTACGGTGGCCGTGCTTCCCTGCGCGTGGATACCTGGTCGCATTTCTTTCCCGCTCGCCAGCGCAGACGCAATTCGGATTTTAATTCCTAGCCTTCCAGAGGCAACTGCAGAGTCGCTTGATCTATTGCACCCGCGGCAGTTTCAGATGCTGGGCTGGGCGGCTCTGTTCTCTCTGCGCTTGCTGAGCTTTTGCCGGGCTGCGAGGCGATCGGCCTCCTACCTAGACAATTGCCATGTGTTTCAATGTCGATGCTGCCGAACTCCAGTTCAGGGTGCCGACTGATCGCGTCGCATTCAGGACAGCACCGCGTTTGGCAACGGCTACGCCGCCTCATGTTGCAAGGTGCGTCGGCGCCCTTGGATCGGGGCTACTGTGGGGCTTCTCGAGGGGTTCGGCTGAGCATGAGCGTTGGCATATGTAGATGTAGCTGCCCATCGTTCTTCGGTTTTGACTGCCGCATATCATGGTGCATATTATGGGACGATGCACCTGTCTGGCCTGATGGATGCGCGTTTAACATCAAACGTTCCCTCAGTTGTCCGACGATGTCTGTGAAACATTACACGCGGTGCAGGCCTTCGGTTGGCGCGTACAACGTCGGCTTTCCCTTGTGACGTTTCAATTATTTCGTGCATGTATGATTCAGGGGTCCAGGTCTCGGCAGGAGGTGGGGGCATGGCGCTAGATATCATATGGCTGCGAGTGCTGGTGGGGATTGTCGCGTTGCCGGCAACCGTCTTGGAGCCACCCTGAATGACAGACATTGCCGTAGTAGTTCCCAGCAGAAATTTAGCCGCTGAAGTTGCGCAGGGACTAGGCTTTCAATCAACAGTCGTCGAGGAAGCTGCGATTTTTCATCATATATAATTCCGCAGGCGCCCGCAGGTCGGCCGAGGGCGGCAGGCGCACGCAGAGAAGTGGCTCCATGATATACGAATTCGCGCAAGAAGGCCAAGGTGGTCTCGCGTGGGATTCTGCGTGCCGGGGTTGCCCCTGCGTAGCCCCATGGGCCCGGGGTCTTTTTTTGTTTTTTGTTTTCCCCCCCCATACCTAGGCTCTGCCTAGAGGGTTCTGACTTTGTTTGCTTAAAGGGGCCGGGCAGTGTAAAACGCCCCGGGCGGTTCCCCCAGCCCCCGCCCCGTGGTTCACCTAGTTGCGCCCCTTTAGCTTAGCTTTGCTTATCTCATCTTAGCTTAGCCTAGCTTAACGTAGCTTAGCTTAACTTAGCTTGGCGTAGCCTAGCCTAGCTTAGCTTAGCTCACCTTGGCTTAGCTTAGCGTCGCCTAGCTTGGCCTAGCTTAGCTTAGCTTAGCTCAGCTCAGCACAGCTTAGCTTAGCGCAGCGCAGCACTAACATAACGTAGCATCGCACATCATATCATACCATAGCATCGCATAACATAACATAGCGCGGTATAGCATAGCGCAGCATGTCATACCATAACATAGCATAACATAGCATAGCATAGCATGGCGCAGCATAGCATACCATGTTATATTATATCATAGTTTAGCTTATCATAGCACAGCGCAGCATAGCATCGCATAACATGTCATGGCATTGCAAATCGTAGCAGATCGTAGCATAGCGCAGCATACCATACCCTAGCATAGCATAGCGCATCATATCATATCATAGCACATCATAGCACCGCATGGCGCAGCATACCATAGCATGTCATATCATAGTGCAGCAACTCATATCATAGCATAGCCTAATTATCATAGCGCAGCGCATGATATCATATCATAACATGGCATATCGCAGCATATCATACCCTAACATATCATAGCATGGCATAGCGCAGCATAGCGCAGCATATCACATCATAACATACCACATCATATCATAGCATAGCGCAGCATAGCATAGCATAGCATGGCAACAGTAGCAACAGCAAAGCAAAGCACAAGCAACGCGAAGCAAAGCAAAGCAAAGCAAAGCAATGCAAAAACAAAAGCAAAGCGAAGACGGAGGACGGCGTTTACCGTTACTACTAATATTCCTCTCTTCGGGGCTCCAGCTCCTATGTAGGGTCGCTCTGGGATATTTTTCCCCCGAGGTGCTAGTCGCCCGTGCGCGATGCTAGGCGCCCATGCGCGGTGGCACCTGTGCGTGCCAAACGCGCCCTCTCTGGAGAATGGTATGTGCGTGCTGCCTTGGGGCCTGTGCTGCGATGGAGTAGAATGGCATGGATTGCTGGTTGAAGCTGGGCGTTCTCTGATTAGTTTTGCCAGCCCGGTGGCTCTCTGGGAACAAGCCGAAGCCGGCGTGGCAGTACATTGGACTTGTTCCCGAGGGCCCCTGGCTCGCGTCGGTCCATGCCTCCGTCGAGCTGTCGGGTTTGATCTCTGCGTGCTCGTGGCTTGATCACTGGGGCAATGTTGTCGATGTTGCGCGCGTGCCCCCTGGGGTGTTTCTGAAGCTGCTCGAGAATGGCTCCCAGGGGCAATCCGAGTTTCCCCTGGCGACCAAAATCGGCTCGCCGGATCACCTGCCCCCAACCAACTGTGCCGCTGCGACATCGCGTTAGAGGGGCGCCGCAGCGACGCGCTGCGTCTTGCGCGGAGCGTTGCGCCATGCGCCCTACTGCATTTGCATTTCGACGACCAGCGGCGCAACTGGGAAGGCGCCCCTCGGCGAGGCACAGCAGCGGCTTCAGCGCCGGACTACCTGTCCCGTCCTGCGGGGGGCGGCAATCGCGACGCCGGCAGCGCGCCACAGACCAGAACGCCAAGCAGCACGCGTGGGGCCACATATCACGAACAGCCCGCGCAGTAAATTTCGAGGACGACCTAAGCGGTCAACCCTGGGGGGGCCTCGAGCAACTGCGCGGCCAGCGCCCGGCCGGCCGATGAACGTGCAGGCGTCCGACAACTGCGTTGTCGGCACCTACTTCACCGCGGGGCGCGCGCGCCAGAAACCGAAGATAAAAGAGGGTCACGTGCCCTTGGCACCTTGGCACGCAGGCAGGTCGTAGAGGACCGCCGCGACGAATGCGACGCCGACCTCGCAGGTCTGGCCCCATATCTTTCTTCTTGGCCTCCCGGCCATCGGCGACCCGGGCATGCCCGGCGAGCGCGACGAGGGCGAATTCCACGGCAGCCTCGCCTCAGCCTTGCCGACGCGGTGGTTCCACGTCCTTCCTGGGAGGCCCGCGTGGGCCATCTGGCGAGTGCTCAAACGACTCAGCCAGCCAAGTTTGACGACGTCCACCGCTTCCTCACCTACCCTGCAGCACTGACATCATGCAGGCTTGCGGCGGGGATGCTCGGACCAGCCACCTTGCGGCCCGCCGCCGCTTCAAGGTCGGCGCCAACTTAGACTTGGCGACTGGCTGCGACCCCAACGACGAGAGCCAGCAGAGAGCCGTGGAGCGATGCATCCGACAAAATCAGCCCCCCAGTGGCCATCATGGCTCCCGCCTCCTGGTTGATCGGTCGCTGGCATTTGTTTAACTGCAAATGTAACCACAGCACTTGGCTGCGCTCCGAGGGCGCGGCCCTGCGTGGCCGACTCTTCGGCTGCGTAGCTCGGCTGCAGCTGCAGCCCGGCGGCTACATCGCCAGCGAGCAGCCCGACCCATCGCGGCTGTGCGGTGAGCCGCTTGAGCTCTTGCTGGAGTCGCCGGGCGCGCGCGTGGTCTTCCTCGACCAATGCCAATTTGCGCTGCGAGATCGTCGCGGGGCCATCGCGCGGGAG
Organism: Prorocentrum cordatum; assembly: GCA_963575745.1. Classification (NCBI taxonomy): domain Eukaryota; class Dinophyceae; order Prorocentrales; family Prorocentraceae; genus Prorocentrum; species Prorocentrum cordatum. The sequence goes on along the minus strand of CAUYUJ010016651.1, from coordinate 140,898 downwards.
ACCGCGGGCCAAGTCTCCAGAGCGCTTTAGATCCTCGCAGTTCGCGAACCGCAAGTGCAACGACCAGCGCGCCCGCGGGCGCGTCGAGAGCCACAGGAGCTTCGACGCCCAAATCTGGCCACGGAAGATGGCCGAATGGCTCGTCCGGGGCACTGTGGACCTACGCCGACGCCCGAGGCGCCCGAATTTGGCGAACTACGTTTGCAAATGCGGCGTCGGCGCGGCAGCCTTCCCAGCGGTGGTCTCCGGGGACGCGGGGGCAGAGATCAGGCGTGCTATAGCCGCTGAGGGCGCACGCTGCGCGTGCGCGGCGTGCAGGCGCAACGTGCGATCCGATTCGCTTATGCGTTCCCGAGATCCCGCTGCTTGCTGGCATCCTCACAGTGCCCCCGTGCACTGGGAATGCCCGGGCTGCCGCAAGGGGAAGGAGCGCGACCGTCTGGCGCGCGCCCGCGCGCCCAGCATGGCAGCCGCAGTTTGGCCGGCACCGTCCAATTCACCAGGAGTTCGTTTGTCTTCCAGCGTTAGGGCCCAGGGTAGTGAATCCGGCAATCGCCGGTCGACGACCGCGAGCCAGTCCTGCAACCGGCGCGGTCCGAGACAGGCAGCGCCGCGAGCTGCTGCCGCTGCTGTAGGCGACCCAACGCCAGCAGACTGGACGCGCCTTGACATCGCCACGTCGCAACGATCACGGCGCGTCGGCTCGCGCGAGACACGCGCGCGAGGGCTGCGTCTGCTGCGTTTCCGGGGGCGACGCGCCAGGCGTTTCTTTGTGTTCGGCGATGACGGGCGTTCATGGGGGGGGGGGGGGGGGGGGGAGGGGGGGGGGGGACGTGACGCCCCCCCCCCGCGTGGTTCCGGCACCGCAGCCGCGCCCGCGCGCGCGACGCGACGAGCGACGAGCGACGAGCGACGACGACGACGCGAGCAGCATGTGAGTGGCGATCTGCCCCTTGCGCCTGCGTGCGCCACAGCGCTCGCGTGCGCCACGCCGCGCGCGTGCACCGCGGCGCCTGCGTACACCGCAGCAGCCGTGTGCAACGCACCGCCCGTGTATACCACAATACTTGGGAGCATTGCAGCGCCGGTGTACATGCACCGCAGCAGCCATGTGCAACACAACGCCTGTGTACAACGCAGTACTTGCGTGCGCCGCAGCGCCTGTGCACGCCGCGGCGCCTGTCTACACCGCAGTATCCGCGTGCAACGCAGCGTTGGTGCACACCGCAGCGCCTGCGCGCACAGGACAGGTGGAAGGAGCATGTGCGTCAGGATCTGATGCGGACAACTAAACGCCACGCCAGGAAAGTTCTGATAATCGAATGCGACGTTTTTCCCTCCTCCCTCCTCCTCCACCTCCTCCTCCTCCTCCCCCTCGTCCTCCTCTTCCTCCTTCTTGCCCCCTGTCGTGCGGCTTGGCCGTGCGCATCTCAGCGCGCGCCGCAGAATGGTCGATTGAATCGGGCCGCTTGGTTCTCGGACGGCCACTTTAACTGGGGCTTCCTGGGCGCAAATGTGAGTTAGGGCGACGCGGGCGGACTCGGGGGGGACTCGTAGATTCCAGCGGCGCTCCTTTGTCCATGAGGATTTGTTTTCCATTGTTTTCTCTGGAATCCACACGCGCTCCATTTTGTCACAAGAATTCCTTTTGAAATTCTATACACAACAATGGTGCTGTGTAGCACGCGGCTGACGTGGTGCACACAGGCGCCGTGGCGCACACAGGCATTGCAATGCACGCAGGCATTGCGGTGTGCACTCGCGCTGTGTTGCGCACGGCTGATGCAGTGCACGGAGGCGCTGCGGCGTGCGCAGGAGCTGCTGTGCCCGCAGGCGCGGTGGCGCAAACTGACGCTGCGTTGCGCGCGGCTGCCGTGGTGTACACAAGCGCTGCGGTGCACGCGGGCGATGTGATGTATATAGGCGTTGTGGAGCATATCGCCACCTACATGTTCGTGCTACCCGTCCTCCGTCATTCCAAACCATTCCCAAACGCCGCTGGCGCGAAACGTGACGTCGTCGACCCCTCCCCCCCAGATGATTGCCGTCATCGGCCCGGAATTAAAAGCGGGCTTCAGCCGCGCCCGCGCGCGCGACGACGATGAGCGACGAACCGCGAGCGACGACGACGAACGACGACGACGACGACGACGACGACGACGACGCCTGCGGACCAGACACCTTTGCGGATTCCTACGCGGGCACCCACGCGGATCCCAATGCGCGCGGCGGCAGTGCCCGGAGCGCACTGGGGTGGGGGGCGCTGCGGCGCGGGGGCGGGGGGGGGGGCGGGGGCCGCGGCGCCCGCCATGCCCCAAACAATACAGGAATTGCCCCCCATTAAGGAGGGGATTTTCGCGCGCTGCGCGCGGCCAACATGCCGCAGCTCATCCTCGACCGCACCCCACAGTAGTCAGCAACTGTTGGGAACGTCGTGGGCGGCTTCCACCAGCGCGCCAGACCGCCCCCTGCGCTGCGCCTGTCGAAGCGATTTAACCAGCGCGATGAATGCGACGTCCGTGACGAAAGTAATCCTGCACTTGATTTGCCGTGCCTCGCAGTGGCGCAGCGGCCGGGAGATCGCGGACAGATGCGACTCAACGCTAGTGGCAGGTGTCGACAGGTCCTGGATCCAGCTACTTGGATCAATGGAGACCTTCGTCGTGGAAGGCGGTGGCAGGATGGCCCCCGAAGTTTTTCGTGGAGGAAACGACGAGGATAAGGGCCCAGGTGGACATCCGTGCTCCGCGTTGGCACGCTCGCTTCATCGAGCGGCGCGGCGCAAATGTACGACGCGCGCCGCGCCCTGCCGAAGAGCAGCTGGAACGCGAAAGCATTGCCGCCAACTTCGTTTCCGCGCTGGCCCATGCCGTACTTGCTGGCAATAGCCCCGCCTTCGGGGGCGGCGTTGCGCCGTGCGACGTCGTTCCCGGCAGGCAGCCCTCCGCGCTGCCACCAGTCGAAGCAGCCGAGGATGGCGCGGGCGATTACGTCGCTGGAGCCGGCCCCGCTGCTGGTGGCTGGGCGCGGCCCAGCCGACTGCAGTGGCGCATCCGAGATATCGCCCTGCAGTCTATGATATAGTTCGGTCTGGGTGAGCAGGTGGAGGTTCAATGGCTTCCAGGCACAGGGGGGCGCGTCAGGCTAGGCAGGTATTGGTGCTGTCCCGTCTGTGGACCCGGCCAGAGACAAGGTTGCGGTCAAGTACCGCAGCGCCGAGACGGTCTTTAGACTGCAGGACGCACGGGCCTCCATCGGCGCCGTCTTCGACGACGCGAGGACTGGCATGGCGCGAGCAGGCCTGGCCTGGGATCGCGCGGGGGGTTCCGTAGAGCACGTCGCGCCGGGCCCAGGAGCCAGAACCTTCGGCCACTGGGGGGGGGGGGGGGCAGGGCAAGCAGCTGACCGAGCAGGCTCGGCAACGCCCCGATGTCCTCGATGCGTTGCGCCATTTGTCCCGCAGATGCTTCCAGCTGCCTCGCGCTCGCACCGTGCGTCTCGTGCGCGGCCAGGAATATGTGGGTGATTGGGCTGGCCGCGCCCGCAGTCTGGCGGTCATCTGGGTTTCCTTCGGGGCCCGGGCGACGTCCGCCAATTGCATTTGGATTGCGTCACGTTCGACGCGCGCAGCTTCGTCGGTGAGCAGTGGAAGGATGCTCGCGTTATTCAGTTTGTCCTGGGCGATGAAGAGCTACCAGCAGCCGACGCCGGGCAGGGCCAGGACGGGGCTGTCGATGACTCTGTTATCGACGCTCCCTAGGGCGCCGCCAGCGTCGCCGAGGCTGGTTCACCATCGGCCCCGTCGGGAATACCCAGGGGGTCGACAGTGACATCTCCGGCCACAGTCAGTAGGTGATGGTGGCAGCTTGCCAGGAGGTCGAGGGCGCGGATTATTCGGCCCAGGAGCTGCAGGAGCTGGAGAGCACCGACAGCCAGCAGAGGGCCTGCGCTGCCGTCGAGCAAGCGGCCGCCAGCATAGGCCGCCGGCCACGAGAGCGGCCCAGGCGCCTGGAGGCGCAGCACCAGCGTCAGCACATCGACGTGCACTGCCACGACTACTTGCACGGGGCCTCGTTAGACGACAACGCCAAGCTACAGTAGGTGGATGAAGGAGGAGAAGGTGCGGGGTTGCACCTGGGCCCTTGAGTGCGAGAGGCACTTCTGAGCTGCCGCGAGGGCAGCTACGTTGCCGGCGCGTCCACCACAGCCGTGCTAAAGTATATGCCGCCGTCCAGAACGCGGAAGTCAAGCGCGACGCCGTTTTTTCGTCCGGCGAGGAGGTGGCGAGGTTGTCCAAGGAGGTGGTCGCCGCCATATTCAAGGAGCTCACGATCTGGGCCACGTGTCAGAGTTTCGTTCGACCGCCTCCCGAAGGCCCTCGGAGCGTCGTGGGCCCCATGCACTTGTTCAAGTGGAAGCGCCGCACGGAGCCTGATCGAAAAAAACCAGGGTCACCTGGTGCCGCGCGGCGCTGAGAGGCTTCCGCGACATGTGCGCCAGGGCCGTGGGGACGTTTGCCGGCGTCGCGAAACGGTCGCCCCGGCGCGCTCTGTTTTCAGGGGCGGCTCGTCGCCCAGACTGGGCGCGCGTCGTTGTTGACGTCGAGGAGGTCGCCCTGCCGGGCGCGACGCGCAGGGGCAGGGCGAAGCGCCGCGAGAGGGCGAAGCACCGCGAAGCACCGCGAGAGGTGAACCCGCCCAGCAGTGCTGCTATTTTCTGGCAGGTTCCAGGTTGCGAAGCCTTGGGCGAGCGGACCCAGTGCTTGCGCCGCGTCAGGTTGGGCACGGGCTGCAAGGGTGCGCCCGGAGCTTTCTCTACGAGGCTCGCTAGGGTCGCGCGCTCGCCCGAGCGCAGCACTATGTCGACGCGATGGGGCCCTGAGCTCGAGGTCGAACATGGCGCGCCTGGCGCCCGCGGTGCCAGCGGCTCGGAGTTAGTGCTCATCCTGAAGCACGTTGGCGATCTCAAGATCATTGGGCGCAGGGGGCACGTTGACCGACTCATCGGCCGCAGCGTGAGTTTTCTCGGCAAGATGAAGGGGGGCAGCGACGTTTTCGCCAAGTGCGGATCCCACTGGCGCCGCAGTGCGCCGCGGCGCCGAGGGCGCAGTGACGCTCTACCAAGGCGAGTGCATCGGCGCGCTGATCCACGTCGGGCGCGTTCGCCTGGTCAAGTCGATGGCCGACGAGCCGGCCGGAGGTCCATTCCCAGACCTAATCGTCTCCCACCTCGGAGCAGCCGCCTGCGCGTTACTCGCGCGACGCCGCGCTGCCGTCTTACATCGTCGCGCTGCGACGGGCCAGGAACCAGCTGCCCATCAAGCATGCGACGCAGCTCAACTCCACTGTTCTGGACGCGCGTCGCCCTCCTGGCGATGGAGCGCGCAGGTCGGTTCTTCGCTCGCAGAGACGTCTTGTTCAAGCGCGAGGGATGAGACCGCGTGCGCCACGCGTGGCGCCGTGTGCATGCGCCGGGGCAACTGCCGCAGTGCTGGTGAGCAGATATGCCACTTGCTCGACGCTGCGAGCCTGTCGCGCAAGCTTGCGTGTCGATCATCATTCGGCGCTGAACTGCTCGCATCGTGCGAGGCGGCAGACGGCCTGCAGATGCGCCTCCTGGCGCTCCGCGAGACGGCGCGCGGGCCCGCCTCGGCAGACGAGATCAGGGGGCTGAGTGGGGAGGAGGACTACGCTGTGCCGGCCGAGCTGGTCGTGGACGGCGAGTCTGTTTTCTCTGCCTTGGCCATAGGCCACGTGCGGCCGCAATCGAAGAATATCGCGGCAGGTCGCGCATGGTGGCTAGCAGACCAGCCGCGCACCAAACAGGTCTCTGACATGCAGTGGTGCGACACCCGCGACATGAGGGCCTTCCCCACGGCGAAGGGACGTATCAGCTGGGGGCTCATATTCGACATCAATGAGTGGGGGCTCGCGCGCGAAAGCTCCACAGTGAGTGTTAGTGAGGAGCGGCGTAAGATGACGGTGCCGAGCTCCCGCCACTCTAACCTCAACATGGGCAGTGGCGATGCTAATGGGTAACCCAGTCGGCGTCGCACGTCCAGAGAATGTTCGCGAATGCAACGACCGACGAGCATATCGCGAACTGTGTTTGCGAATGCGACACACTCCATCAGGAAGAGAGAGAGAGAGAGAGAGAGATGCGAAGAGCGAAGTATGCCAGTGAGCGGGTTGCTTCCACGAACAGTACTCGTGGAGCAGCTGGTTTCGGACAGCAGAGCATGCAAGTGACCTCCGGATAGTCTGCTGCCGGGCAATTCTTTATTCAGGACCTGGTCAATATAAGGTCCTCTGAGTTCAGCTCCCTTCACGTGCGCAATTGTTTATGAGGGCCGTGATTCTTATAACGCCCTCTCATCTCAGCTTTCTTTTTATTCGATGGTTTGGGTGTTGTTTTCGTATTCGGAGTGGTGCGGCACAAGCAGACTCGCGTGAACACCAGAGTCGAACGGTAGGTCATTGTATATTACTGTTCCTTGCTCTTGCAATCGTGCCCCTGACCGTTGCCGTTTGTTGTTTTCTTTCCGCGCGGGGGCATGACAGCTGGCCAAGCTTTCGTGTCCGTGCTGTTCCAATTCAATACCTCGGCCATGGTGTCCCGCTCGTCGTAGGACAGATCTTCTTGCCCTGCACCTTGATTTCCAGGTTCCTCCCGCTCGTCCTCCTCCTCCTACTGTCTCTGGTTCCACTCGGCCACCTCTCTTGGGCAAGCCGCAGGCGTTCCACAAGGGCTCCCACGAGGGTGCGAAGTTATTCGCGCTTCGCGGTCCTCGTTCCTTCTCCTCCTCCTCCTCCTCCTTGTCCTCCTTTTCTCCCTTTGGGGGGGTGGCGCGAGAGCGCGAAGTTATTCGCACTTCGCGCTTCGCGCAGCGCGAAGCGCGAAGTTGGGAGCCCTTGTTCCAGGGCGTGAAGCGTCAGCTGGACCGCGTGCGGCCCGCGCGCGGCAGCCCACTCCGGGCTTCCGAAAAGCGCGGGGGAGTGCCCCCCCCCCGACGGGGGTCAACCTCGCCTCGTCGTCGCGCCGCGACTGGGGTCGGAGCGCCTTCGGCGCGCGGCGGCTGCCCGCGACGGGGGCCGACGTGGGACTGTCGGCGGGGGTGGCGCCCCCCCGACGTTCAAGGAGAAACTCGGAGTAATGAGAGGGCTGGCTGCTAGCACGCCGGCACGTGAAAGGATGGCGGCCGAGCGGAACGGATGACAGACGAAAAGGGGTTGGCTGGCTGGTCTATCCACCTTCCCTTTCTGCTCATCCGAATGTCCGTGCACCTCGTCCTCTTCCTCTTCATCCACACCGGAAACAGCGCCGAATCCGACTAGCGTCGGGCGCGAGCGACCCTCGATCGGAGCGTTCAGAGAGGCGCCAAATGCACGACGGGACGGGTGAAGCAAACTCGTCCGCATCCGAGCGGACGCAAAAGGGGCCGCGTCTCTTCCGTCTTACGCATAGCACAAATCAGCCGATCTCCCGTTTGCCTGCGAGCAGTGTGGGCATGCGTCCCCGGGAAACTCCATGTCCCAAAACAAGCAGACGGCTCCAGCGCCTCTCTGGCCAAACGTTCTCTGACAATCCCGGGGCCCGTGGAGGTCCCAGGGAAATTCTGGGGCCCCCGAACGGGGTGGTGACCACACTGTATGGTGAGTCGTGGGGGAATCGGGGTCGCCGCACGGTTTTGGGACTCGGGCAGTTCTCCGGGGGACGTCTCGGGCGACAGGGGCCTCCGGGGTCCCAGGACCGTGCCGTGACGGACCGTGCGGTGAGGTCCTTGGGGGATTTTTCGAGGTCACCGTACGGTCCGTGTCGCCGCACCGTTTCGGAGCTCCAGAGAAGCTGAGCACGGCGAAACATAGCAGGACCCCTTGCCCCCAGGACCCTTTTGCCTCACGGTCGGGAGCTGTTGCGTGGCGTGTCGTTGCGGCGGCCCGGCAGCGCGGTGGGCCTTGCGAGCGGATAGCGTGTTCTTCAGGAGGGGAAAAAACACACAGACACAATGAATCGTCCACTCCCAGGAAAATATGGGAAAATACGGGAAGTGGGGGGGAATACAAAAACTCAAAAAAAAAAATGAAAATATGGGGGGAACATTTTATTCGTGTGTCTTTGTTTGTGTGTCCTGGGGCCCCTTCAGTTCTCTGCTCCGCGGGGCGGGCAGCGGGGAATGGCTCGGGACGTTGGCGCTCGGAGACCGCGACGTGGACAGCGTGCCGTGCCGAGGCGTGGTGGGCCAGAACTGGCGGGGCAACACGCGAAGCCAAAGTTCCTGACCGTAAGCACCTCTCCCTGGCTAGGGTTGTTCTCGTCTTTCGTTCCGGTTTTACATGCGAGCCCCGTCCAGGATTCTTGGCACACTGACTGGGGTTCAGGGGCGCAGTGAACTCCTCCTTTGGGGCGTCCGATTCCGCAGCGTCGACTGGACCCGAATGGATAGGGTTCGCCCTCTGTTCCCATCGACGCCGCGGTTCGCTCGTGACGCAGACCCTATGATGTCGATCCTTTCCCGGGTTTTGATTCTTATCCTGATAGGAGCACAGAAAAGCGGCGCCACCACCAGCGCGAGGAGCCAGGGTGTGTGTGTCCCCCTGGTGGTGTGGTCGCTCCCCCCCTCTCGCTCGAGACATCTTCGATCCTCAGCTCAGGGAGGGTTCGCCCCCTCGCCAGAGATGACACCTCTGGTGGTGGTGGTGGTGGTGGTGGTGGTGGCGACGCTTCTCCTTCCTCCGATCCCGATCCGTTTGTTTCACGGCCCCATGGCCTGGCAAGGGGCCCCCTGGGTCGAAGCATGGTCAGAAGAGCTTCCCCGCCGCCGCTTCGCTCACGACGCGGTAAAGGGGTCGGGATTCGCTGGCGGCCTTCGTTTGGGCATGCTAAGCGTTCCCGTCAGTCCCACTCGCCCGATCCGCCCTCCCCACCAGCCCGTCAGGGTCCGCCCGCCCAGCCACCCCCGACGACGACGAAACCGACGACGACGACGACCACGACGACCACAGTCACGACGACGACCGCGACGACGATCACGACAACGCCTACGACGACGACCGCGTCGACGCTGACGACCACGACTACCACGACGACCACGACGACGACTACCACGACGACCATGACGACCACGACGACCACGACGACCGCGACCACGACCACGACAACGACCACGACGACAACGACGACTCCGATGACCACGCCAGCGACGACGACCACGACCACGACCACGACCACGACGACCGCGAACACGACCGCGACGATCACGACGACCACGACGACCACGACAACGACCACAACGACCACGATGACGACCACGACGACAACGACGTTCACGACGACCACGACCACGACCACGACCACGACCACGACGACGACGACCACGACGACCATGACGACCACGACCAAGACGACCACGACCACAACCACGACAACGACCACGACGACCACGACCACGACTATGACGATCACGCCCACGACGACGACCACGACCGCGAACACGACTGCGAACACGACCACGACGACTACGACGACGACGACCACTACGACCGCGGCGAAGACCACGACGACCACGACGACGACCACGACGATGACGACGACGACGACGACGACGACGACGACGACGACGACGACCAAGACGACCACGACGACCACGACGCCGACGACGGCCCCGCAAGGCGCAGCAAAAGCAGGCGGCGGAGCCCCAGCAGGCGCGGCCGCAAGAGCCGCAGCGCCAGCCGGAGCCGCGCCCCGCGCCCGTGCGCGCGCGCGCGCGGGGCGCCGCGCGAGGCTCTCGGCAGGCCCTCGGGGGGTGCTTCGGGAGCGCTCGGCGGCCGTCGGCGGCCCCTCGCGAGGGGGGCCCCTCGGCGGGCGCGCGGCGGGGGGGGGGCGCCCGAGGCCCGCGGGGGGCCCGAGGGGCGCGCCCGCGCGCGCAGCGGGGCCACCTGGCGGGCGCGCGTGGCGGATGCCTCTCCACTCGGGGAGCACAAGCAGCACGGTCGGACGCCGTCCTCGTCGCCGCCGCCGTCCGCCGCCGCCGCCGCCGCCGCCTCCGCCGGGGCATCTGGGGGCGGGGAGCTGCGCACCTTCGCGGCGCCTGGGCAGAAAGAAGGCTCTCGTTTTGCGGCACTCCTTGGGGCGTCACGAGCGCAGCCAGGGGATGCCCTACGCGACGGCTGCCTCCCCACTCGAGGGGGCAAATGCAGTACGGCCGGACCACCCTCCTCCTTCCCGTCTCCACGCCTTTCTCCCTCTCAACTTAGCCCTCCTTCCGCTGCCCTCCCCCTCTCCCTCTCCCTCCCCCGACCAGGCCCTCTCTGAGATTATAGCATCCGCGTACTTTTCCTCCAATGCCGATGTGCGCGCGCCAGCGCGCCTGGGCACGCTGGAGGAGCGCGAAGGCGCGGGCTTGGCGTCGCCAGCGTAACTCAGGAGGGGAAAAAACACACAGACACAATGAATCGTCCACTCCCAGGAAAATATGGGAAAATACGGGAAGTGGGTGGGAAGACAGAAACCCAGAAGATTTGGGGAAATATTATGGGGAATATGTTTACATGTGTGTATTTATTTGTGTGTCCTGGGGCCCCTTCAGTAACTTTAGTCACAGGTATGACAACTCGATGGCCAAGCGGCTCTAAATGTTGCTGGTGCTCGCCGGGGCGGCCTCTTAATTTCCATGCAGGTTGTCCGTCTGTGGGCCATCTTGAGCTCTTAGTGGGGCAGCTTGAGCCCTTAGGATTCACGAAGGTTTCGCACATAGCATCGGCTGGGAGACATGAAACCCGACGTATTATCGCATGTTGCTTTCCTAGAGGCTCCAACTCCTAGGTAGGGTCGCACTGGGATAATTTACTTCCCAGTGCAGGACCAAACAGAATCGCCAACGCAAAATCGGCCCACAATTGGTCTGTTCTCCGGGTTCCGCCACAACGTGCCTGGCAGACCCTGCACGCCCTGCGCTTTGCGGCGCATCTCGAGGCTTGGGAATCTAGGGCGCTAGTCCCCAGACCCTAACAGGCTTCAGTGTGGGAGGCTGCCGGCGTGTCGCCCAGGGGTGGGAAGTCGCTGCAAATGTTGCATCGTCGCCATTCTCGATCGGGTCTGCGAGACGCCCCCCAATCAAGCCCGCAGAAGGGGGGGGGCCACTATGACTTGGACAGTCGGCCGCTGCGGGCTGAGACGCCCTGAACCCTCAACGATAAAGCCTAAACCCATACGAAGAAGAACACACACACATCTTCTCGGATGTCTTCGCGGGGTGTCGGCGGTTTCCCTGCCTCGGGGTGCTCTGCAGCAGTTGCGCCCGCGCCGGGGGCGTGCTGGGTCGTGCCCGGGTCGTTCCGAGCGGCCGCCGGAGGCTCGAGTTGTGCCCCGAAGACCACTGCGGACAAGCTTCGGAGGTCCGCGCGGACGTCTTGTGGGTTGGTGCTGGACGCCCTCCTGGCGCGCGGAGGGCGCTGCGCTGGAGGCGCCGCCAGGGGGCTTCAGCGCAGATCCAAAAACTCCGCGCGGACCTCCAAACACTTCAGCGTATGCTGTTCTGTGTTTGTTGCTCCTCTAGCTTTGCATCGCTCGGACGTGCGCATGTCTTCCATGCGAGGACCATCGAGGAGCATGCTGGGTCATCCTGCGAAGCAACACGCCCACGAAGCCGAAAAATGCTGCGGGAATGGACGTCCGAGCGATGGCGAGCCAGACCTGACCGCCAGGAAGCGCGGCGGCAACGAGAGCAGCAAGAGGGCCGCGACCGGCCCTTTCGTGCCGCTCAAGCTGGGCGTGCTCAAGCCGGCGAGCGTCAGAGATGCCGGGAACGCCGAGGCCGGAAAGCGGAGCGGGATTGCAGCAGTTCGGGCGGGATTGCAGCAGTTCGGGTTGTGGGAGGTGATGGTGTCAGGAGTCGTTGGCAATTCGTGCAGAGATTGGCAGGCGGTGGGTGAGAGTCGGCGCCAGCCTCCTCCTCTTCCCTCTACGTGATTTTTCCTCCCCGAAGCGCTGTGTCAGTGTTTCGCTGTGTCTCCCGCCCATCCTCTCCTCCTCCTCCTACTCCTTCTCCTCCTCCTCCTCCTCCTCCTCCTCCTCCTCGCAGCAATTCTGGCAACATTGTACTAACAGGAGGTGGAAAGGGATTGTGTTCCGCTCCGTTGTTGAAGGGGCTTTATCTTCTGGTCTGCCGGCATTGGCGCTGCTCAGCGACAGCGTGCACAAGCTAGACAGTGCGCAAGCGAGCATGGCTCGTAGGCTCCTGCGAGGTGCTGCTAGTGGGAAGGAGAAGGACGAGGCAGGAGGCATCACCTTTCACGCTATGACGAATTCGAGTGTTCTTCGCACCTTGAGGATGGTGCCAGTGTCCATGAATTTGAGGATGCAAAGAATCAAGTGGTTGCAAGATGTGGTGAGAAGACCGCTACGCAACCTCCAGCTCTTAGGCGCGATGTTTGGAGTTAGTACGTGGGAGGAGCAGGAAGGCAGGTTCGTCGACAGAGAGGGATTTCGTATAGGCCCTGAGTTTGATTGGTGGAAGCAGTTTTTGGAAGATGTTGGTGAGCTTTTTCGTGTAGGTGAGTACGAAGAGTTACTTGTTCGAGTTAAGGAGCGCCCAGTGTCGCTATTTTGCGAAGAAGAGGTGCGACATGCCTTCCTCAACGTCGATCCTCGGGCGTTGGTGAGCGAGTACCTAGGTCAGCAGATACCTCCTTCCGCCTCCCTGGGTTTCTCCCGTCCCTCTCCTCCTTCTCCTCCTCCCCTTCCTCCCCCTGGGTTCGTGTGTGGCATTCATATGGGGGAGGAAAGAGGTGTCTGCGATGCTGTGTTCTCTTCCAGGCGTCAGCTTCTCCTTCATCAGTCTAACTCGAAGCTCCCCAATCATGGTTATCGCGTTTTAGCCAGGGTGGTTACTGTTTCAAACTCGTGCATTCTGTGTGGCAACATGTATTCGACGAAGAGAATAGCTAGCGAACACTTGATCAGAAGTCTTGTGAATCGTACTTGCCCCAGGTCCAGAGGTTCGGCAGGGGTCTTTGAACATCTGCACCCTCCCCCTACGCCTGTGAGATATGCGAGATTTCGTTCGACAGCTACGACGAAGCTAGGTGGCACCTGAGACAACACCTTCCCCTTGATGACCAAATGCTTGAACTCTAGAGGTGCCCTTTGATTTGTATCGTGGTGTTGTTGTCCTTCCCTCCCTGTTCGATTTCGTGGGTGTCGTGTATGTGTATTGGTTGTCTGATTGAATTTCGTCTACCTTGAGGGTTGACTCTTTCTCGCCGTTGCTGTTCCAGGCTCTGTCGGTCTTCTTGTTGCTGTTCTCTCTAGTTACTGGTACACGTACAGTCGATGGCGGCTCAGCAGTGGACCGCTCTCTTCGGCAAAGTTGGTGAGAAACCAGCTAAGGCAGCTGGGAATGACACAGGCATCCAAGCGCGCAAGAAGTTTGCAGTTGAAGATACCACGGTGGAGAAGAAGGCCGACCTTGCCTTGAAGCTGGGAGTCATCAGTGCCCAGAGGAACCGTCTCCTCGAGGCGGCGTGCACGTTCCAGTTCACGCTCAAGGTTGCCGACCCGATCTTCTGTGCTACGAAGCAGGCTCAGGAGCAAGAATACCTCCCTCGTGTGAAAGGCAACAAGGGGCACGGTTTAGGCGCCCCCGACAGCTTCATGTTCTTCGGAGTAGTACTTGTGCTGATGCCCCGTGCCAGTGAAGCCCAGCAGGTCATCCTTCGCAAGTTTTTAGATAATTTTGTGCCAGGCCGTCTCCAGTCCCAGCTCCTCGTCAAACTCTTTCGTATTGAAAAGATGTACGATTCTAAGGTGCGTAGGTTGATGGTCGCGATCAACGATCCGATCCTTGAGGCCACTGTAATCACTTGTTGCAGGGCCCTGATGAAGCTACTGTTTTTACAGGTCCCAGGCCAGCTGGCTATCTTGAGCTCGAGGGTCAGGCGTTGATTACCCCAAAGTAGAGCGCTAGGGCAGCAGCTGTTTGGGAGAGCGCACGGCCGTGCGCCGACGTCCGCCGAGAGGCGCCGTCGCTGGCGCCCCCCTGTTGAGGAGAGCCGAGTTCTCGTAGTGAGGGGGTCACCCCGAGTTTCTCCCCAAACCGTCGGAGCCTCGGTCTCAGTGGAGCCTTACCTTACCTCCTCCTCCTCCTCCTCCTCTTCCTCCTCCTCCTCCTCGTCCTTCTCTTCCTCCTCCTCCTCCTCCTCCTCCTCCTCCTCCTCCTCGTCCTCGCCCCCCTCCTCCTCCTCCTCCTCCTCCTCCTCCTCCTCCTCCTCCTCCTCTCCTCCTCCTCCTCCTCCTCTTCCTCATCCTCCCTCCTCCTCCTCCTCCCCCTCCTCCTCCTCCTCCTCCCGAGGGCCCTGCAGCGGGCCTTTGGGAGGCCCAAAAGGGCACGGACGCCCAGCTTGCCCCAAAGTCCCGAGATTCTCGGTCCTCCCCTTTCGGGAGGCAGCATCTGTATGCATCTGCACGGGGCCTGGGCCCAGGATGGGCGCGCGCGCGCCGATCCTGGGCCCCTCTGATGTGCAGGCAGGTGCAGCGCGCCCCTATCCGCCTCCTCCTCCCTCCTCCTCCTCCTCCTCCTCCTCCCTCCTCCTCCTCCTCCTCTCTCCTCTCCTCCTCTCTCCTCCTCCTCCTCCCCTCCCCCTCCTCCCCTTCCTCCTCCTCCTCCTCCTCCCTCCTCCTCTCCTCCTCCTCCTCCTCCTCCTCCTCCTCCCCTTTCTCCTCTCCTCCTCCTCCGTTGTTTCCTCACCTACTCCTCCTGCCGCTTCGTTTTTTTCATGTACCTCTCTGTTCCAAGGCTCATTTGAGTACTCTGCGCACGGTCGCGTGGTGTGCGAGCTGACAGCCGCCTGTCGCTACTCCGTCTCGCGCTGCGGTGGAGCCCAGTTGTGGTAACGTGCAGTAGTGAGGTCCGGGCCAAGACAAAACAATGAACTCAGCCAGGATCGGTGCAGGTGTACAGCTGGCGTCCTAGTAGGAATCCACTGCCCTTCTGTTGTGGGGCAGTTTTATAGGACGGGCCGCGGAGGGCAGTTGCGACGTGCCTGCTACGTGCCTGCTGTAGGAGGCTCCTACAGCAGGCACGTCGAACAGGAAGCCGGTCTGCTGGCAGGTGCCCCACGGAAGGTCCTCATCTCCGAAAGAGCGCGTTTTGTGGTCGCTTGGAGGGGGGGGGTTTGCGGACCCCCCTCCACCCCCCCCCTTGGATGGAGGGGGGTTTCGAACCCCCCCCCCCCCTCCCCTCTCCCCCATGCTTCCCCTCTCCTTGGGCCAGCGCTTGCGTCGGCGGCGGCTGGCGACGGCGGCGAGGACGACGATTTCCATTTCTGGGCCGGCGCCGGCCGGCGCCTGCGGCGGCGGGCGGCGGTGGCGGGGAGCGTCGACGAGGACGGCGGTGGCGGGCGGCGGCGGCTGTGGCGGGGAGCGTCGACGGGGAGCGGGCGGGGCGGCGGGGACCGGCGGGTGGTGGTGGTGGGTTGTGGTGGTGGTGGTGGCGGTGGTGGTGGTTGTGGTAGTGGTGTGGTGGTTTGTTGTGGTGGTGGTGGTGGTGGTGGGTGGTGGTGGTGGTGGTGGTGGGTGGTGGTGGTGGTGGTGGTGGTGGTGGTGGTGGTGGTGGTGGTGGTGGTGGTGTGGTGGTGGTGGTGGTGGGTGGTGGTGGTGGTTTGGTGGTGGTGTGGTGGTGGTTTGTGGTGGTGTTGGTGATGGTGGGTTGTGGTTGTGGCGGTGGTTCGTTGAGGTGGTGTTGGTGGTGGAGGTGGCGGTGGTGGGGGTGATGGTGTGGTGGTTTGTGGTGGTGGTGGCGGGTTGTTCTGCTGGTAGTGGTGGTGGTTGTGGCGGTGGTGGTGGTGGTGGTGGTTTGGTAGATGTGTTGGTGGTGGTGGTGGTAGTGGTGGTGGGTTTTTGTGCTGGTGGTGGTGATGGTGAGTTGTGGTGGTGGTGGTGGTTGTGGTGGTGTGGTGGGGGCTTGTGGTGGTGGTTGTGGGTTGTGGTGGTGGCAGTGGTTTGTGGACGCTTGTTGTGGTGGTGGTGGCGTTGGTGGTGGTGGTGGTGGTGGTGGTGTGATGGTTTGTGGTGGTGGCGGTGGGTTGTGCTGCTGGTCGTGGTTGTGGCAGTGGTGGTGGTGGTGGTGGTGGTGGGATGTGGTGGTGGTGGTGGTAGTGGTGGTGGGTTTTTGTGGTGGTGGTGGTGATGGTGAGTTGTGGTGGTGGTTGTGGTGGTGGTGGTGGTGGCTGTGGTGGTGGTGGTGGTGGTGGTGGTGGTGGTGGTTGTGTGGTGTGTTGGTGGTTGTGGTGGTGGTGGTGGGATGGGGGGCGTGGTGGTGGTGGGGGTGGTGGTGGTGGTGAAGGGGTAGTGGTGGTAATCGTCGCTGCGTCCCCGCCGTCGCTGGCGCCAGCGCCGGCGCTGCTGGCCGGTGCCAGCGCGGGCGCTAGCGCGAGGGGGGGCAGGTTTGACCCCCCCCTCCCTTGGGCTGCCTATGGTCATCGTCGCTGCGTTTCCGCCGTGGGCGCTGCTGGCGGCCGCCAGCGCCGGCGCCGGCGCCGGCGCCGAAGGGGGGGGGTGTTCAGGAGGGGGGGGTTTGGGGGGAGGGGAGTCCCCCTGGTTTTGATCGACGGCGCCGAGTGTTGGGGGGGGGGCCACCCCACGGCTTGAATCGCGCCGCCGAATGTTCCCAAGGCAAACGCCCGTGAAACGCGTCCTCTTTCAGCTCCCAATGGCCCGCATAAGCCTTGCGGCACCTCGGGGCCCTCACGGGTCGGCGAAGCGTGTGCCCCCGCGGAGCTGGTGGCCAGCGCCTCGAGGCGCGCGCCCGCTGGGGCTGAGGCCCGCCGGGCCGGGCGCGGGCCTGCTCGCCCCCTGCCCGCCCCTCCCCCTCCTCCCCCCCGCGCCTGTGTCGTTGTCGTGTCGTCTGTCGTCTCCGTCGTCGTGCCGTCTCGGTTCCATACAAGTGTTTTGCGAATTCAGAGGATCGCTTTTTTCATGAAGACCACCAGCCCCTGGTTTTTCAGATTCAAAAAACCAGCCACGGGGCTCCTCTTGCGCTTGTCAAAGGGCGTACCCCAAGAGTTATGATTCAGGAGGGGAAAATACACACAGACACAATTAATCGTCCACTCCCAGGAAAAGATAGGAAAATATGGGAAGTGGGGGGGAAGACAGAAGCCCAGAAAATATAAGAACATATGGGGAATCTTTTTATTTGTGTGTATTTATTTGTGTGTCCTGGGGCCCCTTCAATGCTGCGCTCCTGCTCCCAGCACTTCGCCAGGGCGCCGTGTCGGACAACCCGCTCTGCACCAGGCGGTGAGGCGGCTGCCCGCGTCGGCTCTCCGCGGGCGGAGCTTATGAGCGCGGCGCGCGTCGGGCGGAGAGTTCGGCTCGCCGGGTGGGGAAGTGCGGTCGCCAGCGGGCTCCTTGGGCGACGAGAGCCCTACACTTTTCGGATCATTATGCATTGATTATTGCACGGCACCTTTCTCTCTCTGATTGTTTTCTGTGTAACTCTCTCTCTCTCTCTATATGTGTGTGTTGATGCACGCATGCATGAGCATGTATGTGTACATATGTGTCTGTGTGTATGTATGTATGCATGAATGTATGTATGTGTAGGTACGTATGTATGTGTAGGCATGTCTGTCTGTATGTATGTATGTTTGTTTGTGTGTGCATGTGTGCATGCATGACTATGTTTTTTAGTGTATGTATGTATGCATGAATATATGTATTATGCATGTATGTATGTATGTATGCATGCATGCATGCATGTATGCATGTATGTATGTTTGTTTGTTTGTATGTATGTATGTATGTATGTATGTATGTGTGTATGTATGTATGTATATGTGCCTGTATGAATGAATGCATGAATGTGTATGCACGCTTCTATGCATGCATGCAAGTATGTATGAATGTGTGTATGCATTCATGCATGCATGCATGTATGCATGCATGCATGCACGCGTGTGTATATATGCCTGGTTATGTGCATGTATGTATGTATGTACATACGTATGTTTGTTTGTATGTATGTATGTATGTATGTGTGTGTATGTATGTATTTATGTGTACGTGCATGTATGCATGTGTTGATGCAGTTATGTATGCATGCATGGATACATGCATGTAACTTTGTATGTATGCATGCATGCATGCACGTATGTGTGTGTTGTAGATGCATGCATGCATGTATGTATGTATACACACATATGTATGTACACATCAGCGCTCGCCTTCGGCTCATCTTTGCCTTCGGCGGCAGCCCGCGGAGGTAGAATAGGTGGCGGACCCGCTGGCGGAAGCCAGCGGAAGGCTACCGAAAGGCGGCGGAAGGGTCAAGTTTGTGGGGCGGCTTCTGGGGCTCATATTGCTTTGGCAGGCGGCCACACACATGTATGCATGCATACATACATACACATCATACACATTTCCACATCCATACATCCATGCATATATACACATACACACATGCATACATGCACGCATGCATACATCCATACGCATACATACACACATACGTGCCTACATGCATAGATACATACGTTGGTACATATACACACACCTACATGCATGCATACGTACAAACAAACGTAGATACACACATAGACACATACATACCTACATCAAAGTAGGGGGGCTGACCCGAACGGTCATTCACTGTCCCTGGGTGCGTGGCTGAAATGGAATTCTGCGAGGCGGATTCTCGTTGTTGTTGTTGTTGTTTTTGTTGTTTGTTGTTTGTTGTTTGTTGTTTGTTATTTGTTGTTTGTTGTTGTCGTCGTCCCACCCGCGACCAGCCCCGCGACCCACCCGCGACCCACCCCGCGACCCACCCGCGACCCACCCGCGACCCACCCCGCGACCCATCCGCGACCCACCCGGCGACCCACCCGCGACCCACCCCGCGACCCACCCGCGACCCACCCGCGACCCACCCCGCGACCCATCCGCGACCCACCCGCGACCAGCCCCGCGACCCACCCGCGACCCACCCCGCGACCCACCCGCGACCCACCCCGCGCGACCCATCCGCGACCCACCGGCGACCCACCCGCGACACCCCGCGACCACCCGCGACCCACCCGCGACCCACTCGCGACCACCCCGCGAACCGCCCGCGACCCAACCCGAGACCCCCGGGCGACCCGCCCGCGACCCGGCAGCCCACGCGACCCACCCGCGACCCACGCCGCGACCACCCCGCGACCCACCCACGACCCACCCGACCCACCGCGACCCACCCCGCGACCATCCGCGACCCACCCGGCGACCCACCCCGGGACCCACCCAACATTTTTCGGCACCTGCGGCGGGCTCCTTTTGCAGTCGTTCCAGGTGGAGAACCTGCGACCCACCCGCGACCCAAACCGCGTTCAGTGTGCAAATCAAAATTTCCGGCGCCTGCGGCGGGCTGTTTTTGAATTCCTTTCAGGTGGAGGTGGAGAGCCCGCGACCCACCCGCGACTTGCCCAAGCCAAGAACGGAGGAGGCGGACGACGACGACGACGACGATGAGGACGAGGACGAGGACGCGGACGAGGAAGAGGAGGAGGAGGAGGAGGAGGAGGAGGAGGAGGAGGAGGAGGAGGAGGAGGAGGGCGCCATCGACAGGGAAGGTGAGGGCCACGAGGCCCGCCGGCTCGACGCCCGCGTCGCCCGCGCCCGCCCCTCACTCTTGTCCGCATTCATGAGTGCATGCACGTATGCATGCATGCAAGCGTATATGCATGCATGCATGCATGCATACATACATACATACGTGCATGCATACATGCATGCATATCTGCATACGTACGTACATGCACACACGCCATATACATATACAGTACGTGTATGTATGTATGTATGTATGCATGCATGCATGCATGCATGTATGTATGTATGTGTGTATGTATGTGTGTATGTATGTATGCATACATGCATACATGCATGCATGCATGCATGCATGCATGCATTCATGTAATGTATGTTTGTATGTATGTATGTATGTATGTATGTCTGTCTGTCTGTCTGTCTGTATGTATGTATGTATGTATGTATGTATGTATGTAGGTATGTAGGTATGTAGGTATGTTTGTATGTTTGAATGTTTGTATGTTTGTATGTTTGTATGTTTGTATGTTTGTATGTTTGTATGTTTGTATGTTTGTATGTTTGTATGTTTGTATGCTTGTATGTTTGTATGTTTGTATGGTTCTATGGTTGTATGTTTGTGTGTTTGTATATGTGTTTGTATATATATATATATATGTATAGATACACTTCTCAAAAAGCCGCCCCCTCGCCCCTCTCCCTGGCCGCGCGGCTCAAGGAGAGGAGGGGGGGCAAGCTTCAGGATCGAGGTTTCCTGCACGACTCTGCCTCTCTTTCGTTCCTCTTGGAGGCCTCTGGGGGCCTGCCGAGACCTGGGGAGGCCGGTGTGGTTTTTGGGAGACCCCCTTGACACGGAGGATGTAGAAAGGGGGGAAGAGGAGGCGAATCTGGAGGGAGGACCAGGGAAGGAAAAGGTACCCGATTCCTCCTGATTCCTCCTCCACCTCGTCCTCCTCCTCCTCCTCCTCCTCCCTCCTCCTCCTCCTCCGCCTCCTCCTCCTCCTCCTCTCCTCCTCTCCTCCTCCTCCTCCTCCTCCTCCTCCTCCTCCTCCTCCTCCTCCTCCTCCCCCTCCCGATTCCTTCTCCTTCCTCCTTCCTCCTCCTCCTCCTCCTCCCTCCTCCTCCTCCTCCTCCTCCTGCTAATCAGCCCCGGCACCAGAGCTATTTTAGGTCTGATGTCCACCGGGGCAGGCGTGTCGGCCGGCAGTCCCAAATCCACCACGGAAGGGGGCGTGCCCATCAAATACATTTTTCTCAGTTCCTGGGTGGAGGGCGCTGTTCCACCCAGGTACCGGCGACAGGGCACGCCACCCCCACTAAAAGACAGGGAAGGGGGGAAGGAAGGAGAGAGGAGAGAGCAGGAGAGAACCGGAAGGAAGGAAAGGGAGACGGGCGCGCACGGCCGGGGGACCTGCGCCACCGCCCCCCCCCGTTAGGCGCGCGCGCGCCCATCGGAGGCAAGGAGCGGGGAGGAAGAGAGGGAGAGAGGAGGAGAGAGGAATGAGGCGGATTGCAGCAGCATGCGCGCGGACCAGCAGAGCGGACCAGCAGATTGAAACAAAGCGACGGTGGAGGTAGCCAAAACGACCACGGAGGAGGGAAGAGGAGGAGAAGGAGAAGACAGTGCACAGCAGGATGCTTGCACGGGGGCCCAGCCCCTCGGCAACCGCATCGGGCTTGCCGTGCGCCAGCGGCATGCTCGCCCCTGATGACGTCCTCGGCGAACGCATCGGGCCCGCCAGCATGCTCGCCACTGTGCTCAGCGCCCGCCCCCGACGACAGGGGGCTTGTGGGCGCTGAACAACTGCTCAGCAACCGCCGTTTGCAGAACAGCACTGAGCTCGTGCCAGAAAGCGACGGCATCGGCAGACGCTCCTGCCTCTCCGTCAGAGCGGTCCAGGTGATCCAGAATCAGCTGTCTCGCAGCAGAGCCCACTCGTCCACCAGTCTCGATCGCAAAAGGAATGAGCAAAGGCGTCGTAGGCCCCGGCGGGTACCGGCGCCGCTTCTCGCGGGCCGTGTCCTCCGCTGCAAGGCTAGGCTTCTCAGCCCGAGCGCGCTCCTTCCTCGCGTCAGTACTGTCCGGGCTAACCACGACCACGTCCACCGCTTTCGCGGCGCCCTGGCGGGCCCAGACGACGTCAAGGACCGCCGTCTCGACGCGCGCCGTCTCGACACCATCCATGACGGATCGGCGGGTCCTCTGCCACTGGGGCATAGTCTGCTCCTTCTGGACCCATGCTGGGACGCGCCCGGGCAAGCCAGCGGGCCAGCAGGTCGCGAATGCGATCGTGTCGCGCCACGCGGCGCCTTCCCGTCTCGCACGCCAAGGCGTGGTGCTGGTCGGGTTCCAGAACCGCTCCGCAAAGCACCCCCTCTCGGGATGTGTTTCGACAGTGCGTCTGCGGTTCCAGTTCGCGCAGCAGCATTGCGCCCGTCATCAGAAGGCGCCGCCGCAACGCGATGCGGTACAGCTCAGGATGCATCCTGTGTTCAGGCTTAGTCGGCAACGTGGTGAAAGCGCCAGTCCCCGGGCCCCCCGCGGACAGCAGGCGACCGCGCTGGTGGTGGTCCAGGCCAGCTTTGGCGAGGCCTGCAATCACTTCCATCCGCGGGCCCACCAGGTCCTTCTGTCTGTGGCGCTCTCTCTGGGCCAGCGACGTCTGCAGGCAGTGGGCTGCGCCGACCGAAGCGTTGTACATCACCACAGCGGCTTCAAATCCCTGCGTACCCGCAGCGCCCGTGGCGAGGAGAGCCTCGGCGCAGGTGGCCCCAAGCGCCGCCGCGACCCGCGGAGCAGCGTCGAGCCACGCGGCGATGTGCGCCGCCTCCCGCCGAGGCTCGGCCACGCCTGCCGTGAGACCGCCATCCCGGAGGGGCAAACAGGACTGCACCCACTCCCGATCGGTCATGTCGACGCCCAGGATGTCATTCCAGAGGCCGCGAAGCACCGTGTCGTAGGCCCGGACGGCCACCAGGTCCTGCAGGTTCGAGCGCAAGAGGTGGTTCGTCAAGCCCTGGGCTGTCCACCTGAGCATCGCCGTTGCCTCTTGTGGCCCAAGTCCTGCGGTCATTGCCTCCCGGAGCGTTTGCCCGAAAGCCCGGAGCGTCTCGGTGGCAGCGCCCAAGGCGCGCACCCACCCCGCCTCCGGCTCCTGCGGCCAGGGCGCCCCAGTCGTCGTCCTGTCGGTGCGTCAGGCTGCAGCCCACCACCTGGAGCTCGTCCTTCACGTACGGCCGGAGGGAGGATTCTTTTTATCTTTTTCTTGTTTTCTTGGCCCCTGGGTCGTGGTCGTGTTTTCTCGGACCCTGGTTCGTTTTCGCGTTTTCTGTGCTCGTGGGTCGTGGCCTCGTTTGCTCGGACTTTGGTTGGTTTGGTTTATCGTTTTCTCGTGTTCTCGGCCCCTGGGTCGTGGTCTCGTTTTCTCGGACCCTGGTTCGTTGTTTTGTTTTCTCGCTTTCTCGGCTTTGGGTTTTTGTGATGTTTTTTCGGGCCCTGGTTCGTGATCTCGTTTTCTTGTTTTCTCGGCCCCTGGGTCGTGGTGTCAATTTTCCTCGGACCCTTGTTAATTTCCTAGTTTTCTCGTGTTCTCGGCCCCTGGGTCGTGGTCTCGTTTTCTTTGACCCTGGTTCGTTTTTTGTTTTCTCGGCCCCTGGGTCGTGGTCTCCCTTCCTCTGACCCTGGTTCGGTTTCTCATGTTCTCCGTATCTCGACCCCTGGATTGTGGTTTTGTTTTATCTGACCCTGGTTTGGTTTCTCGTCTTCTCGTTTTCTCGGCCCCCGGGTCGGGGTCTCGTGTTCTCTTGCCCCGCTTCGTTTTCTCGTTTTCTCTTCGCCTCGGCCCCTGGGTTGTTGTCTCGTATTCTCGGCCCCTGGTCCGTTTTCTTGTTTTCTTGTTCTGTCGGCCCCTGGGTCGTGGTTTCGTTTTCTCTGACCCTGATCCGTTGTCTTGTTTTCTTGTCTTATCGTCCCCTGGGTCGTGGTCTTTTTTCTCGGACGTTGGTTCGTTTTCTCGTCTTCTCGTTTTCTCGGCCCCTGGCTCGGACCCTGGTTTGTTTTATCGTTTTCGCATTTTGTCTGCCCCTTGGTCGTGGTCTCGTTTTCTCGGACCCCGTTTCGTTTTCTCGTTTTCTTGTTTTCTCGGCTCCTGGGTCCGTGTTTTTTTGTTTGACCCTGGTTCGTTGTCTCGCTTTCTCGGCCCCTGGGTCGTGGTTTGGTTTTCTCGGGCCATGGTTAGTTTTCTTGTTTTCTCGTTTTCTCTGCCCCTGGGTCGTGTTCTCGTTTTTTCTGACCCTGGTTCGTTTTCTCGTTTTCTCTGCCCCTGGGGCGTGGCCTCGTTTTCTCTGGCCCTGGTTCGTGTTCTCGTTTCTTGTTTTCTCGGCGTCTGGGTTGTGGTTCAGTTTTCTCGTGCCCTGGTTCAGTTTCTCGTTGTCTCGTTTTCTCGGCCCCTGGTTCGTAGTCTCGTTTTCTCGGGCCCTGATTCCTTTTTTCACGTTTTCTCGGACCGATATTCGCGTGTTCTCGTTTTCTAGGCCCGATATTCGCGTTTTCTCGGCCTGGATCGTGGTCTCGTTTGCTCGGACCTTGGTTTGTTTTTTGTTTTCTCGTGTTCTCGGCCCCTGGGGCGTTATCGTGTTTTCTCGGACCCTGGTTCATTGTCTCGTTTTCTCGTTTTCTTGGCTTCTGGATGTTTGTTTTGTTTTCTCGGACCCTGGTTCGTTTTCGCGTTTTCTCGGCCCCTGGGTCGTGGTCGCGTTTTCTTGGACCCTGGTCTGTTTTTTTTGGGGGACCCTGGTTCGTTTTCTCGTTTTCTCGGCCCCTAGGCCGCGGTCTCGTTTTCTCGGACCCTGTTTCGTTTCTTCGTTTTCTCAGCTCCTGGGTCGTGGTCTCGTTTTCTCTGACCCTGGGTCGTCGTCGTCGTCGGTCGCGCGTCGTCCGTCGTCCGTCGTCCGTCGCCGTCTTCGTATGACCTCGTCCTCGTCGTGACGACCACGACGAGGTCATGCGAAAGCGGCGACAATGATGGTGACGGCGGCGACAATGACGACGAGGACGACGACGGCGTCTTACGAAGACGTCGGAAACGGCGGCGACGCCAACGACGACGGCGACGGGGGAGGATCGTCTGGCAGGGGGAGTTCAAGGGAGGGGGTGGTAGCTTCCAGCAGGGGGGGTTCAAGGGGGGGGGGTAGCTAAGCCCTCTCCCCTTTGGAAAGTGGGGGAGGGGGGGGGAGCTTCCGGAGGGCCCAAGGGGGGGAGTTGGTTATGGGGAAAAAAGGGGGCGGGCTTCCAGCAGAGGGAAGCCAAGGGGGAGGGGGGGTAGCTACTTTGGAAAGGGGGGGAGTGGGGGGGTAGCTTCCAACCTCCGAAAGGGGGGAGGGGGGGGTAGCTTCCAGGGGCGGACGAAACAGGGAGGGGGGAGGGGGTAGCTTCCAGCAGGGGGGGTTCAAGGTTCAAGGGAGAGGGGGGGTAGCTAAAGGGGGACCCCCCCCCCTTTGCTCCGTCACTGTGGGCGCGCTCTCTGGAGGTCGCCTCAAGACGGCCCAAAAGGGCCCCAAGAAGAGCCCCAGATGACCCAAGAAGGGCCCAATACGTCTGAAGGGAGCCCTCGGAATAACCAAAAGGGCCTCCCGAGGGGTTTAAGACAACCCAGGAGGGCCCCGAGACGACCCAACATGGCCCCAACACGTCCCCAGGAGATCCCCAAGGTGGCCCTGAGGGGCCCAAGGTGGCCAAACAGGCTCCAAGAGACCCCCGAGACGGCTCCCAACGAGGCCACACTGACCCACCGTAGCCGCCCTGACCCATAACCCGACAGGTGGATCAAGAGCTCCTTCAGTCACCCAGTAACATCATCTGGCTTCGGGTCAGATCAGCTCGCTCCTGCGCTTCCTATATTCTGCCTGAGGTTCCTGGCCCTACGTGATGATCCACGGCGAGGCGCACGTCTCATTCACAAGAATACCACCGCCAGCGTCCAGGGGTACCTGGTCTCCGGTGCGAGCTGCAGCAGCGCCATCAGTTCTGAGATCACCCGACTGCGTCTTCAGAGGGATCCGCGCCAGCGTGCCAAGCCTGGAATTGTTGTCGGGCCGCAGCCACCTGCCCACGGCCAGAGCTCTAAGCCCCTTGGCAGCCAGGGGGCAGGTAGTACACGTGTCCACGCCCAGGGCCTCCGTGCGGGCGACTGCGGACGCGCACCGCCTGACGTCAAAGTCTTCGTCAGCCTTGGGGCTCTGTGCCGCCACGGTGGCCCACGTCGGCCACGACGGCAGAGACTCCGCAGACGTGGCCCACGTCAGCCACGACATCCTTGGGCAGACGACAGCCACATCAGCCACGGAAGACACGCCAGTCACGACAGCCACGACGGCCACGAGATTGCCTGGGTACCTCACGTCATCCACGACAGCCTTGGGAGCGGTGGCCTCGCGCACACACATACCTCGAGTGCCGCTGGAGGTGCTTCGTTGCACGAGCGTATCTTTCGGCAGCGAATCATGGGAGCCTGTGTACCCTCGTAATTCTGTCTCTAGCGTCGACTAGCGTCGATTAGCGTCTGGGAGCCAGTGAGATAGCGCCGATTTAGCGTCGGCTAGCGTCGATTAGCGCCGCTTTAGCGGCGATCAGCGCCGATGTAGCGTCGACTAGCGTCGATTTAGCGTCGATTCGCAAGAGCCGACAAGATGGAATGTGAGGCTCCCATGAGTTGCCACCGAAGTATCTGCAAGCTACAAAGACCCCTACACGCCCAGGAGTTCCAGGCCGAGCTTGAGCGCCAGGGCCAGGGAGCAGACGCCCAGGCCGAGATTGAGCGCCAGGGCCACGCAGACCCCACCCGCGTCCGCGCGGAGGTCTGCGGACGTGAAGGTGTCTGAGGGCGGCTCAGGCCTGCAGCTGCGAGTGCACATCCTGCCCTCGGAGCTCGTCAGGTGGAAGGATCTGCAGGTCTGCGCATGCATAGACACTGCGTCCTTCGGAGAGGTGATGTTGGCCAGGCACGGCAACCGGGTGGTGGCCGCGAAGCGCTGCCTCGCTGGTGCCGACGGCTCCATGACCAAGGAGCAGATGCACAACTTCGAGCGGGAAATCAACGCCTATCGCATTCTGAAGCACCCAGGCGTAGTGGGGTACGTCGGCTGCGTGCTCGATCCCCCTAACCTTGCCGTCCTCACCGAGTACCTGCCGAAGGGGAACGTATTCAGCTTGCTCTACCAGAACAGGGTCAACCTGCCAGCTGCCATCCGCCTGAAAATTTCACAGCAATTGACAGAGGTTGTCGACTTCATGCACGGCCTGGACCCCGTACTGGCCCACTTGGACTTGAAGACGTCCAACATCTTACTCGATGCCGACTGTAATGCCAAGCTGTGCGATTTCGGGAAGACGCATGCGCTCGAGCATGGCTTCTCCGTGGTGCAGGGGTCGGAGCTGCTTGGTTCCCCGCGCTACATGGCGCCCGAGCTGTTCAACGGCCCGGGAACGCGGTTCACGGAGAAGGCCGACATCTGGGGCTTGGGCTGCTGTCTGATCGAGATCCTGGGGGGGCCCATCCCGTTCGAGGACGTGCCCGAGGTGGCGCAGATCATGGATTGCCTCCGGCGCGGGCGGCCGCCCCTGGTGCCCCACTGGTTCGCCGAGGCGACGCAGCCGGCCCTCCGCCAGTGCTTCGCCTTCGAGCCCGAGCGAAGGCCGGCGGCGGCTGGGCTCGCCTTCGCCCTCGGTACGCTGACTGCTCAGGACATGGAGAGGTGCGGCATGGACAAGCGCCGCACGAGCTGACGCCCGCGCGGCGGGCTCCCGCGCGCGCGGCACCTCAACGCCTGTTGGTGCCTCGTGTGGCCCAGGGTTCAGGGGCAACGATAGGGGGGGATAGGCATAGGGGCGGTGCATCGATCCCCAATCGCCCATTGATCGCCGATAGGGGCCCGATGGCCCCAGCCTGCCTAGGAAGGTGCGGATTCACTATCGGGGGCCTATCGCCGGTCTATCGGTGATGTATCGCCGATTCCAGGTCGATGCATCCCCCCTTATCCAGTCCCCCCTATCGTTGCCCTTCAAGTGTGCTCTGAGGAGCCTGGCGGGGCGCGAGATTCTCTGTCGTGGCCATGAGCCGTCGCCGCCGCCGATCGTCACGTTCAGGCCGGGCCTGAAGGTGACTTTTTGTAGCGTTTCACCCGCATCTTCTTGTATTGACTGGGAGCATTGCGTCTATTAAGATGGTGCGCGGAAGGCTTCTTCTGTGGACCACCAGTATGCACGACTGCCAGACAGGCTGGTGAGACCCACCGCCGAACAAGAGCCTTGGAGCCAGGCGGTAAGCAATTATCTTTCACATGATGACAACAGCTCGCTACCCGCATGCGCAGCAGTAGCCATGCTCAAGATTCGCGGTAAGATAGAAGCAGAGCATCTAGAAGCCGCTGCGTTTTGCTGGGAGTGAGGCCGCCGGTTTCCCACCCGAAACGGTTCAGTGCACACAGCTTTCTCCTCTGCTGATTGTCGCTCGAGATTACCGCCCCTAAACAGGGTCGCTATTCTCGCTGTACTTGTCTTAGCTCTGGCCTGGAGAACATGTCCGAGTCATACTTGCTACTTGTTCCCAATCATCATGTGGTGTTGGGCCCTCCTTCTGAAGAGACAGCGCCCCGCCTTCCTTTCTTCCTTCCTCCTCCCCGTCCTCCCTCCTCCCATCCCTGCCTCTGCCCTCCGCATGTCTGTGTTCGGCACACCCAGCTAAACGCTTCGTGACCCCGAAGGGAGCTCCATCGAAGGACCCACCGGCAGGGTCCACATGGCGGCGCCGCTCCATGTGCGCACACCCATCTCACGGCTCGTAGCCCCATAGGAGGCTCTACCGAAGGCCCCAGTAGCAGGGTCCACATGCCGGCGCCGCCCCGTTTGGGTGCACCCTTTAAACGGTTCGTGGCCTCATAGGGAGTTACACCCAAGGCCCCAGTGGCAGGGTCCACATGGCGGCGCCGCCCCATTTTGGCGCACCCCTCACACGGTCCGTAGCCCCATAGGGAGCTCCGCCTGGGGCCCCAGTGGCAGAATCCACATGGCGGCGCCGCTCCAAGTGGGCACATCCCTCAAACTGTTCGTAGCCCCATAAGGAGGTCCACCGAAGGCCCCAGCGGCAGGGTCCACATGGCGGCGCCGCCCCATTTTGGCGCACCACTCACACGTTTCGTGGCCTCATAGGGATCTCAGCCGAAAGCCCCAGTGGCAGGGTCCACATGCCGGCGCCGCCCCATTTTGGCGCAACCTTTACACGGTTAGAAGCCTCATAGGAAGCTCCACCGAAGGTCTTAGTGGCAGGGTTCGCATGACGGTGTCGCCCCATTTGACTCCTCACACGGTTCGTGGTCCCATAGGGAGCTCCACCGAACGCGGTGCCACAGCATCACAGTTGCAGATGGTTGGGTCTTTCGCCAGGATGATTTTCCCGCGCAGAGCGAGCCTTGTGGCGAGAGGCGGCAGGGAAGCGCAGGAGGGATTGGGGGGGGAGGGGGCAGAGGTGAGGCCCGCGCGCCCGCGCGCGCGCCAGGCCCGGCCGCGGCGGCTGGGGGCCGGGGGAGCACCGAATTTACAAATGAAGCGGGCGCGCCAGGGTGCGCGGCCAAGCGCTCCCGGAGGGTCGCCCGTCACACGTCCAATTCACGCACCGGACACACGCTTCCGGGATTTGCATGCCACCGGCGCCATGCCTTCGTTGCACAGGCGCTTCCATGCTTAATGCGCAGGGCCCTCCCCAGGTCGCGCAGCATTAGGCCGTTCATACTGTGCGGTCGTGTGCACAGTCGGCACGAGTCAGCTGTGATGGGTTGTCTACCGCGGCTCTGCGCGAGTCCGTGATGATGGGCTCTTTAGACTTACTGTTCGCCTGAAAGGCGTCAGAATTGACCGCTTGCCAGGTGACTCGTGGTCCAGCGTCCCCTCTGCGGCACCCCCCCGTCCTGCCCCTGCAGGGGAAGACGGTTTGGTGCCTCCCTGGGGACTTGCTGCCCATCTGCGGCTAATTACAGTGCCTGTCTGTCTATCAGCGTAGGTTTCCCCTCTTTCGACACTGCGCTTGTAGCGCTGTGTGCACACGCGTTCGTGTACCGATGCGCCATCACATAGCATGGACGCTTTTTCGATGATCTCCGCGTGTGGTCCTTCCTAGTTCCTCGCCTTCCGTCCTGGTCGGCCTCCCATCCCGCTGCCTCCCCCGTCCATCTCGCATCGTGCTCACTCCGCCAATAGGGGGCGACATGCGAACCCTACGCCTACCCCCCACGATTTCTGAGGGGTAGGGTTCGCATGTGGCCCCCTAGCAAAGCTAGTGGATTTCTCAATCAGCCTGCATGCTTGGCGCTGCGGCTCGTCCGCGGCGTCCCCGCGCGACCGCGCTCTTCGCGCCTGTGAGCGGCCGTCCGGCCGTGCCCCCCCCCTCGATCCTCCCCTCCCCTCCCTCCCTCCCTCCCTCCCCTCCCCTCCCCTCCCTCCTCCCCCCTCGATCCCTCCCTCCCTCCCTCCCCTCCCTCCCTCCCTCCCTCCTCTCCCTCCCCTCCTCCCCTCCCTCCCTCCCTCCCTCCCTCCCGCAATTCAAGCAGTGGCTCAGCGTCCCGGCTCGCCTATAGCCCTACCAAACAATGTTCTAAGAACCTTTTGTGGTTTCCACGAACTGTTCTTAGAACATTTCCGGCGGGGACTGTCTTGTTTTATCACATCGGGCTGATGTTCTAAGAACATTGTTTCTGTTCTTAGAACATTTTTGGGTTCTAAGAACATTTCGTGGTATGACTATAGGAATGCCGGGACGGTCGGTCCCTGCTCAAGAATTCGCTCCCCGACATTGGTGTTGGCGTAGAGTGAGAGCACCCTTCGGCGCGCGGCGTGCAGAGCCAGAACCTCGACTCGGAGGCTCGAAGCCTTTGTGCTCGCAGGTGGGGTGGCGGCCAGTGCAGTGCTCAACCCCAGATGGGTGGCCAGCCTGAGGGGGAGGGGGGGAAGCGGGGGCTAGCAACGAGCGGAGCGCTTTATCTCAGACCTGCCAGGCCGCCCCCGGGACGCCAAATGCATCCAACCTCGGGGATCCAGGACAGCCCGACGAGATCCCCAAACGAGGCTCGAAGAGGCATGCACGTGACTCCAATGAGACTCACAGGTGGCCTATAGCGTGTTCCCCACTCCCGAGGAGCCCGCGGTGGCCCAAGAGGGCTTCAACACTGCCTCTGACAGCCTCAAGATGGTTAGCGAGCGTTCCGACACGCTCTCTGTTGCCCCAAGACAGCCCCACTAGAGCCCAAGATAAATCTGTCAAAACCGATGCATTCACATTGGTTTTCGTAACTTTCTCTTTCCCACGTGCAGGTGCGGTTTCTGCTCATCCTCCTGAAAGCACGGGGGGTGGAGGA
This sequence comes from Prorocentrum cordatum, assembly GCA_963575745.1. NCBI lineage: Eukaryota > Dinophyceae > Prorocentrales > Prorocentraceae > Prorocentrum > Prorocentrum cordatum. The sequence continues at coordinate 109,914 of CAUYUJ010016651.1, read as the reverse complement.
GGTGGGGCGGATGATGGTGATGATGGTGATGATGATGGTGATGATGATGATGGTGATGATGGTGATGATGATGATGATAAGGATGATGGCGATGATGATAATGATGGTGATGGTGATGGTGATGATGATGATGATGATGATGATGATGATGATGATGATGATGATGCAGATGATGATGATGATGATGATGATGATGATGATGATGATGATGATGATGATGATGATGATGATGATGATGCTTATTAGGGTGATTATGATGACGATGATGATGACGATGATGATGATGATGATGATGCTGATGATGATGATGATGATGATGATGATGATGATGATGATGATGGTGGTGGTGGTGATGATGATGATTATTATTGGAGGCTGAGGCCACTGAATGTCACTTAATGTGAAGTGAGACGAGATCTCCCTTCGTAGTTTTTTCTGGGCTCAAAACCCAGGCATCATGTTTTTCTTCTATCGAAGTTATGGGGGCTTGGGCCCCCAGCGTAGCGCGAACATGGTTCTTTCTCCAGCGCCCTCGGAGCCCGAGGGGCCAGGCGCCACGCGCGGATGCCCAAGCAAATTGTGGGCGCTCGGCTGGGCAGGCGCCACGTTGCTTCTGGTCACCTGCCTCGCGGACGGCGCCCTGAAGGCCGACTCTGGGCGCGCCGCGGTGCAGCGGTTGGTCCTGGCCGTCATCACGGGCCGCATCGGGACCAGCCTCACCTTGTGGCGCGCGGGCCTTTGGAGTTGGTGCTGCCGCCGCAACGACGACGCCGACGAGCTCGAGCGCCTGAGGGCCCAGCTGGTGGCTCTCCAGCTAGCGAAGCTGGCGCCCGCCGCCGCCGCCTCGGAAGACGGCGACTTCGGCGGCCCCGCGCGGACGCGACCACCAGCGGCCGCCTGGGCCTGCCTCCCCCGCCGCCCTTCGCCATCGGGCCGGTGCCCGCTGCCGCGCCAGGGACGTGGGCGCCAGCCCCCGCGAGGGTCCCCGACGGGGGATGTCGCCGCCTTCCACGCCTTCGGCGCCGGTTGAGGGCTGCCAGGCCCGATTTCGGCCAGCCAGGGCGGGGCGCCCGCTTCCGCTGCCCTCGCCGCGGCGGCCACGCAGGGCTTGGCGCTTGGGCTGGCCGACCCCTCCGCGGCGCCGGCGCCCACGGTGGGCGTGGCGCCAGCAGCTCTCGCGGCCCCCTCTGGCGCCAGCGCCTGCGCCGCGGCCATCAGGGTGGAGCTGGAAGGCTTCGCGGCGTCGAGCGCCACTGGCCCGTGGTGGGGTGCGAAGTTCTGGCAACGGGTTTACTCGCGCGAGCAGGCTGGGATGCTCGACGCTGGCGTGAAGGCGGCGCTGGTGGTCCGCGGGTACGCTGGCGGAGCTTCGGTCGGCGCGCCCGACGTGGATAGCGCGAAGGCGGTGCTGAGCTCCGAAGCGCCAGCGGACCAGTTCACGGGCGGCTTCGTGGGCAGCGGGCTCGCCGCCTCGACGTCGGTTGAGCGCTGGGCCCACAGCCTTCCTCCAGACTTCGGAGGGCTGGCGGCGAGACCTACAGGAACAGAAGGGTCTCGGGGCCCACGTCGGTGCGCAATTGGTTGACCCAGCAGCACGTGGGTTCCAAGCGCGGCGCGATTCGAAGGGCCCGAGGGGGAGCACGCCCAAAGGGGGAGGCCCCCCTAAGGGCAAGGGCGGGTACTCACCCCCGCCCGCGATGGAGGTGCCTTGGCAGCAGGGGGTACCTCCTAGGCGAACTATTTTAACGGTTGCGTGGAGGACGAGGAGCCGGAGGCGTATGGAAGCCGGGAAGGGGCCGACGATAGGGTGCGAGGCCGCTGAAAGCAGCCGCCGCCGCCTTCGTGACCTACGATAACGAGAGCTTCCCCCTTCTCAGAGCTTGCCGATATTCACTTGCTTCTTCAGGAAGGACGATATTTTCTTCCTGTGCCGTTGCTGCCGCTGCGCGTGCGCGCCCCGCGTCATTATCGGGCCCATTGCGGCAGAGGGAGGCGAAGCGGCGAACCATCCACAAGCTGGCGAGCCAAGTGCTGGAGACTTGGAATCGCGCTGGTGGCTCGGGGCAGCAGGCTGGCCGCTCCGTCGAGCGTCGCGATCTTCGTGGAAGCGACGGAGCGGCAGGACAAGCTCAGGTGAGGGCGATCAGACTCGTCCAGGAGTTTGTCAGCTCTCGCCGGCTAGAAGTGGTGACAGGCGCGCGGGCAATCGGCGAGCTGCCCAAACTCAGCGAGGTCACCTACTCGGGGACGAGCAAGCGGCAAGTGCATGCTACGCTCGTCGCGGACCGCATCGACGAGGTGACCACCGTGTGGACCGTGGACGTGCTGCTGGCGCTGCAGGAGTCGGAGTCGCGCTTCTGCGCTGAGGAGAGCAACGTGGTGGACTGGAGCGGCAGGAGTGAGCATCTGCTTCGTGAGTTGGTGCAGCACTACGGTTTCTTGGGAGGCTCGCAGGAGGAGTGGGCAGAGTACTTGTGCCGCGCCGATCTGCCGCGCTGGTGGACCTACATGCGCCACGCCGACGTCAAGGCCATCAATGGCGCGAGCGCGGCCCCGAAGAAAGATCCTGAGAAGTTCTAGAAACTGATCATGGCAGTTCCTGCGAATGATATCTGGCGCCACGTCCGAGCCCGCGAAGACCGCGGGCTAGCAGGGGGGGGTGCCCTCTCGCAGCTCCGCGTGATGGAGGGCTCCTTGCACCTCGCCCGCTGCGACGAGTCGAACGCCTTCTCGTCCGTCGTGACCCCGTCGCGGTGGCGGCCATGGGCGGCGACGCCCGCGCTGCCCTCCGTGCTGGCGCGCAGCCAGCTCCCGCCGGAGCTGCCTGAGGCTGCTGATGGGCCGAGCCCCCGCTCCGCGCGCATCTTGATGGCGATCAGCGTGAAGAGCTTGGGCGAGATCCTGAACTTCAACCGGGTGCTGGCGGAGAAGGAGCTGGGGCGCGTCGCGCGGCCCCCTGGCCTGTCTGGCGAGGTGGGTGTCCAAGTCCAGGAGTGGGTCGACTTGCAGCGCGATAGGCGGAGCGCCGATCGCCGCGAGTCGGGCCTCGCGGTCGCCAAGTCTTGCGAGAATCTGCGCTATCTCAAGAGGTCGCTCCAGCGGCTCATGGTAGTGATGCGCATCTTCGCAGGCGGACGGCGCCTGGGTGACGTCCAGGACCGCGCGGATACCTTCTGCCAGCAGCGCGGGGTCCCCATCTTCTTCTTTGGGGTGGACCTGGCTTTCGATGCGCGCTGGGCCCGCGCGCCGTCGCAGCGCTCCTCGAGCTGGCGCGCGAGGGCCTGCTGGGCGTGGTGCTGGGCAGCCCGCCGCGCGCGACCTGGGGCAGGATGCGGCGCGGGCCCTGCTGGGGCTGCCGTCGCTGAGGAGCCATGAGAGGATGCGAGTGCTCGAGGCAAACGCTTTGCTTTTCGACTTCTTAGGCTGGCGCGGAGCCGCACTGTCGCAGGGCGGGGCTTTTCTTCTGGAGCACCCCGCGGACCCTGGCGAGCCCCCCCCCCCCCCCCCTCGATCTTCGTCCTCGAAGGGGTGAATGGCCTGGCTGAACGCGCCCATGTTCAGATTGCAACTCCCGAAGGCTACGGAGCTACCCGAAGGCCCATTGCATTGTGACGGGAGCCATGCTCACAACACCGTTCGAGGTAAGCGTGGTCAGGGGATATTTGCATCGCGCCGTCTTCAGAGTTATCCTGTAGGTATGTGCCGGGTCTTTGGATGGTGCGTTACCCGTGCCTTAGTGCTCGTACGTCAGGAATCTGGAGGCCCCGGGGGTTGGCGCCCTTCGACAGCACGGCCTCGCACGAGCCAGTGGAAGAAGCAGAGGGTCCGCCAGGGCGGAAGTTCGTCATGCTGAACGAAACATATTCGAGGAGGGGCCAGTGCAGTCTGAGCGCCGAGGACGTGGCGGCCCACGCCCACGTCGATGACGGCCTGCTGATGACAGTGGGCCCGCACTTTGAGAAGCCGCTCTGCTACGAGCTGATGCGCCAGGTCGCCGACGGCCGGGGGCGCGATGGGGGTCCTGGTCGCCGAGCGGGTCGAGGTCGAGGACAACCTGAGGGCGGCGGGCAACTGGGCGCAGAGGTCGCCGCCCGCGCCGCGCTTCGACCCGCGCAAGGGCTGGCGGCTGCGCGAGAGCTGCCTCTGGCTGCTGGAGGCCGATGGGATCGACGTGGGGCTGCTGAGGGCGGTCGCAGGCGCCTGGCTGCGGGGGGCGCTCCTGCGGAGGGAACTGACGTCCGCCCCCCCGCGCGGTCTTCCACGCGATCGAGAAGCACGCTGGCCAAGTCATCACCTGGTGGCCGTCGGCTAGGCGCGAGCTGAAGGCTATGGCGCACCTGGCGATGTCGATGGAATGCGCGCTGAACGCTCCCGCGGCGCCGCTGGTGTTCTCGTCCGACGCCGAGGGCGCGAACGAGGGCGACTTCGGCGGCTACGGGGTCGCCGGGACCGCCGCGGACCTCGACGAGCGCGAGGAGCTGGCGGCGGCAGGGGCGCGGCCTGGCCACGCCGTCGCCAGGCTGGGCGGCAGGGTCGGCCACCTCAACAGGGCCGACAAGGTTATCGCGAATCGCATCGCGGCCTCCCGGGTCCCGAGGTGCTTCCTCGAGAAGCCCGCCTGCGACTGGGCCCAGCTGGGGTCGGGGCGATGGCAGCGCCCAGGCCGCGTCGCGCTGGGCGAGGGCAGGGCAGCGCTGAAGTTGCTCGCCGCGCTCAGCCGCGCCCCAGGGGCGCATGGCTACTTGGTCGCCAGCCTGGATGACAACGAGGGCCTCTTGGCGGCCATGGCCAAATGGCGCTCGCCTGCAGCAGGGCTCAACCTACTTCTCCGACGGCGAGCTGCTCTATGTTTGGTTACAGGTATCATGTTCGTGCTGCTCTGGGTGGGCATCAAGCACCAGGCAGAATATTGGCTGTCACGTCGTAAATGAGGCGGCGCGGGCCGCGGTGCCTGGGCCGCCGCCGAGCTGCGCGGGTCAAGCCGCAGACGATCGAGACGTGCAGGCGGGGGGCCCGTAGTTTCACAGCGTGGACCATCGCCAGCCACCTTGGCCCTGTCGGCCTGGGCCAGTGGAACGACGCGCAAGTGGGGTGCAAGAGTGCATGCGGTTCCTTGTTGATACCGCCCAAGTCTTGTAACCTCTAGTCGGCGGTGGAATTGTTTTCCTTCCAATGAAAGGCGAGCTGAAGTGGGCACATGAGGTTCTACGAGGCTGGGAGAGGTCGCGAGTGATCAACCAGGCCGCGCCGCTGGGAAGGGCGCTTGGCTGAGGCCGTCAGAGATGCGTGGCCTGCGCCCGCAGCGCATTTCCTTCCCTCATCATCGTGCTATCGACGGAAGGTGTGATCCACTTGTCCTGGTCCTGGGAATGCGTTTCGGCACGACAGCGCAGCGGCCCCAGGTGGCCATGCTCCCAGGGCCTCGCGCCGACATCATCGACGCCCTATGGAAGCATACCCTCATGATCAGCTTCTTTTGCCTTACAGTATTGCGCGATACAGTGTTTTGCTCAAGACAACCGAAGCGGCGCTGGGACCTATTGTGGGCTGGGGCCCGCGCAGCCCGCTCGCCGGCTGGGCTTCTGACTCCCGCGCCGAGGGCATCCAGTTCGCCGAGATCCGCGAGGGCAGCCGCTGGGCGAGCGACCCCGCCCCAGGATCTACCTCGACGTGCAGTCGGCCAACGCAGTGCTGACTGACCTGCTCACCGCGGGCCACGAGAAGCGGCTGGAGGCAGTACGTGCGACCAGAACTACTGCGAGCCCCATGCTGTTGACCATGGCGCCACGGGTGGGCAGCGCGTTTGTGGGCGGCGTCTACGCGCCGCTGGCCCCCGCGAAAAGCTTGGCGCCTCCTTCGGCGAGGGGCTCTCGCGCGGCGTCGCCCGCCCCTGGGGCGCAGGGGTCGCCAGGCGCCGCGGCGACCTCGCCGGCCTCGACGCCGCCCGCAAGGCCGTCGCCGCCGTCGTCCTAGTCGCTGGTGGGCACGCCGTTCGCCAGCGTGGCGGTGCCCTCGCCCTGGAGCGCGCCGCCCAACGGGCTGCTGAACCCGTTCGCCGTCGGCGCAGAGGTGGAAGCGGCGCCGCCGACGCCCGCGCCGCCGCTGCCTGCGCCGTGGCGCCCCCGCCCCACGCAGTGGCGGAAGGACCTTGCTGGCCTGTTCAAAGTGGGCCGCGCCTGGTGGCCGTCGCCAGGGGCCGCGCTACTGCTGGCGCCATGGATCAGTCCGCCGAGCTTCTCGCCCACGCTGGCCAAGGGCGTGGGCGCAGTCATCGGCTTCTCTGAGGACATCGCCGACGCCGGGGGTGTCTTCACGCGGGCGGCCTCCAAACGTCACGGTGCTGGTGGCGGATGTCGCTGTGGCGGTGGGGCGCGGCCCCCTGTCGGCCTTGGAGGAGTCCTAGGAAGGCGTGGACCTCTTCAACGCATCGGTAAATTCGTCATGGGGGCCGCTACATCATGTTGCACGGTTTCGGCAACTTCGCGCAGGCCTCCGCGATGTCCGACGCTCTGCCCCAGCTTCCTGCTGAACGGGCCGTCGAGATTTGGAAGGGACCTGATCGGGTCGGCCTAACATTACCAACATTCGCGCAGTCAGAGCAGAAGTTTGTGGCGATTCACCGCTTTGAAGTCTTTGAATATGAGGCCACGCTTCTATCATCGTATAATGTGGGTGTGAGATTCATTCGGTCGGCTCTTCACTTCACGACAGCGTGGGCGAACCCGATTTGGGAATGGTCTGGGGCCGACGTGGGCGCGCAGTGGGAGTATTTCAGATCGCGTCAGGTCTTGCACAGAAGCGACAGTCGACCTGGATTGGATGCGCGTGCCCCTCCGCAAATAAGACATTCCTGTCGGAGGAAAACCCGCCCATGTGGCTTCGATTATGGGTGTAAGTGAAGTTGTTTTTTTCCAGCTCGCTCGCTTAGCTGGCGGAGATGGGCTGTGATGGTCATTGACCTTGATATGCAGAGTGGCGTTGACGAGTGGTGTTGGGATTCACTGAAGTGTCAATCGTGTACCATCACAGCCCGAGGGGGAACTCTGCTGGGGCCACAGCGTATGCTCATCATTTTCATTTTTTTTCGCGGTGCTGGCCTCTCGCTCGTGGGCCAGGTGCTGCAACCAAGAGATTGGATTCGTGTGGTCACGCATCCTGCTGCTGATAAACTCTACCCTCTCGATCGTCACCCTGCCCATCCTGCTTCCGACGGCGTCAATCCAACGGGCTTCGCCCTATCGCATGTCTGGGCGTCCTAGGTGGGTGGGCGGGAACAGATGCCGGCTCAGCCTAACACGTTTGAGCCACAGTATGATGATGCTGCGGATGATGATGATGATGATGACGACGACGCTGATGTTGATGCTGATGTTGCTGCTGATGATGTTGCTGATGGTGATGATGACGATGATGATGAGGAGGATGATGAAGGTTATGCTGCTGATGGTGATGGTCATGATGCTGGTGGTGGTGGCAGTGGTGAAGATGACGACGACGAGGATGATTATGCCGGTGGTGATGATGCTGGTGATGATGGTGGTGATGCTGATTATGATGATGACGTTGATGATGATGGTGGTGGTGATGATGATGCTGATGATGACGATGATGATGCTGATGAGGAGGACGAGGAGGAGGAGGAAGAGGAAGAGGAGGAGGACGAGGAGGAGGACCGATGGTGCACCAGGGATCGGAGGCGTCTTGCCCAAGCGGTGGCATGCGTAGGGCCTCCGAACCAAGACTCTCGCACGCCGATCCTGTTAATGGTTGTCTGGGTCTACCCGATCCAGCTGGCACCCTTTTTCAGTAATTTTGCATTCCAGACGCTTCCTCGTGCGAGCAATTGGCACGCACGCAGGATGCCGCGCTTAGACGGCGCATCGGCAAGACGTGCGACAGTTGAGGAAACTATACGCGCTGAGGCATGCAAGGGATTCGGGGAAACTGGTCCAGGGCAGTCTTTCGGCGAACATACGTACGCAGGATGCATTGTCCTAGCGCATAACGAAGGTGATGCTACACTGTTCGGGGACAAAGGATCATAATGGCAAAACGCATCAGGACCGCTAAGCAGAAATATTGGTAGGAGGGGGAGGAGGAAGAAGAAGAGGACGGGGGGGGGGGGAGACGGGGGGGGGATACGACCCGCCGATGCGTAAGTCATAGAAGGTCTCAGCACGTTGCTGCTGCCGCGTTCCAGTGCTCAGCAGGGCCAGTTCCGGGTTCTGGCCACTTCGCCAACATCGATATCCGAGCCCCCTTCTCCTACTCTTACCAGCCTGGAGCATATCCCTATCCCTATGCTGGGCATCTCCTCATCACGATGCCAATCCTAGGGATTCCCTCATTTTTTGAGGGCGCATCCCTAAGATTGTCACCGCCTTTTGGCGTGTCCGTTCGAGGCTGGTGCTACTCCTTGCTCTCCTGTACTTCTGTTGTATGGCCGTGTCGTTGCTCCGACTGGTAGGGTGACGCTTTTTGCCTGGCCCTGGCGTGCACGAGGGCGATCACTCCCCCTTGTGGGGCCGCCCCCTGTTTCTTTTACGGGCGGGGCCGTCTTCAATCGCTGCGGAGCTGCAGCCCGTGAACAGTACACGTCGAGTAAGTGTGACTGTCCTCTTCGTCTTATGCTTTCTCTTCTTCTTCTTCTTCTTTTTATTATTATCATTACCATCGTCATCATTATTATTATTCGTATAAGTATAATTATTCTTAGTAGTATGATTATCAGTATCATCATTAATATTATTATCAATATTATTATTATGCTTCTTCTTCTCCTCTCGCTTCGTCTTTTCCCTCCCCTTCTTCCTCCTTTTTTTTCTCCTCCCTCTCCTCCTTGCCTCCTCTTCTTTTTCTTTTTCTTCTTCTTCTTCTCCTCCCGTCCCTTCTTGCTTCCGCCTCCCGCGCGGTAGCAATCAAGGCATATCTGCTTTCCGTCGCGAGGCCGCTTGCAGGGGGGGGCGGTAATCTGACCTGGGACCCCTTCCTCCTCCTCCTCCTCCTCCTCCTCCTCCTCCTCCTCCTCCTCCTCCTCCTCCTCCTCCTCCTCCTCCTCCTCCTCCTCCTCCTCTCCTCCTCCTCCTCCTCCTCCTCCTCCTCCTCCTCCTCCTCCTCCTCCTCCTCTCCTCTCCTCCTCCTCCTCCTCCTCCTCCTCCTCATCTCACATCATCATCATCCTCCTCTTCCTCCTATTTCCTCCTCCTCCTCTTCCTCCTCCTCTCCTCCTCCTCCTCCTCCTCCTCCTCCCCCCCTCCTCCTCCTCCCTCCTTCTCCTCCTTCCTCTTCTTCCCTCCTCCTCCTCCTCCTCCTCCTCCTCCTCCTCCTCCTCCTCCTCCTCCTCCTCCTCCTCCTCCTCCCCGCCTAGGACAAAATGCTCGCGTCCGAGCGATGCCAAGCCTACCGCCCGGTGGTACCCCTTCCCGTACCTTCCCTTCCTTTGTACCCAACCCCCCGTCAGGGAGAGGAAAATGGGGAGGGAATCGACTGAACTATGACGTCGTTTCTTTTCTCTGTTCGTTCCTTCTCTTGGGGCTGGCGACGACGACGACGAACACGACGACAACGTCTCACGCACGCCGAAGGGTCGGCGGATTTGTTTCGCAGCGTCGGATCTCTGGGACCCGATGGCCTGATTGTGAAGGCCTTACTGCCGGTGCCGCCGACCCTGAAGGCAACGACGACGAGGACGTCGAGGAGGAGGAGGAGGGGGAGGAGGGGGAGGAGGAGGAGGAGGAGGAGGAGGAGGAGGAGGAGGAGGAGGAGGAGGAGGACGAGGAGGAGGAGGAGGGGGAGAAGGAGGAGGCGGTGGAGCCGCGGGAGTGGGAGGAGGAGGAGGATGCGGAGGAGGAGGAGAGGAGGGGGAGCAGGGGCAGGGGGAGGATTTCTGCTCCTCCCGCGGTCCCAGGAAGAGCCCCGACCCTGCGCCCAGGACGGCCCTCCCGTCCCGCGGGCTGTCTTCTGTGGACGGCCCCCCCCGGCTCCCCCCAGGGCCCAGCGAGCGAGAGCATCCGCCGGGAAGTCTCGCCGAAGGCACGGGCCGTCGGAACCCTGGTCCTTTTCCCTTGGCATCGCTCGGGCGTGAGCATGCTTGGGGGGGCGAGGGCCGTCGAGGAACATCCTTGTGATCATCTTGCGAAGCATGCGCGCGCGAAGCCGAAGAGTGCACGGGGGCTGGACGTCCGAGAGCGATGGCGAGCTCCTCCTCTCCACCTCTCTTCTTGTGATGTTCGAAAGAGCGCGTTCTGTGGTCGCTTGGAGGGGGGGGGTTGAAACCGGACCCCCCCACCCCCTGGATGGAGGGGAGGGGGGGGGGGTCGGGGGAGGGGGGGTTTGGGGGGGAGGGGAGTCTCCCTGGTTTTGATCGACGGCGCCGAGTATTGGTGGGGGGGGGGGGGGCCACCCCCCGGTTCGAAACGCGCCGCCGAATGTTCCCCAGGCAAACGCCCGTGAAACGCGTTCTCTCTGATGTTCCAACCTACTGTAGCCTTGGAGACCAGAAACAATCTGGAGCGCCAAGAGGGCACCGAAGTTGGAGGAATTTCGCGTGTCGGGCCATGGGAGGCGACGCTCGTTCGACACTTCGCTGGCGTGCGGGGCAGGCACTGTTTCGACACCTTTTTTTCTTGGTGCTCGAAGTTGTTTCTGGGGTTGGCCCTTGAGAGCGATGGGAACCACATGCCTCTCTTCATCCTCCTGCTCTTCCTGCTGCCACCGCTCTTGCCCCGAGTCTCCTGCCTGCGCTCCGCTGACTTGAGGCGTCTCCGCGGCACGCCCTCCCCGCCTCGAGCCCTGCGGCCGCGTCTGCAGCCGTGGCACGGCCCCGCCGGGGCTCGCGCCAGATGCAGACGCGCCGGCAGTACGCGTCGCAGTGACCCTTCTCGGCTGCACGCAAGAGTGACCTTTCGCTGGAATGGCCTTCGGTGCGGGCCCAATGGGGTCCCCCGATCGGCGTGGAAAAGGGATTCCCCTCTGCCACGTCCCCGCAGAGAGCCGCTGGCCACGCCTAATTAGGGGCTGCATGCAGCGGCAACGCGGGGCAATGCGGATAGTTGATCTGTTAATGATGGTGCCGGCGATTTCGAAAATGACCGTGGTGGTGGTCATCATGTTGATGACGACAATGTTGTCATGGATGCGGATGTGGGCGGATATCACAATGGTGCGATGATGGTGATCGGGGTGCTGATGCTGACGACGACGATGTGGGCCCCACATGTGTTCCCTGGCTGCGGCTGCGGCAGAGTCGAGTGCGGGCGCCGTTGCCACTGCGGGTGCGGTCACGAGCAACCGCGAGTGGCCCGACATGTGCCGCCGCCGCCGCCGCCGCAGCCGTCGTCGTCGTCGTCGTCGTCGTCGTCGTCGTCGTCGTCGTCGTCGTCGTCCTCGTCGTCGCCGTCGTCGTCGTCGTCGTCGTCGTCCTCGTCCTCGTTGTCGTCGTCGCCGTCGTCGCCGCCGTCGTCGTCGTCGTCCTCGTCACCGTCGTCGTCGTCGGCGTCCTCGTCGTCGCCGTCGGGGCGCGGGCGCCCGCCGGCGGCCCCCGTCGGCGTGCCCGGCTGCGAGGGCGCGGGCGCCCCTCGGCGCCCCCTTCGGGCGGCGGCGAGGCTGCCGGCGCCCCTCCTCCTCCTCCTCCTCCTCCTCCTCCTCCTCCTCCTCCTCCTCCTCCTCCTCCTCCCGCTCCTCCTCCTCCTCCTCCTCCTCCTCCTCCTCCTCCTCCTTCTCCTCCTCCTCCTCGTCCTCCTCCTCCTCCTCCTCCTTCTCCTCCTCCTCCTCCTCCTCCTCCTCCTCCTCCTCCTCGCTGCCCCTGCTTGGTCCTCCCCGCGCGGCGACCGGCGGCGGAGTGGCCCGCAGCGTGCCTTGGCTTCAGGCAGTGGCGCAGCGTCCTGGCTCGCCGATAGGCCCCACCAAACAAGTCGGGGGTGGACAGAACCCCCAGCAGGGACACGTCGATTGGTGAATTGTGCCTTCTCGGTGCTCGAGAGGGCGCCGTGGCCGTCATTTTCCAGGCTTGCGCCCACCAGGTCTGGGCCTCAGGTCGTTTTCACTAAACGACGCTTTACTAAAGGTGGGTCTGTCCATCCCCGAACAATGTTCTAAGAACCTCTTGTGGCTTCCCACGGGCCTGCCTTGGTTTATCACAGCGGGTTGATGTTCTAAGAACACTTGTTTTTGTTATGAGAACATTCATGGGTTCTAAGAACAATTCGTGGTAGGACTATAGGAATGCCGGGGCGGTCGGTCCCTGCTCCATGGCTGCGGCCGCGGGTGTGGGGGCCCCAGCGGGCGGCCCCAGAAGGCTGCCTCTCGACGTAAGGAAGTCGGGCGTGGCCCTCCACAGGAGGAGTGTTCATTACGCTACCGAGGAACCCCACATACCTATTTTATTTCCCATGTGTACCATCGGTGCTTCTGCTGCTGCTCCTCTTTCTCCTCCTCGGTATCCTCCTGCTGCTGCTTCTGCTGCTGCTTCTGCTGCTGCTGCGTCTGCTGCTGCAGCTGCTGCTGCTGCCGCTGCTGCTGCCCCACCTGCACGTCCTCCTCCTCCTCCTCCTCCTCCTCCTCCTCCTCCTCCTCCTCCTTCTCTACCTCCTCCTCTACCTCCTCCTCCTACCTCCCAGCGCACCCCCTGTGGCGTCGAGGACATGCCACGCCTGCCACGCCCTGGGAGCCTGCAACGCATAGGGCCCCCACCCCCAGCGCACCCCCTGTGGCGTCGAGGAAATGCCACGCCTGCCACGCCCTGGGAGCCTGCAACGCATAGGGCCCCCCCACCCCCAGCGCACCCCTGTGGCGTCGAGGAAATGCCACGCCTGCCACGCCCTGGGAGCCTGCAACGCATAGGGCCCCCACCCCCAGCGCACCCCTTGTGGCGTCGAGGCAATGCCACGCCTGCTACGCCCTGGGAGCCTGCAACGCATAGGGCCCCCACCCCCAGCGCACCCGCTGTGGCGCCGAGGAAATGCCACGCCTGCCACGCCCTGGGAGCCTGCAGCGAATAGGGCCCCCACCCCCAGCACACCCCCTGTGGCGCCCAGGAAATGCCACGCCTGCCACGGCCTGGGGGCCTGCAGCGCATAGGGCCCCCACCCCCAGCGCACCCTCTGTGACGTCGAGGAAATGCCCTGTGTGCTGTGCTGTGCTGTGCTGTGCTGTGCTGCTGTGCGGTGAGCTGTGCTGTGCTGTGTTGTGCCGTGCTGTGCTGTGCTGTGCTGAGTTGAGCTGAGCTGAGCTGTGCTCAGCTGTGCCGTGCTGAGCTGAGCTGAGCTGAGCTGTGCTGAGCAGTGCTGTGAGGAGGAGGGGAAGAGTGAGGTGTGTGAGAGAGAGAGAGAGAGACGGGAAGGGAGGTGTGAGGGTGAGTGTCGCGGGTGCGGCGCGGCAGGGAAGAAAACCATAACCCCACGAAGCATGTGGGGAAAAACAATTCAAGAGCAGTCGGTGCGCTGAAGAATGAAGCCTTTTCGTTGTGGAGGGGCTCCGTGCTCCTTAATTGTTTCACAGCTTGCCTCAGGGTTTCCTTATGTTTTCGATGGGAAATCGAAGCTTAACTTCTGGAAAAAAGGGGCCTCGTTCCTTATTTAGGGTTCCTTAGGTCAACGCCCCGATTGTAGTCTGGGGACAGTTTTTCGAGCATTTTTTATTATTCTGGGATACGTTTTGAGTATTTCCCAGAACATCCTCTCCAGAACATCCTCTCCTTCTCCCTCCCGCCTCCCACCTCCCGTGCCCTTCCCACCTCTCCAGGGAGGGCCCGCCTGAGCGAGGAGGGTATCGGAAACCCATACTATTTGCATGGTTTCGTGCCCCTCCCACCCCTCCAGGGAGGCCCCGCCTGAGCGAGGAGGGTATCGGAAACCTATACTATTTACATGGTTTCGTGCCCCTCCCACCCCTCCAGGGAGACCCCGCCTGAGCGAGGAGGGTATCGGAAACCAACACTATTTACATGGTTTCGTGCCCCTCCCACCCCTCCAGGGAGGCCCCGCCTGAGCGAGGAGGGTATCGGAAACCCATACTATTTACATGGTTTCGTGCCCCTCCCACCCCTCCAGGGAGGCCCCGCCTGAGCGAGGAGGGTATCGGACACCCATACTCTTTGCATGGTTTCGTGCCTTTCCCACCTCTCCAGGGAGGCCCCGCCTGAGCGAGGAGGGTATCGGAAACCTGGACTATTTGCATGGTTTCGTGCCCCTCCCACCTCTCCAGGGAGGGCCCGCCTGAGCGAGGAGGGTATCGGAAACCCATACTATTTACATGGTTTCGTGCCCCTCCCACCCCTCCAGGGAGGCCCCGCCTGAGCGAGGAGGGTATCGGACACCCATACTATTTACATGGTTTCGTGCCCTTCCCACCTCTCCAGGGAGGCCCCGCCTGAGCGAGGAGGGTATCGGAAACCCATACTATTTACAAGGCTTCGTTTCTTGAGCACCTGTCCTCCCTCCTTTCTTTCGTCTGCCCTGTCGTGCGTACTTACTCGTTCGATGAGCTTCTCCTTCGTGTTGATGTTGTCGTACCCCTATGGGTCCCACGAAACCGTTAAAATCTTTGTGTGGGGAACTCCGTTAGCATAATTTTATGTTTTCGCCCCAAATCCGCCTGCAGGGGGGCATGCCCGACCCAACTCTCGATGCGGTGGGGTGAGGTTTGGGCCCGCGCGGGCGCCCGCTGGCGGCCCAGCACGAACCCATCAGCCAGGTCAGGCCCCTGCCAGCAATCGGAGAGTATACAGGTGTCCTGGCCGCAGCATCTTCTTGCCCTCCTGGCTCTCCTCTGCTCCTCCCCTCCCGCCGTCATTCGGACCCTCAAGAGCCTCTGTCAGTGCTGCTCCCCCTCTCGCGGCACCGGTGGGCCTGCCAACGCGCGGGCAGCAAGCCGAAGAGCGCATGATGAGGCTCGCGTGTGCGCCCCTGCTGTCGATCCTGCTCTCCATGCTCGCGCGGTGGGCCGTGGCGGAGCTCGAAGACCAAGAAGACAAGAAGACCGCGTGAGCATCACTTCAGCCGGGCCTGTCCCTCTGCAGGAGGAATATTGAAAAATAGTCCAAAGATAGTCTGGGGACGATTTTGTGATGATCATTGTTCGACTGTTTCCCTACCTAGGCTCTGCCTGGAAGGGTTCTTACTCTCTGGGCTTAAAGGGGCCGGGCAGTGGAAAGCGCCCCGGGCGGTTCCCCCAGTATCCGCCCCGCGGTTCCCCCAGTTACGCGTCCCCTTCGCTTAGCGTTGCTTATATAATCTTAGCTTAGCTTATTGCATCTTAGCTTAGCTTAGCTTAGCTTCATCTTAGCTCAGGTTTGTCTTAGCTTAGCTTACCTTCATGCCCGACCAGGCTCTGTCTAGAGAGTTAGCTTAGCTTAGCTTAGCATAGCGCAGCGCTTCATTAGCATAACATAGCATACCATAGCCAATCATATCATATCATACCATAGCATACCCTAGCATAGCGCAGCATATAATAGCATAGCATAGCAGAGCATAGCATATCGTAGCATACCATAGCCAATCAGATCATATCATATCATATCATAGCTTAGCATAGCACAGCGCAGCCTGACATAGCACATCATGGCATAGCATAGCATAACATAGCATAGTGCAGCATATCATAGCATAACATAACATAGCGCAGCATAGCATGGCATAGCATAGCATAGCATAGCATAGCAACTAATGCTGCTTTCCTAGGGGCTCCAACTTCTAGGTAGGGTCGCACTGGGGTAATTTTGAATATTGTTTGGCTATTTTTCATTATTGACGCTTCGCGTATCCCCACCTGCCTCGTTCGCCGCCCTGGACTTTGCTTTCGCCGTCTGCCTCTTCGCTGGCGGCCGCGACCGAAAAAGTATCCCCACCAGCCCATCCAGAAACGATGCCCATGAGAGTTGACGGGGGTAGAGAGGAAGAGACTCGCATATTCAAACAGCGAGGGAGGCCGGCCTGGACGGCGTGTTGGGGCCATCTCCGGGCCCGCATGGGGGGGGGGAGGGAGCGAAGAGGAGGAGGAGGAGGAGGAGGAGGAGGAGGAGGAGGAGGAGTAGGAGGAGGAGGAGGATGAGGGAGGAGGAGGAGGAGGAGGAGGAGGAGGAAGAGGGACGAGGAGGGAGGGGGAGGGAGGAGGAGGGAGGAGGAGGGAGGGGGAGGGAGGAGGAGGAGGAGGAGGGAGGAGGAGGGAGGAGGGAGGAGGAGGAGGAGGAGGAGGGAGGAGGAGGAGGAGGAGGAGTTCGAGTTCGAGTTCGCGAGTTCGCGGGCCTCGGGGGTCGAGGGTCGGGCGCCCGCCCAGCCGCTTCCCCAGCGGAGGGGCACGGCCCCGCCGAAGGGCCTCGCGGGCTCGAGCTTCGCCCCGAGCTCCCTGCAGCCATGGCAGCGAGCTGCCTGAAGCTCATCGCCTCGGCCTGCGACCTGGAGCGCCTCCGGGTGCTGCTCGGGCCAGACCGCCCGCCTTCGCCCCCCCCCCCCGAACTGCTTGGCGCCCAGCTCCGTGTCCAGCGCCGTGCCCCGGGGCCGCGGGCACTCCGTCTGGCCGTGCTCCTCCACGCTGCTGTCCACCACGTGCACCTTGAGTATCCACTGGGGGTCACCAGGTACCCAGCATCCACCACGCTGCTGGTTCTGACCCTAGGCGAGCCACTTTCCTCGTTGGGAGAAGGGCTGAGGCGGCTTGGCCTTTGCTTCGCGCCAACTGGACCTCCCTCTCCGCTCCAAGCTGTAGGGGGCCGTGATCTCCAGCTTGCTCACGAAGGTACGCCTGCTCTCTGCGTCGTGCATCTGCTTCTTGCTGCACCCGCGGTGGGGGGAGCGGAGGCTGAATCTCCTGCGTCCCCCCGCGCCCTCCAGCCCTCTCGGCTGGAGGCGCGCCTTGCCGAGGTGGGCGTTCACGTTGGAGCCCCCTGCCAGAGGGACCGGATCCCGTAGCGGAGGAAGGCGTGCCCCTTGGGGAAGGGGCATCATGAAGGGCAGCATCCGCAAGCCCACCCTTCTCTGCCGGCACCGCTCCTTGGCAGAGCAGCTCCCCGACGATGGAGTAGCTATCTGGGACGATGTCCTGGTGATCCATCTCCACCGTGGCCACAGCATCGACCGCGTCGGTCATGATGACGACACCGTGGGGGAGGCTGTCCGCGATGTTGTCGTGGTGGCACATGTGGTCGCCATGCGGCGCCGTGGTCAGGTGAATCAGGCCGCCACGCACCGCACTTCCTAGCATGGTGTCATGCTCCTCCTTGGCTTCGTGAAGTCGCATGTCCTTATCCCGGGCACGTTGATGTAGTACTGCCATCCTTTGCTCGTGGATGCTGGAGCTCTCTCTCTCTCTCTAGATCTATATATCGGAGTTCCTGCGCTTGATGATGCCGACCTTGGTGCACGTCGTGCTAGCAACTGCACCCGCGCAAAGCTTGCCGACGGGGGTCGTGGCGTCGATGAAACGCCCAAGTTTCTTGTGGGGTCCGATGCCTTTCTTAGGGTTGCTCAGGACCTCCAAGCCCTCCGTGGTGGCTGCCGTGCATGGCAGGCGTAGCTTCACACGTCGGCGTTGCTGCGCCCAGGCTCCACGCCTCACGCAGATGAAGACTGGCTTGGCGATCTCATTGGTGTCTAGGGTCCCTATATAGATCACGTCCACCAGCCTGTGCCTTTGAGGGTTCTGCATGTACTCCCTCAGGGAACCTGGGGAGCCTCGATAACCGGTGAGTGGAAGTTGCGTTCCAGGCGTGTGTAGTTGCAGACAGGTCTCGCACTGCACACCGAGCTCACCCTCCTTCCAATGATGCCATGTCTCCTGCGTGGTACTTGCTGCTCGACGATGCGCAACTGGCCGTGGTGTCCACCTTGTCTGGCCGTCCTTGTCGAATATGGGGAGCATGCTGGCCACGAGATGCGCAATCTTGCCGGTCCTAGTGACAGCCTCGTCGATCTCCTCCGCGACCTGCTCGTCGGGTGGCGCGTGCATAGTGGTAGCAAGCTTCGCCCGCAAGTCTGCCGCAATGTTGGCGTCCGTCAGCCTGCGCAGCCCCTGACCTGTGCGCCTTGACGTGATGGTACTGCTGAACATACTTGAAGCCATCCATCGACTGTGCAAAGTGTACAACGCACGCATAGGGGGTCTTGCTCTTCAGCTGGTGACCCTTGGCCTTGTTGCCAAGCTTGATGGCTCCAGTGAAATCCGCGTAGATCTGGCAAGAACAATCGGCGATCTGCGAGACGAAAGCTGCGCCCAAGTGCTCGCCCATGGCCGACGATTGGCAGCGAGGCGGGGGCGGGAGCTTGCATGGATCAGATGGGCGTGCTGAGTCGCGGGTCCAGGACCGCGACGCTCCAACCAGCGCGCTGGAACTCGCGGGCCAGTGGCTATGTGCAGGACCCATCGATGGCAATCTTTATACACGCATCCTCAGTTGCAAGGCCATCCTGCGCCATCTGCTCAGGAGTGGCATCCTTGACGATACCGCGCGCGTCGAGGATCTCACATCTCACCCCGAGGGCCAGGGGCGGGGCGGCTGAGGTAGGATAGGCGACAGCCCCTTGCATGAAACCAGGCTCATCCCCTCGCTGCCGAATCTGATCGAAGAGCGCCTCTGGCACCTCAGCTTCTGTTCGTGCTTGCTGGGCCTCAGGCCGCGCAAAGCCGACGAGGCGATGGAGAAGGGCATCTTCAGCTCCACATTGGCATCTCCCATCGGATGGGCACCCTGCAAGCTGAGCTCGCCGTTGGGTACTCCACCGCAAGCCGCATTCATCATGTAGAAGTTCTGGCGAGCCTTGCATCGCTGACTCTTGGCCGAGATCATGGGCGCTGGGATATCGAATGTCATCCTCGTTGCGTCGCCGAGCCCCATCTTGCTGGCAAGCGCTTTCCCGTGCTGACATTGGGCCCCTTGCTGCAGCATCGTGGGCAAGATGCCTGGCGTTAGCTGATCCACGTTCGCTCCATCTCCTCGGTGGTTGATCCATAGTTGCCCCGCCTTCGGCGCCCATCCTGCTCGTTGCATGGAGAGCGCTGCGCGCTGCGCGCTGCAGCGGCCCCATGGCATTGCCCGAGCTGCTGCGCAGCCCTGGCAGCCCCACAGCCCGCCGCCATCATGTAGTGAGTAGCGCGAGTGGAACAGACCAGGCGATGCACTGGGCGAAGCGCTGGGCGCTTGATAGCCGTCGCGCTCTGCGACGCTGGCGGGGCGCGTCCCCCGCTACTGTCGACTTGTGACTTGCAATAACAAGTCTGCAGCTGCGGTTGCGACGCAGCTGCCCAGACCGTTCGAGGCCACCACGTTGCTGGAACCAGCGCTGTCACGACCGTGGGCCCCCCCAGCAGCGCCAGCTCCGCAGTTGTGGAGACCCCGCCGTGGCGCATGTCGAGGAAGCGAGTCACCCGGGAGTCGTCGTCGGTAGCGCCCGAGTTGTTTCTGGCGTGGTCGGTAAATTCGCAGTCTGTCTTGGTGCTTCCGTCTCATGTGCTTGACCAGCCGTCGTCGTCCGCCTGCGGTTTGTCCGTGCCCAGGTAGGTGGCCCCCCTCTGGTTCGCGTTGAGCTCCAGGCGCAGCTGCTCGGCGACTTCCTTGCTGATGCTGACCGAGCTGGCAACGACCGCCAGCCCATCGTTGAGTCGAGCTCCCAGGCGCTTGGCGGTGGCGAAGAAGTTTTTTCCCAGCGCGCACTGCTCGTGAGATCGCGATGCCCTTGGTGCCACCGTTTACGCAACGCGAGGCGTCGTCGACGTCGGGCGAAAACCTCGCCAGGGGGCGGAGAGTGACATGCTGATCACATTGCTCTAGAGCATGCGCTTTCCCCAGCAGGAAGCCCATCATTCGCATGCCGCGGCTGCGATCTGCGGCGTTGGCGAAGACGTATGATTCGTGGCCCTGTCGCACCAGCTTACCCCGAGCATCATCCAGGGAGATGCTCTCGTAGTACTTGCTGTAGCCTGCGATGATAGTGACTGTGTGGCGCCCAGTGGATACGTCCTGCTCCGCATCCACAGCCAGGATCCAGGCGCTGCCGGTCGCGCCCTTGTTCTTCGCCGCGCCCCGAAAGGGACGCACCAATTGCTGTTGTATTTGTGGCAGTGCTGGCTCCCGCAGATGCTGCCATACTGTGTATGCCGCTGGATGCGCGATTATCAGCTTGTGTTTACCTGCTGCCATGGGCAACATCGGCATCACCTTCCACGTGAGCTGTGTCGGGCAAGGCCCAGGCGCTTCACGTGCCAGCATGATGTCGCGCACAACTTCCAGCGCGTCGCCACTCGGGCGCTGCGCTGCAGGTGGGCGGGGTGGAATCCGTCGAGGCTACCGGAGGTCTTCGCGCTGACGGAGTTGGAGGGCCTTCTGATGTCCCTTGGTGTCGGACGAGCAAGGGTGGCTCGGTCAGGGATCCACGCCTGTGGCTGCCGTAGTAGCCCTCCAAACTATGGCAAGCTTGTCCCCCGTGCCCTCCACGGTGTAATGCGGGCGTCCTGTGGCGCCGTGCTCGCAGCCATTGACTGTCGTAGGCGCCTGCGCGTCTCTGACTCGGGTAAGGCGATGGAACTTGCCTGCGCCTCCAGCGCATGCACCATCACAACATTCCTTCCAGCGTTTGGTGGAATCGTCGTTGGCGAGCTGCATGGCGTAGCTGATGCCCTCGTCAAGGTCCTCCAAGAGGTGGGTGATGTCATCGCGTGTGCGCGCCCTTTTGGACCAACCGCCTTTCCTGCTTCACCGAGGAGTCCAATCGCGCGCTGAGATTCTGCCCAACGTATTCTACAGTATATAAGGAAGCCCTGCACCTCACCATCGTAGGCGAGTCGTCCCGCAGCATCTCCAGCTCCATCTTTCGCAGGAACCAGCCCGCGCATGCTTTCCTGAAACCACTGCCAGCCGCCTGCAATAGCCTGCACGCCCTCACCAGAAACACTCTCATGATAACGCTCTACCCAATGTGGTTGCAGCGAGCGAGCATAGGAACTTGCCTTGATGTCAGCGCTGGTGAGGCGTTCACCGCGCATCGCAGCTCGAACAGCCCATTTACCCCAAGCCTTAGGAAACGCTGCGCTACCGGCGCTACCGTCGCTGTCTCCTTCTTGGCCACGCGTGAGGCGTCCGCTGCAAAGTTGCGCACCAGTGACCAAGTATCCTCCTCCGAGGAGGGGCCGTGCGCCACCTAGGAAGCGAGCTTCGCCTTTCAAACATGCGTGAGATACCCCGCCTTGCTGTTCTCCGCCACAAGTTGCAGTTGCACCGGCCGGTGTGGTTTCGTAATCCATCCAAGGTCTGAGCTGCATGTGACCAACATTATCATGGCTCCTGTTGAGAGCCCGAAGTAGCCCGGCGTGGTGGGGCTCGATGCCGCCCTGCTAGCAGGGTAACGCGGTACCGTTAACGCCAGCTTCGCCCGCACGAGGAAACTATAGTCGCGCGCCACCTGTGGATTCATGTTTCAGTCGCCGCCTACGATGATGGGGCACTGCTGCCCCGCCATGGCGAGACCCGCCGCCGCGAGGGTCTTCGCGCCGCGCATGCTTATGCCCTCCGCCGTGCGCAGGTAGATGTCGAAGACATTGATGGGTGGCCAATGCGGAAGCCTCACGACCACATGCTGTGCTCCACCTGCAACCAACTCCGTGCCGCAGGTGATTCTATCATTCACGTCTCCGACACGGCGCTGTGGAGCTTTACTCGGGTAAGTCGGTCCTCGAAGCCCAGTTCCCTCCCGCGCGAAGGCCGCAAGCACGGCTGGTGGAAGGTGTCCCAGAGCAGCCTGACCTGGCACAACTATGCATTGCCATCCGTGCGCCGTGGGCCGCGAGCTTAAGCTTTCGCAGTCGCCAATGGCATGCCCGATCTCTTGTGCCGAGGTGACCATTGCAGTAGGGCATCGAAGCCGTCGTTGCATGGTCTTCTTGCCCTGATTCGCGTTGATCGTCTCGAAGGTGCGCGTCGTCTCGAGCAGCTCGGGGATTTCCTGGAGCGGTGGGCGTGGGCCACGCAGACGAAGCCCACGGACCCGCGGTCGAGCGTCGCGCGCTGGGCCCGCCGCCTGTGCAGACAGACCCGCCTGCAGTCCTGCGGCGCTGCGTGTCCTGCACGCTGGCGACTGCCTCAAGCAGCCCGTCCTTCGTCCAGGTTGCCGGTTGCTCGCCGTCCCTGTGGAGCAGCGCCCAGAGCTGCTCGACGTCTTCCAGAACCAGGGCCACGAACTCCTGCCCCGCGCTCTTCCACTCGACCTTGGAGGTGGTTCTCGTCCACGGGGCCAGTGTCTCCTCCTTCCTGCTCTCCAGGTTGCTCGTCTTCATCATCGCCATGATCAGGCACAGGGATAGCAGCAGCCGTCGAGGCCAGCTTTCATTCGACCTTGCACAAGGCCTCGATGGCATTCTTGAAGTGGGGGCTGGCCTTGACCACCAGCAGCGCCTCTTTCGCCTCAGGAGCTCGGAGTAGCTCGTTGTCGAAGTCGAACTCGATGATGTCTTCCGCCGCGAAGCTGGCCAGTTTCGTCGTCGCTGTCGGCCTCTCACATCGCGCTTCCAGCTTGAAGACCTCCACTTCGGCGCGCTTTGTCGAGATGGCCTCCTGCTTCTCCAGGATCTTTTCGGTGGCGCCCGCGAGCTGCTCCTGCAGGCTCTTGTGGCCGCTCTCGTACCTGTCCAGCTTCTGCGTCGTGGCTTTGCGCGCAGCGCCTGGGGGGCGATGCGCCCGCGCTTGCTGTCGAAGGTCCTCGAGCGCGCGCTGGTGAAGAAGGCGCAGCGCCGGTGGTCCTCCGTCCTTCTCCACCTTGCTGCGCGCTTTGAGGCCCATCTCGCGCCAGTTGGTCTTCTTCTGCAGGGCGGTCCGCTGGCGGAGGCTGGACTCGCCGCCGCCCTGCTCCTCCTTGGACCACGTGCTCGGCATGGTCGCAGCTGCTCCCGTGCCATCTGCCGAAGTCTTGTGGCGAGCTCCTCGAGGCCGACGTGCTCCTTGGACCGCGGGGCGCGCTTGCGTGCCATCTGCCCCGAGGTAGCCGCAAACAGCCCCTGCAGGGCGTCGCGAGCCTCCTTCGCAGCGTCGACCACGCGCCGCGGAGCCGACTTTGCCGCGCGAGCACGTGGCGCGGGGGGCGCCCGGTTGCTGGCCCTGGCGCACCAGCAACCCCAGAACGGCGTCTCGGGGCCGCGCAACACCCGCAGCTCGGGGGGGCCGGGCGCTATCCCGCCTGGCGAAGAGCCGCGGTACTCCTCCAGCCGCCTCGCCGCTAGCCACAGGCGTTCCTGCAACGCGGGCGAGAGCCTGCCATGCCAGGCGCGGAGGAGGGCGCGGTCCTCCGCGCGGCGCTAGCGCGCCCTGTGGTGTGCCGCCGCTTCACGCGGCGGCGGCGCCGTGGGCGCCGGTCCCAGCGCGCGATGGGGGGGGGGACATCCAATCGCGTCTCCGCTGACGGACATGGTCGACATGGTCCAGTAATACATCGAGCTCGGGAAGGGCCAGCTGTTGTCGGGAGCAGCCCCGCGACGCCCTTGGAGAGGGAGATTTTCGCGTCTGCTCGACGGCGGCAGGTTGATCACATGATGAGCAGCACCAGGCTAGCAGAACTAGTGGCGAGAGGTCACGTCGACCCGCCCACAGTGAGCCGTGCATTCAGCAGCCAAGCCACTACACATAATCACGAGGCCCTCCCAGCGACTCCTGCAATTAGAATGCCGTCGCAGTCGCGACACAGGAGCAAGGGGAAGGGAAAGGATAAGGGGAGGGGTGGGTCGTCGTCGTTTGTCGCGGACGGTGGGGCGGGGGGTAAGGGTATCTGAGCTACTCTGTTCACCCGGCGCCACAGGAGCTGGCCCCCACAGGGGGTTATTTGCTTCTCGGGGTTGCCAGCCTGGCCAGTGCCACCGCCAGGGGTGAGCAGTCGGCCATCTAATCTCAAATGTGCGTCGGGTTCGTAGGTACACTTCCCAGGATCCCGAGCTTGAAGCCACGAGCCCATGTCGGGCCAGTGTAACTTTTTCGAGCTTAGGTGGACCCCACGGGTTTTGAGTCTTGAGTCTTGAGGGGGAGGAGAAGGAGGAAGAAGAGGAGGAGGAGGAAGAGGAGGAGGAGGGAGGAGGCATGAGGAGCAAAACGGGGAGAAGGAGGACGAAGAAATCTCGCAGTCTGCCGTCTTGGGGCTCTCTTGGGCCTCTCTTGGGGCGCCCTGGGGCCCTATTGGAACCATCTTGGGCCTCGGAAGGCCATCGAAAACAAAAGGACTATAAGGCCAAAGTCATTGATATTCCGAAAGATTTGACTTGATTTCGGTTTCTTGGCAGCCTCTTGGGGAGGCTCCGTGGCCACTCGGAACCGTCTTGGAGCGGTCTTTGGGCCCTCTTGGGGCGCTTCTGGGAGCCTTGGGGGCGCTCTGGGTCCATCTTGGAGGAGATCGGTCAAAAAAGGGGGAGCTTCAAGTAGCGTCGCCTCTCGAGAGTCTCTAACAATTCCGCTTGGGCCCCTCTTGGGGCGCTATTGGGCGCTCTTGGGGCCGGTTTGGGGCTCTCTTGGGCATCTCGTGGGGCCCTCTTGGGCCATCTTGGAGCCATCTTGAGGCCCTGGCAGGCCATCGTAAGTAAAAAGGCGAGAAGGCCAAAGTCATTAATTTTCGGTGCGTTTTTGAAGGATTTGGGCACATCTCGGCGGCATCCTCGGGAGGCTCCGTGGCCATCTCGAGCCGTCTTGGACCGGTTTTGGGGCCTCTTGGGGCATCTTGGGACCATCTTGAGCCAGCTTGGACTATCTTGAGCTATCGTGGAGGTCATCTTGGGCTTTCTGAGGCCGCTTAGGGGGCCATTCGGAGGCCTCTTGGAGGCCTTTTCGGGGGCCTCTTGGGGCGCTATTGTAACCATCTTGGGGGCCTCTGGGGAGCCTTGAAGGGCCTCTTGAGGCCATCTTGAAGACGGTCGGTCAAAAAAGGGGGGGGACTCGATTTAGATCCCCCCTCGGGGGCCACGATCCTCGTGAGTGGTGGCAGAAAATAGCCCTCCCAATTGCCGAAAAGGAGCCTCCGACATTTCGCGATCCCTCCAACAAAAACCTCAGGGAGGGGAGGGGGACAGTTCGCCTCCCCGAAGGGAAGGGGGGTCGTGGAAGAGGAAAGAGACCCTCCTTAGACCACCTGTCGCCCAAAGGGCTGGTGGGGCTTTCGTCCAAAATCCGTCTGCAGGAGGGCATGCCCGACCTAAACATAGACTTTCGGAGGTCCGCGCGGATCTCTTGGGTCGGTGCTGGACCCTCTCGGCAGCGCCTCTGGCGCCGCCCCTGGCGCGCTCCGCGCCCTACAGCGGGACGGGGTCCCAGCGCCGACCCGAGAAATCCGAGCGGTCCTCCGCGGAAGTCTTGCTTGGCATCGCTCGGACGTGTGCATTTTTCCTTCAGCGAGGACCATCGAGGAGCATCCTTGATGATTTGGCGAAAAAGCAACGCACGAAACCGAAAACAAAAACACAGGGAATGGACGTCCGAGCGATGCCCAGCTTGGCTGTGCGCATTTGTTCCCGGAGATCCAACGCATTGAAAAACACAGGACGGAGTTGTTTCGCAATTTTCAGCCTGGAGGGGCCCTCGCCAAGCCCCGGGGCCGTCAAGAAGCGGCTCGGGATGAGAAGCCCGTCCCGGGGATGGGGTCGAGACTTCCATGGGGCCCCGCATTGAAAAAGTCACGACGCCAGGAGCAGCCCCCGGCCGCTGGCCTGGACTGCGAGCCGGGGGACGTCGACTTCGAGACCGTGCAGATCGACGGGGAGGATCGGGGGCGACGGGGCCTGCACGCAGAAGGCGCTGCCCCTGGCCTGGGCCCGGGGTCGGCGCACGTGCCCTCGTGCCCTGGCCAGGGTGGCACGTGCGCTGAGCTTCGGGCCCGGGCCTCGAGCCCGAGCGCGAGGCCTGGAGCCCGAGGCCTCGAGCCCGAGCCCGAGCCTGGGCATGGGGGCAGCGCGCGTGAGCACAGACCCCGCCGCTCCCACGAGGACGTGGTCTTCCTCCGGGCGGGCCCCGGCTGCCCGAGCGCGGAGCCCGAGCTGCCCTCCGGCGCCGCGAGGGGCGCCGCCACCACCAGCGTGGCGGGCGCCGCCGCGGCAGGGGCCACCACCACCACCGGCGGCTGGGAGGTTGCCGCCGCGGGCGTCGCGGGGGACACCACCACCGGCGCGGAGGCGGCCACCAGCGCCGAGGCGACCACTGGTGCCGCCGCCGAGGAGACCACAGCTGGCGCCGCCGATGAGGCCACTGGCGCCGCCGCCAGCAGCACTGGCGGCTCAGAGGAGGCCGGGCTCGCCGGGGGGCCCGAGGAGGCGGCGCACACGTCGTTGCATCCGGCGCTGGCGGTGGCCTCGGCCGGCTCCGACGAGCCCGCGGCCATCCTCGCCGATGGGCGTGCGCAAAAGGCGACTAGGACCTCCTCTGTGAGCTCCCAGGAAGCGCCTAGGGCGGCGGAGGCGGCACACACTGCGTTGCGGGCGGCGCTGGCGGTGGCCTCGGGCGGCTCCGACGAGCCCGTGGCCATCGTCGCCGATGGCCGTGCGCAAAAGGCGACCAAGACTTCCTCGGTGGCCCCGCAGGAAGCGCCTCGGGGCGCCTGGCCGGTCTGGCTCCAGGCCGCAGGTGGTGCCAACGGGAGCCACCACTCCAGCTCCTCCTGAGGCTCAAGGAGATTTCTGGACGCTGGGAGTTGCTTTGGTCAAGGGAGGAAAAACCACCCGGACCCGATAGTTGGCGTTTACGAAACGGCCCTGGGCGTTTACTAAACAGCCCTGCCCTGTTCGTTTCCTTCTTTGGGTGCGTTTACTAAAGGCCCTCGGGGTGGCGTGATGGGGGTTGATTTGTTGCCCTCTATGTGGGGCCTTTGGATTGGCACGGCTCCTCGGGGAAGTGGCGTTCTTCCTGGAGGAGGAGGGTGGAGGAGGAGGAGGAGGAGGACCAGTGTAAAACCAGGAATCATCAACGATGTTGGAAGTAACCCTCCCTCCAAGCTCCCTCTTCATAGGCCCCCACAACGGTTCATTTCCATTGAGGGAACTGCCTCGTTGGAAGACAACCGTTTGAATATCCTGAAGCATGCCGAAACATGGTCTTCGGGATTTCAACGCCGCGTATCAACTTGACTGCTGCGTCTTGACGATGCAGAATCGTGCCCGAGCGCCATTTATGGGACTTCAACACCGCGAATCAACATAACTGCTGCGCCAGCGTAATCCCGAATCCTTCCAAAGCGCAATTTCTGGTACGTTGATCATGGGAATCCGTGAACATCTTGCAACTGATGAAACGAATGTGCGCGTCGCTAGGGCGAGATCCACATGTTGAAAAAGAACCGCCCTCAACCCGCGAAACTCTTGCAACCCTTCAAAAACAAATGTGTACAGCGCTAAAGCGAGAACCACATTCTGAAAACCACCCGCCCTTAATACGTTATGAAACTCTTGCAACTGTTTAAAGCGAATGTGCGCGGCGCTAAGGCGAGAGCCACATTTTGAAAACCACCCGTCTTCCATCCGTGAAACTCTTACAAATGATTCAAACGAATGTCCGCGGCGCTAAGGCGAACACCACATTTTGAAAACCACCAGCCCTTCATCCGTGAATCTGTTGTTATTAAGTTTCAGAGTCATAACTGGTGAGGAAGTTTCACGCGAAACGCCCTGCCCGCCCTAAAAACTGGCCTCGGGGTGCGACAGGGAGGAGTTATATATGAGGAGAACGAATGGAGAAGGAGGAGGAGGAGGAGGAGGAGGAGGAGGAGGAGGAGGAGGAGGAGGGGGAGGAGGGGGAGGCGGGGGAGGGAGAGGAGGGGGAGGATGGGGAGGGGGGGAGGGGAGGAGGGGGAGGCGGGGGGAGGAGAAGGAGGAGGAGGAGGAGGAGGAGGAGGAGGAGGAGGAGGAGGAGGAGGAGGAGGAGGGAGGACAAGGAGGAGGAACAGGAGGAGGAGGAGGAGGAGGAGGAGGAGAGGAGGAGGAGAGGGGAGGGCGAGGG
>CAUYUJ010016651.1:0-79377 GCA_963575745.1 Prorocentrum cordatum | reverse complement strand
GGGAGGCCCCGTGCCTCGCCCTGGCGCTGGGGCTCGCGCTCTTCATCTCCCACAGGGTGTACGACCGGAACGTTCGCGCGCCCAGGCTGCGCAAGGATCGGGGGTACGCTCGGACCGTTTTTTGGGGGATCCCCATAGGGGAACGAACAATGACATACAGTCGGGGCCCTGAAGAAGGAACCCTTTTCGTTGGGGAGGGGCTCCGCGTTCCTTAAGTGTTTCGCAGCTTGCCTCAGGTTTTCCTTATGATTTCGATCGGAAATCGAAGTTTAACTTATGGGAAAAAAGGGGCCTCGTTCCTTATTTTGGGTTCCTTAGGTCAAGGCCCCGACTGTAGACATAAGAATTCGGAGGTCCGCACGGAATTCTCGGATCCGCGCGGGAGGCCCCCTGGCGGCGCCTCCGGCGCCGCCCTTGGCGCGCTGTGCGCGCCACGGGGGCCCCCCAGATGGTCCGAGTGGACGGGGTCGGAGGATTGCGCCGCACCGCGGATGCCTCGGCGATGCGGCTCGATGTGGAGACCGACTTCCTCCACGCCAGCGTCGTCGATGCATTGCCGGCGTCGACGATACATCGCCGATGCATCGTCGATCCACGCCGATGCATCGCCGATGCCGCACGATCCTCCGACCCCATCTACTCGGACCCCATCTAGAAGGCCTCCCATCGGTCGTTGAAAGTAGGTATTCTTGGATTTCCAGATCCCAATCTACTTTCGCCGCTTTCCTACTTCAGTGATCGATTGATCTTCCCTCTTCCCTCCTCTTTCAGGAGGCGGGCGGAAGCCTAATCTACTTCCAATGCCTTCCTACGTCATGGTTCTACCTACTTCTTCTGACCGATGGGTACGGCCGGACCGGGGTATGAGATCGAGGTCGGTTTTCGGAGAGGGTGCCCCAAGGTTCTTCGTGTCTACAGAATGTTATTGTGCATCCTGGGGGGGGTATGCTCGAGTGATCTCGTGGTTTGTGGTGTTCTGGGCGGCGGAGGGTCTCATGCTCTTGACGGATGTTATTCTGCCCTAGGTCCGACCGTATGATACTTTGCCCTGGGATGCTATCCCACGGCGGGGTTCGGGAACGATTCCAGCTGGATGCCCACACACAGTCAACACGCCTAGTTAGTGAGGACGCGCATCTTCATCCAAGGTACCCCTTGTGTCCTCTGCCGCTCTCGCTGGTCGCCCGCCGCCAAACGAATCTCAGCTTCGGCCTCCAAGTCGGAGGGCACCAACTATACACCTACACCGATCCAGCCCAGGCCGATCCTAGGCCCAGGATCGGTGTATATGCATTCTGCCCATGGCAGGAGGGTATATACACCGATCCTGGGCCCAGGGTGATCCTGGCCGGGATCGGTGTTGGTGTATAGTTGGTGCCTTCCTATCCAAGCGCCTTGCGTCCTTACCACCCGTCCTATCGATACGTTCTGGCTGTGCCCTTCCCGCCGGGGGCCGTTGCGAGCGCTCTTTCTCGGACCCCGCCTCTGCCCCTGCCCCTGCCCCAGGTCCGACCGTATGACACCTCGCCTCCTCCTCCTCCCCCTCCTCCTCCTCCTCCTCCTCCTCCCCCTCCTCCTCCTCCTCCTCATCCTCCCTCCTCCTTCTCCTCCTCCTCCTCCTCCTCCTCCTCCTCCTCCTCCTCCTCCTCCTCCTCCCTCACGGCGGGGTTCGGGAAGGGTCCCAGCTGGATGCCCACATGCAGACAGCACGCCCAGTAAGGACGCGCGTCTGTCCACGAGTGAGCTGTCCACAGCGCGCCCATCGCACGTCGCACAACCAATTTCATTGATTTCTTCAGTGGTCCGTGCGGGGACAGATCGTTTTTGCCCATCTGTCCACAATGGGCCCGTTGCCGCCCGCCCCGACCCCCGCCCCTCGAGTAGGGGGTCGACTGCAGAGTTGATTTGCCCCAAGCTTTCTCTTCCCGCCGAGTCTTATACGCACAGATCCGTCGATCCGCAGACATCCTGCGCACTCCTCGTGGATGCGACGAGCAGGCCGAGCTTGCGGCACCTCCGTTTCCCAGTCCATCCCCTGCCTCGAGAGCCGTTGCCCCTGCCCTGCCCCGACGCTCCCCCCCCCCCGGCAGGAGCGGGCCGCAGCGCAGGCCGCCTGGCGCACGGCGCCCGCGCGGGAGGAGGACCTCGAGGAGCGGGCGCTGCGGAGCGCCGAGGAGCCGAAGGGAAACAAGCTCCTCCTCCTCCTCCTCCTCCTCCTCCTCCTCCTCCTTCTCCTCCTCCTCCTCCTCCTCCTCCTCCTCCAGGCTCTGCGGCCGCTGCCGAGCCCCGCAGTCGGGCCGAGGTACAGGTCAGAGGAGGAGAGGGTGGCCATGCCACTAGCCATCCCTTGTCTTCCTCTTTTTGGGGGGCCTCCTGGGAGGCCCTCGTCGCCACCGCTGGATGCTCCTCGAGATGCCGGTCAGAACGCGCCCCCGGAGAGGTCCGGGGAGTAGCGGTATTGGTACTTTGTGGTATCCCCAAGGAAGGTTCTGCATCCGTTGCCGAGCCCCACAGCCAGGCCGAGGCATAAGACCGAGGTCGGTTCGGGGAGGCTGCCCTCATGTTTCTCGTGCCCGTTGGACGTTCTTGTGCATCCTGGGGGAGGCTGCCCTCGCATACTCTGCGCGGTTTTTTGTTGGCCGGCGGAGGATCTCCTGCTCTGAAGGGGTGCTGCTTCTGCCTTGGGTTCGATTGTACGGTCCTCGTGCTGCCATCTGAAGGAGCGCCGAGTGAGGAGCGACGGGGATTCCATTCTCTACTGGCAGCCCCGAGCCTCGGTCACGAGGAGGCTCCGCTGCGCCCAGAGCTCGAGAGCGGCCCGAGAGCCGGCTGTCTCTCTGGAGCCCTGCCACGCGGATCTCTCCAGGCCAGGGCTCTCCCAAGGCTGGGCCGCGGCTTCCCGAACCCCGCCGACGCGGAGGCCCCCAGTCGGCCCGCGCAGGAGGAGGAGGAGGAGGAGGAGGAGGAGGAGGAGGAGGAGGAGGAGGAGGAGGAGGAGGAGGAGCACCCAGGCATCACAGATGGGGCCCGAGCAACTGGGATCGGAGCATCGTGTCTCATCGCCGATGCATCCGCGATGCGGCTCGATGTGGAGCCTGATCTTCTCCACGCTGGGTCGCCTCACCTTAAACGAGGTTTGAGGAAAGGCTGTATAGCGGACGCTATATCCGACGCTGTTTTGGCTCAGGACCGCGCGGTCCTATTTGCTAGGTGTTCGACCCTGTACACCTCTATCTGCGGATCATCGTATCGGACAACAGCCACGTCCATCTATAATCCACTTCCCGGTCCCATGCTTTCTCTCCTGCTTCTTGTTTCGCTTGCCATCAAGGGATGAGTTGTGGGATGTCTCGATAGTTCACCGACGCTATCCTAAGAGTACGTAGGGTTCTCAGTTTATTACCTCTTGGTCAAGCCCTGTGCCCTCAAAACCTTACTTTTCACTTGGTAACGGAGCTGCCTACATGTTCATGTGGCTGGCTTTTACATCAAGTGTTGTTCACATGACAATCTACCACGGCACAGTGGAGTATCCGACTACGCCGGCTTCCAGCCACTACTCCCAATGCTCTCCGACCAACTAGTAACTGAAAACCCAACACTTCCATCATCCCACCGCGTGGCCACACGCCACGCGCGACCCAATTACCGATACGTGTCCGCAAGGTGACGGCCACGTCCAAGCAGACACCCAGCCGCAACCGTACGGACGCGACACTGTCCAATGAAACGCAACTTAACATCATTTGTTATAACATGTTCATGCGCTACGTTCAGGTTGCGATCGTTGGAACTATCTGGGTGTGCCTATGTCTCGCCGTCGCAGAAACACGCATTCGGGCTCCCATCTGGGATCCCGCAGGCAACACACCCTTCCGCGACTTCTTTGTTCGCGAAGTACACTATGGTGTCACACTACAGGGAAGACGCACCGATGAAGTCACATACATCATGTACCTACTAAGCACCAAATTTGAAAACAATGAGGACGAGCGACAGCTCACCTCGGGGACAGCCTTCGTCGTCTTCTTCAGAGTCGAAAGAGGCGAGCGCATCGACTCAGTACTGGCCCGATTCGAGATGGCCAGACTGGAAGCAGACTCAGCAGGCTTCAACATACCCAACTTCCAGATCCCTACCCTGCTATTATTTCGTGCCTTGGGGGTTGGTACCTCCCGAGCAGCACAGCTACTGCAGCTGCTGAGCCACAAGATGCTCCGTACTCAACAACAGTACGGCCAACTCCTAGAACGAATGCGCAGCCATGGGCACTTGGCTGAGCATCCCCAGGGGCCCAGGGAACATCGGAAGCATCTTCAGCGGACGCAGCGCTGGCCCTTACCACGCCGAAATAAGCGACGCACCGGCAGCCATGCCGAACAGCATTCGGAATAACGGAGAGCCCACTGACTCCACGACGCGCCTAGGCCAAGACGCCACCAGCAACGAGTTGGCGTCTGGCTCAAACATCAACGTGCCAACCAGATGACGACATCTTCGATTCCGGTACGGATACCAGCACGGTCTCTCCTCTACCGGTGCCGAACAATGAGACTGGTCAGACCTACTCGCCGACGATGACGCAGCTGCGTAATTCCTATGCGTAGGGTATCATCACACCAAAAGAAGGTGGAGGCGACGCATAAGCAAATAAACCAGTTAGGAGGTTCAGGCGAGCTGTACGTCGTGTTTTCTCCCGCATAACGGTCGCGGCAGAGGTGGCAGACGTGCCCGCAGATTGCGCAGCAAAGGCGTGGCCACGTTTCTGGCTCGATTGACCGACTACGACTTTGAAGATTTATTCCTAGGAGGTGAAGGTAGAGGCCAATATCGTTGGCATACAAGAGGTAAGGGCAAGGGACGCAGGCTCAATCCGCAATGGGCAAATATGGGAACAAGGATGGCACGCAGCACCTGCGGCGGCGACAAACGCTTCCAAGCACAATGTTCCGAGGGGGGCGGGAGAGGGGGCGGATCCGCACTTCGTGGCTCAGAGCAACCCGAAGCGGATATTATTGTGTGCGTTGATTGCCTGATATCGACCACCCCCATTACCCTTAAACCAGTTCTGCTTGTTTTTTGATGGCCCACTGCGCCAGCGCTGCCATGTCGGTGGAGCGATGCACCGGGAACCTGCGCGACTGGATCGAGGAGATCTACGGCGCCCCCATCGAGGATTGGATCGGCACGCGTTTGCGCGGACGCGCGCGGGGAGATTCACATGGCGACGACGACGACGACGACGACGACGACGACGGCGACTGCGCGTCCGTCGCGGAGACCAACATCTGCCGCCGACGCTGAAATAATGGAACAGCTCGGACACGCGCAGATAAGACTCCACCCCCCTAGCCCCGACGGCGTTCGGACTCGCGGAGGAAGGGCGGGCTGCTGCGGGGTGAGGACAGACCCGCGCCAACACATTTGCAATGTGGGGTAATTCTGGAAAAGCCCCCGTTGGCTCGGGCGGCCCCTGCAGGGGCGACGAACGATGCAGTCGCCGCGACCGCAGCTCAGCGGCCCGCGCCGCAGCAGGCGTGCCGGGTGAAGCTGGCACATGGCCCGGGCGCGGGCGGCCCTGGTCGCGGCCGCAGCCGCTCGCGGCGCTGCCCCTTCCAAGGGCAAAGGCTGCGAGCCCATGTGCGGCGCGAGCTCTGGCGACGCAGGCTGGGAAATGGGGCGTTCCTCCCCTGGCAAGGGGCGCGCCCTTTTCCCTCGCGATGACCGCGGCCCGCGCGCCAGGGTCGACGGCGCCGACGCGGGCTATTTTTCCGAGCAGCGCTGCGCAGAGGCACAGATTCGCCATTGGTGGTCTCTGAAGAATTGTGCAATCCGCGACAATAGGGGCCACGCTATCAAAACATCAGAATGTCGCGACAGGGGCAGCGAAGAAAAGCGGGCACAGGCGAGATCTGATCGAGGCTCGCAGGTGCAATGCCGCGCGCGCCCATGCCCGGCTCGCGGCCGGCACGCCGGAGGATTATCCCGTTGACGACGGCGGCGACAGTGCTCCCTGTGTTCCCCGCCGGCGCGAGCTGAATGCGACGAGTCAGATCAGCTGGGCTCTAGGGCCGAGGCCCCATCCGCCCCCTCCAGCGCTGGCCCGGGCGGCGGACGAGGCGATGGGAGGAGAGGGGGGGCAGGGCGAGCGGCTCTTTGCATATGCGTCAGCTGCTGAGCCGCCGGGCGGACGCGCCCAGGGCGAAGGCCCGGCAACGACGCGGGCGGACGCGCCCAGGAGGCCTGGGAGAACGCTGCCCCCGAGATGAAGTCGCGCCCAGACCGCGAGGCGGGCCCAGAAGAACCCCCCGACTTCGGGGGCGAGGGCGCGGACAATTGCGGGGGCAAGCACGGCCCTGCTAAGCGCGGAGGCGGTGGTGGGGGGAAAGCTGCGCGTTTCAGAGGCGACTCGACGCCTCTGCGTCATCAGCCGGTTCCGCAGAGGTCCGCCGAGTCGCGGGCTGGCCCGGCTTTCCGCGGCGACTCGGCGCCGGGGCCGCCTGCCTGCTGCGCGCCCAGGAGGGTCGAGCTCGGCCGCGGGCAGGGGCAAGTCAAGAGCTGGCGCCACTCTTGACCCCGCGGCAATGGGGGCTGGAGGCGACCGAGGACCCGCTTCCACAGCGCGAATCCAAAGAAGAACAGAGCCGGGGCACTGGCGGATCACCCCGCCCATTACCAGTCGGAAAGGGCCACGGCCTAAGCCGGAAGGCCTCCATGCGGAGTCTTTCCGGCTTGGAGGAAAGAAAAGGACAGTTAAGCTGGTCGGCGCCGCGCGGGCGCAGTTGCAGGGTGGACCGCCGGCTGAGGCATATGCCGGGTCGTCGGCCGCGGTCTCGTCATCTGCTGAGCCGACCGCGCTACTTCTGCCGAGGTCAGATGCCGCGCCCTCTAAGCAGCGCGGCGCTGACATCCCGCCCGGGGCAGGCGCGCCCACGGGCGCCCCAAGTCCAGGGGGGGTGCGCGCGCCCAACACGTGTGATGATCCCGGCGCATCTGCTTCGCCGACGCAGCCCGCCGCCGAAACATCGCAACATCCATCGCGTGGAAATCTTCGCAACGCGCGACCCTTGAGTCTTCGGGGAGGGCAAACCTGGAAACCCTAGCGCGACGGGCCAAGTATATTTGCTACGCGTTATCACGGCAAGACAACATGACTGCACTGTCTGAGTGGTGGTCTCGCACCTGCAGACATTGGTCATTTCATAATAACACCTATGATGGGCGATTCGCGAATGCTTTCTGGTCCTGGGGTCCTCGCGATGGATGGTTAGCCGTTACAGGTGTTCTGGCCGACGTCCGGGGTGGCAAGCGCGACGAACAAATCGCCAATTGGATGCGCAGCCAACCGCGCGAATACATGCCATGTTTACTCGTGCACGTCGCCAGCGCGACGGGCCATTCGGGCGTTGCGAAGGCACGCCCCAATCTGAAGTGCACGCATGTTGACGAGGATGTCTCAACACTGTGGGTTATTAGAGCTACCGGTGGACAATCGTTCCCTGGTGTATTGTGACCAGAATCATTGCGCGGACCGGCGACAGCTGTTGGCTGGCATTGTCAGTCAGGCTCACTGACAATGCCCCCATCGCCCTCGGTTTCTTCATGCGCGGAACTAAGTGGGAGCACTTACAGAGCATCCTCGATAATGGGTTGTCCTGTCGCGCAGCGCACGTTCTACGAGGAAGGCGCGGCAGGCAGATTGCGCGCGGATGCCCGCGCTTGCCGGTGGGCCCCAGGATCCGTTCAGGCCTCAGGCCCGACACCAACGCATACATATTTATTTCTATCCCGCGCCCATTGCAAGATGGAGCCAAGGTGCGGCGTTCCGCCGACGATATTGTTCTGACGGCAGGGCTCAGCGGTATCATTCCGACCAAGTGCATTATGCAGCCTGCGTTCAGATCCGAAGACGAGTGAAGATATGCGTGGCACAACCCCACTACTTTAATGGCGAGTGCCGTGAGCTTCGGGATTGGCCAATTACCATGGATGACGTTGCCCAGCAGGGCAGCTGGTTTGAGCCTCAAGCGCCATTCGGCGTTGGGGTGGCCACGCCCTTGGGGTATCTCGGCACAGAAGAATACGCGCCTAGGCACGCAGCAACTGTGAGCCTGCTAATGGGCGCGGGGACACCCGCTGATTGAGCCGCGCCAACGAATGCCGGGCCACCGACAGCCTTGCCAACCGAGACAGGCTCACCCTCATGGATAATGCCGCCATCCAACGACGTCTCTCTGTCGGATGTTGTCGGTAGGTTCGATCCGCGGGCAGACGCCCCCGCGCGGCGTGCCAGCGGGGCCTCCCGCGAGCATCGGGCCAGCACGGTCCCGCGCTGACTCTGCTAGGTTCGAGCCCATGGCAGTCGGTCTGCCAGGGTCCAAGCCGAGCCTACCGTCAGGGGCGGACGTGCCCAATGGTCTACAGGCAGCATCGGCGAGCAATGGGGGCCTCGTGCATCGCGTGGCCATGCTGCGCCAGCATCCAGACCTGGCAGACGCTATCAGGGCAACAACGCCCTTCGGCACTCCACGCTGAGGCCAGGCCACTGGCAGTCCAACAAGCTCGCCGATAGCAGCTCCAATAACAGACCAGCATGGACACAGGCAGTCAGCACGTGAGCAGCAGAGATTTACGCAGCAAGAACACCAGACAGCCATGTCCGAGATGGGGCTGCTCGTAGTGGACGTGGTAGACCGCAGCAGCTGGACACCTCCTTGGGAATGGCACCCAAATGCGAGTCCATCGGCACAGATAGGCTGCCATGTATTCCGCCATTCGCCGCGCACCGAGCATGCCTTCCACCCCGCGGGCCGGCTCCACCGCACATGGATCGGCCGCTGTTTCCCGAGCACTATGCAGAGAGATGTGGTGCGCCAGTGGTGGGCGACTCGGCCCAGAACCGAGTGGCGCGGGATATGGCGGATGACCTCTCACGTCTGCAGGCGGTGCGTGTCCCAGGTTCAGGGGCGTGTCCTCACGCGGGCCATTGCCCTTCGCCGACGGACCGCGCGCGAGCGAAACGCGAGGCGGATGCAACAAATTGCCAGCAGCAGCGCCCAGCGCGGGCGCGCGCAGACTGCAAGGTCGACCCCGCGGTCCAGGGAAGGGCCGCCGCCGTCTCCACGCGAGGCGGAGGAGTCTACGCAGCGGCGGCAAGGACGGACGCGCCCGGATTCAGGCGCACTTGTAGTCTCAGATATCTGTCGCACAGTGCGCCGCGCGCCTCGAGTCCTTCGCACTGCGCGAAAAGATGGGGGGGCTACAGTGAGGTCACCAATGGCAGGTCGATTGCTGGGGCCGCAACGCTTGGGCACACGCGCCAAGACGAAGGGCAGGTGTCGATGCGGAAGCCTCGAGGGGGCCGGGTATCACTGTGGCGGAATATCCTTATGCGGGACAGATCGACGCATCAAGCTCAGCAGCCGCTGCCATCCAGCAGGCCCACGAGGCGTCGGACCCGCGCTGGAGGCTGGATGAAGTTTCGGCGCCGCTTTCCCCGGCGAGCTCGGCCGCGAGCCATGTGGTGCCATCGACGCCCCCAGCAATGGCAACTCCGATCCCGCTCCTTTTCGACGCGGGGACACCTGCGCTCAACTTCCCTTCGATGCAGGACGCGGGGGCATCTGCAGTCCATGCAACGCCAAATCCTTGTAACAATCCATTGCTTGACCTCTTAGAACAGCAGCGACAGCAGGCGGGTTCAAGACGCCCCCGCAGCCCTCGCTCGGCCACGGGCAGGATGGTGGACTCCCCGTCGAACAACGCGACCTTGGAACAGGCGGCGGCCGCAGAACGGGCGATGCATGAACAATCCGACGCATTCATGCTGCAGAACAGAGATCCGCGCCAGTGGCGTAGAACGAACACACTGCCAGAACCAATCGTCACCAGAAGGTACGCCGACTGGGCAATTGAACGTGAGCCCGCCACGGTGAAATAAGTAAACGCCTTCATGGGCAACTGGGGTCCTCTGATCCTGAACCTGTCGAGGAGAGAGGAAGCTGTTTGTCGTCCACAAGAGGGGGCTCAGAAGGCAGATGGGCGCGGCAACATATGCCGTTTCGACCCCAACCGGCATCCAGCATGAGTATTCTGCAGGCAAGTTCAAAATTGCGATTCTTAGTTAGTACAGTATGCTGGTGGACATTGGCGCGGATATCAAAAACATCGGTATCAGCGCAGCACGAGAGTTCGACGACCAATCCCGCCAGCATGGACACATGCCGAAGGTCATGAACTTGGACATGCTGCTATGCGTCAACGGAGTTGGCTGTGGCGCAGCCATATGCAAGACCATGGGCACGTTCACGATTGCGCATTGTTACCAACATCCCTAGAAACCGCCGACCGCAAAAGTGGACGCTGTTGTTGGTAGCATCGCAGAAGGATCCGGCCCAGACCAGCCCGCCATGCTTGGCCTCGCCTCCACGCAGCCATAGAAGACAATCCTGATCCTGGAGGGAGGTGGGCGTGGAGGCCTGCGCGCGTACGAAGTGCAGTTTGGCAATGGCGCGCAGGTTCTGATGCTGGAACAGGTACCACCAGGACACCTGGCCATCCCATGCTCCAATTATAGGGAGACCATTCCCGGAATAGAGGGCGAATCAGCAGCTGAGATTTTCATTTATGCAGCTCAGGGAGCTCATCCCAGCACGAGACAAAGGCCGACCGTGGACAAGCATCTCAGGCATGCCAGGGCACTGAAGAGTATAACCACGAAGCGTTGAGTCGCTTCATGGTCCAGGCCGTGGATGACGCGGCCACCGTGCTCCTGGCAGGCATCCACCACAAGGTGAAAGAGGCAGTTGACAAGTGGGATCC
This sequence comes from Prorocentrum cordatum, assembly GCA_963575745.1. Lineage (NCBI taxonomy): Eukaryota > Dinophyceae > Prorocentrales > Prorocentraceae > Prorocentrum > Prorocentrum cordatum. Next base: position 68,556 of record CAUYUJ010016651.1, on the reverse strand, counting down.
AGGCTCGATGACGAACCTCCTCCACCCACACCTGGAGGAGGCGATGGGGCTGGCTCACCGGAAGCCCCAATGTACCGAGGGCGGCCACGCCCAGAGAAGATTGGGGCACCATCCCGATTGCGGCGGACAGGCCGCAGGTCTCCCACATCGGAGACCGTAGCTCGTCGTCTCATAACGCCGCCGACCAGGGCACCAGTGGGGGAAGGACATATTCGAGCGACGAGACGCCGGGCATCCTACCCCGCAAAAATGGCCACGTTGACGGTGGCAGGTGGGCCTTCTGGCCAAGTCTGCTTGCCGCCCCGAGGTGGCCAGAGGCGCGGGCGCGGGCCTCATTGCGAAGAACAGCGTGGACACGCGCTTAAGTACCAACACTGCAACTTGTCACTCTAAAGCTCTAGTTATAGAAGATATCCAAGCGGCTGCCGCCGAAGTACGCCGCCGAGGATACATGTGTGATCGCATCGCGTTTAACGAGTTAATGGCATCGATGGGGGCGCAATATCTTGGAGGAATGCTTCCTGGAGACTAGGCGTTTCTCTGGGTGGCCGCGCCCGCTGACTAGCGCGTTGGATTGCCGAGCAAACGGGCTGGGCCGCGCGATGGGAGAATCTGCAATCTCCTAACTAAGGCACATGCTCTCAAGATGCAAGTCGCCTTGGCGGGGCCGCTCGAAAAAATCCGGTCATTGCTCCGGCGCGCGAAGCTCCCTGGAGCCTCAAACTCAGAGAGATCCTGATGCGCCAGCGCCATTTTGGCATCAAGTCTGACCGCTTCAACGGGAGGCCCAGCGGCCCCCATGCACAAATATACACACCGTGCACGAAATTACACACAACACGATGGAGATGCAAGTGCACGAATATGAGTATCTGGTGGACTAGTACGGACACGACCAGCAACGGGCTGAATGGCGAAACGAGACAATGACATTCATGACAGCAGAACTTGTGGACCAGCTCGGCAACCACACAAACAAAGACAAAGCGCAAGTACACTTACGAGTGCTCGCTCAAACCGATGCAATCGTGCATAACTACACGCAGTCCAGCGACAGCGGGCCGTGTTGGGACGACGCAGTACGCTGGATTGCACTTGGCCTTGACAAAAAGGTGATTGAAGATACCGAATTCAACGACCAACCGACCGGTCAGATTCGGAAAACACCGTTGCCCAACGGAGTCCGCAATATGCGTGCGATATTGCATTGGGAATCAGCTCCCCCAGATTTGCTCGGACACGGGCATGCGCCGCCAAGCCGCGAGACACGAGTTACGTTCATCGAAACTGATCGACTTCCTCCCCTCTCGATTGGAACTGGCGGCGGGGACTTACCCAGAATCCCAATTTTCCGATGCTGGCGGACGCGCCAATCGCGCGCATAGAATTGCCAACCGATGCCCGAGTATAACAACAAGACAAGCAAAAGGCTGATAAGGAATATGACATCAAACCGGAAGAGATACCAGCGCGTGCTGAAGACGGCAATGATGAGTGTGGCGACGATCTCAAAGGCATAGGAGATGCCACATTGCTCTGCGACGTTCTAATTGAAAAGTTGGCGTCCATCGACGACGACAGCTTCTTCCTAACACTGCCAAGTGGCACTGCGGACGCGCGTGCTGACATTGTCATTGCCCTCTGCTATGGAAAGGGGCAACTGTGTAGACATGGTACAACTATGTGGAGGCCCTGGCGGCATATCACATGCCACTTTCAACGGAAAGCTTGCTTCCTGAGGTAACTTAGACAAGCGTGTCAACGCTGACCTGGGCAACCCGCGAGCGCAACGGGATGTGGGGCATGATCTGCTCGCGCGCCTCGTCGCAAAAGAGACGCTGCAACCTAGCTGCAGAACTGCAGGCTTGCCGTCGTACTTTCCTTTCCAAGGCAACGACGACATCTGGTGCAAGCACCGCAGGGAGGGCCTTCCCCGCGCCACCTTCTGTGGGAAGGTAGCCGCCATGCAAGGCGACCTCCAACGCGTGCTCCTCAGGGAACAACCGGTTGGCGCATGGATAGACGAGATTGCGCCCTGGGCGACGCTAGTCATTCGCGAGGCCACTTGCACGCAGGTAATAGACCAGTGCTCGACGCGGCCACGCGACTCCCATGGCACTCTCAAGAAACCTACAGACGTGATGGCCAATCACCATGCAGTTATCGAGCCCTTTGAAAACAACAGGTGCCGTGGCAATCTTGAGCGCGCCCAAGCGTGCAAGCGAGACTTAGCGCATGCGGCCCAGTATACTTCAGAGATGGAGTCGCTGAGCGTAGATTCATTACAGATTGCAAAGTCCCTCTATGCACGAGGTATCAACAACCCATTTGCCGACAGGCATTACGCAAACACTTTCGTGGTCAGCAGCGCTGGTTCGATCCCGATGATCCCGCGATGCCACGGGGAGAGAGAGGATCCATCAAACGACCGCCATCGGGAGGACTTTGTTGGACAGCTTGCACCGACAAAGTTCACATGAACCCGACAAGTCACAGCCGAAATCCGCGTCAATGCCGTTGGTAGGACAATGGGCCCTATCATCGGGTAGGCCCCATTTGCTAGGTGCGCGACCCTGTGCGCCTCTATCTGCGGATCATAGTATCGGACAACATCCACGTCCATTTATCCATCTCCCGATTCCATGGTTTCTCTCTTACCTCTCGTCTTGCTTGCCATCAAGGGATGAGTTGTGCGATGCCCCGGTACGGCGCCGACGTTATCCTAAGGGTAGGACTCTCAGGTTATTACCCCATGGCCAAGCCCTGTACCATTACTGTTCACTGCCTCTGCATCGCCGACGTCGCCGACCCCATCTGCTCAGACCCCAGTTGGGAGGCCTCTGGAGTCGAGGATGAAGCAGCTGCGCGACCGCTTTCAAACTCGCTGCAGCGCCGCGGTTGCCGCTGCGGGCCCATTCGGCCTTCGGGTGTCGGACACCCCCGCAGGGGCTCACTTGGCGGCAGGCATCTTTCGAATTCTGGACCCCCGCCGACTATCCAGAAATTTGACCTGCAGGGGCAGTTTACTTATATATATATATATATACACATGTATACATAGATATGTGTGTATATCTATGTATATATGTATATATGTATATATGTATATATGTATATATACACATATGTATGTGTATATATATACACACAAATATCAATATATGTATACGTATATGTATATGTGTGTATATATATAGGACATGGGCACACATTGTCGCAGGCCCGTGTGGCTGTTCCCTGGATCTACGCCAGACCCCCTGGCGGCGCCTCCGCGCCACCCCTTGGCACGCTCCGTGCGCCAAGGAGGGAGGCCCCAGCGCCGATCCGAGAAACCTCGGTGCAGGCCCTTCTAAAGCGCATGTGTACATCGTTTTGTTGCAAGTTTTTTCAGGATGCAATTCGTGGGAGGTAGAATTCAGAGTCGGCGCTGGTTTATCCCTGGTTGAAAACTAGGCTGACCTTGATTTATCCTTTCAGAATGGCTCAAGCCCGCTTAATCCGGCTCAGTCCCGGATCTGGTCCAGCTTCATGCCGTTTTTTCTCTGGCCGCGTCTGGCCCAGTGGCTTCGGGAACGCCGATAGCCCTCTAGCCGTTCTGCCGAAGAGGTTCCATAACAGTATCAGTAGCACGACGCTGTTGGGAGCGCGTTAACATGTTGATCCGATCTTGCTTTGGGCCGAAGTCCTGGTGGCTTTTTTGAGGCAGTAGCACGCTCCGCTCGTGGGTCCCCCACGGCGGCGTGTCGTGGGCAGTTTTTCGCTGTCCCGCGGTACAGTCAAAAACCCTAATAAGGACGCGCGGTAAGGACGTAAGACCCTTAAACACCGAAGCTGGGATTCTTGGGGCGGCGGACGACGAAAGCCTCAAGGACGCAAGAGCAAGGAAGAGCAAGGACGCAAGGGTACCTTGAGCAAAGTCGCGCGTCCTTATCAGGTTTTTGACTGTATAGCGACCGTTGCCAGAGGGAGGGGGGGGCGAGGGGGCTGGTAACGTTACGACTCACGCTGGCGCCGTCTGTGAATGGGTTACCATCAGCAATTCCCTGACGGCGCCGGGCCGACCCGTGACGTCACCAAAGGGTGGGGGAAGGGAAGGAACATCCCCGGTGACGGCCGTTATCGCGAATCGTAAAAAACGCATCCGTCTGATTCGATGGAGAACAAACGCCGTGAGCATAAACTGTTGGCGCTCCGCGCGGATTCTCGCAAAAACATGTTATTTTGATTTTGTTCCGCTCCTCCTTTTCCTTATCCCATTCTTTTGAGTAAAATCCTGGAGGCCGCGCGCGACGCGCAATAGCCGTATTATCTAGTCCACACGGCAGCTCCCTTAGCCATGGGTCGACGCTCGCGCGGCGTTGCTCTGGCCTCAGTCCGACGTAAACTTGGCGTAACTCCGACGCGCGCACGACGTGAGCCCGACGCAGATCCGGCGTGGATCCGACGTACATGGGGTCTCAAGCTGCCGCCCGGCGCGCCTCCGCCAGGTCGCGCGCGGCGGCGTGCTGGTCCGCCTCGGGAGGGCCCGCCAGGCCCAGGCGGTCTTTTGCTCCTCCTCCTCCTCCTCCTCCTCCTCCTCCTCCTCCTCCATCCTCCTCTCCTCCTCCTCCTCCTCCTCCTCCTCCTCCTCCTCCTCCTCCTCCTACCTCCTCCTCCTCCGCCCCCCCCCTCCTCCTCTCTCCTCCTCCTCCTCCTCCTCATCCTCCACCTCCCTCCTCCTCCCCTCCTCCTCCTCCTCCTCCTCCTCATCCCCTCACCCTCCTCCTCCCTCCATCCTCCTCCTCTTCTTTTTTCCTCTCATAACCGCTCCTCACCTGCGCCTCCTCCAGAGGAGGGCGCCCGCGCCGCCGCGCAGGAGGAGGCCACCCGCTGCGCCCGCGCCGCGGCGGAGCGCCGCGCACGCGAGGAAGCCATGCGCCTCGCGCGGTGGGAGGCGGAGCGCATGGCCCGCGCGGCCGAGGAGGCTCAGAGGGCCCCGGGGGCTCCTCCTCCTCCTCCTCCTCTCCTCCTCCTCCTCCTTCCTCCACCTCCTCCCTCCTCCATCCTCGCGGGCATCCTCCATCCCCCCTCCTCCATCTCCTCCTCTCCTCCTCATCCTCCGGTATCTTCACCTCCCCCTCCATCTCCTCCCTCCTCCTCCTCCTCCTCCTCCATCCTCCGCCTCCGCCTCCTCCATCCTCCTGTATCCACCCCCCAGCCTCCATCTCCTCCTCCTCCTCCATCTTTCCCCCCCCCCACTGTATCCTCCCCCTCCTCCATCTCCTCCTCCTCCTCCTCCGACCTACTCTCCTCCTCCTCCTCTCCTCCATCCTCCTGTATCCTCCCCCCTCCACCATCTCCTCCTCCTCCTCCTCCTCCTCCTGCCTCCTCCTCCTCCTCCTCCTCCTCCTCCTCCACTCCCCCTCCCCCTCCCCCTCCCCCTCGCTCGGACGTGTGCATGTTTTCTTCGGCGGGGACCATCGAGGAGCATCCTTGATCATGTGGCGACAAAAAGCCACGCGCAAAACAGACAAGAGCACAGGGAATGGACGTCCGAGCGATGGCTGGGGGTCGAAGGAGAAAAAAAACGACACAAACATGAATGTTTGGCGCTCCACGCGGCCAGAGGCGCCTCTGGCGCCGCCCCTGGCGCGCTCCGCGCGCCAGGAGGGGAGGCCAGCGCAACTCCAAGAAAAATCGGCGCGGAGCGCCAAGAGTTCATGTTTATGCAGTTTCTCTTATTATTATTCTCCTTCTTCTTCTCCTCCTCCTAGCGGGGCAGAAGCACATCGGCGCAGATCCCAGGGCCTTCCACCTCTCCCCCCACATGTCCTGGATTCTTCCTTAGGCCCCTCTATGCCCCATGTCTTCCCACATTCCCACGGCAATCGGCGTCCATTGGGAAGGCTTTACGGCCAGTGCCGCCGACCCTGAAGGGGGACGACGACGACGACGACGGCGGCGGCGTCGGCGGCGACGGCGGCGACGACTACGCTGACGTGGGGCAGAGTCCTCAGGGATGCTTCGTGGGTTCAGCTTCCCCGATACGCCCGTTTTGAAACGCAACACGTACCGTGTTCAAAGTTTTGTGTCAGCATGTTTTGTGTTGGCTCCGCGTGTTGGCCCTCGTATTGCCGAACGTGCCGCGCCAGTCGTACGTTCTCAATCTGCGTGTTACGCGTCGACACTCTACGGGCTGCGTGCTGCGGGTCGGGGCGGCTAAGCTCGTGGGGCCCCTTTCAGAGCGCGCTCGCCGTGCCCTCCCACATTCCCATGGAAGTCGGCGCCTTCTCTCCGTTCGCCATGTCTTCCCACATTCCCATCATCTGTGTGCTCGCCTTGTTTTCCCTCCCGAGAGGCGCAGGCCGGCTACGAGGCCGAGCGCGCCGCGGCCGCCGCGGCGGACGCCGAGGCGGTCGCGCGGAGCGCTCCGGAGGCCGCCGGGCGCCCCGCGGGGGCCGAGGCGGCCGCCGAGGGCCCCGCCGAGCGCTCCGCCGAGCGCCCCGCCGAGGGCCCCGCCGAGGGCCCCGCCGAGCGCCCCGCCGAGCGCTCCGCCGAGCGCCCCGCCGAGCGCTCCGCCGAGCGCTCCGCCGAGCGCGAGGCGGCGGAGGCGAGGCGGCGGCGGCGCAGGGAGCGCGAGGCGGCCGCGCGCCGCGCAGGCGCGGGGCTGGGCGCCGAGGATGCGCATCCGCCCGACTGGAGGTCGGGTTTCCTCCTCCCTCCTCCTCCTCCTCCTCATCCCTCCTCCTCCTCCTCCTCCTCCTCCTCCTCCTCCTCCTCCTCCTCCTCCTCCTCCTCCTCCTCCCCCTCCTCCTCCTCCTCCTGCAGCGAGGGGGGGAAGCGAGGAGGAGAAGGCCTTTACAGAAGACGGCGGGACTTCTCAGAAGCCCTGGCGCCTTCTGAGAAGCTTGCGGCGTCTCCGGGGAAGGCTTATTGGAAGCTTCTCAGAAGGCTGGGGGATTTCCGAGCCGTCTGAGAAGGCCCGCCCCTTCTCGCATACCCCCCCCCCTTGCTCGCCGCCGAGGGTTGGAGCCGCCTGGGGGTCCGAGGTGGCCCGGGACTGGTTCTGGCGAGCAGGTATAGAGGGGGAGGATGCTCGAGGCGCCGGGCTCCCGAAGTCGGCCACGCGCAGAGGGGGTCAGGGGGAGGGGGGATAGCTTCTCAGAAGCCCCCCTGAGTCTTCGAAGGCGCGGGCCTCCTCTCTAGGTGTGAGGGCCGGCGCCCCCTGAGAAGCAGCCCCCTTCTAAGGAGCCTTCCCCCCTCCCCCATACCCCCTTTATGCGCGCCGCTGAGGAAGGCTCCTGGCCATGCTCGGCCTCTGGGGGCCGTGCTCGGAGCTCGAGTCGGTCGGAAACGGACCTGGAGCGAGGAGGTGCACTGGATGCACCCCAGAAGGGGTCGAGGAGGGTCGAGAGTCGAGGATCGAGGAGGGTCGAGGGTCGAGGGTCGAGGAGGGGTCGAGGAGGGTCGCGGGTCGAGGAGGGTCGAGGGTCGAGGGTCGAGGATCGAGGCGCGCCTCGGGCGCGCCTCGGGGCGGCGCCCGGGGCGCCTCCAATGGGGCTCCAGCGCCGATCGGAGCAATCCGCGCGGAGCCCCGGAGGTTCACGCTTGTGCCCTTGCCTGCCACTCGAGGAGCATCGAGGGCCGAGGAAGCTCGAGGAAGCTCGAGGGCCGAGGAGGGTCGAGGAAGATCGAGGGTCGCAGCTCCCGGTGCTCGCTCCCCAGCGGCCCACCGGCTCCGCGGGCGGCGCCCCCCGCCGCCTTGCGCGGCGGGGGGCGGTGGGCGCCGCGAGCCTCGCGCCGCCGCCGTGGAGAGGGGCAGCTCGCTCGCCGCCGTCAGGGGATTGGCCAACAGGGGCCTTGGCGTCTCCGCGCCTGGGATACCGTCCACCCTCGCGACCTGCCCCCCCAGGAGTGCTGCCGACCCCGAGCTCCAGCCTGCGGGATCGGCTGGCAGGGCTGCCGGAGGCCTCGATTCTGCCCACCTCCAGTGTAGAACATGCACTTGAGGCACGCAAGAACAAGACTGCCGTCCGAGGCGTCAAGAAACAGCATGTTGCGCCCCAGAGCAGAAACGCAGGGGCATCCATGCCACGGATCCCGACGCCCGCGCCGCCACGGCACAAGTTCGCGGGCGGCTTGTGGGCTGAAAGTGATCCACGAAAACATCTAGAACACTGCCAACAACGCCCCGTCCAGCTCCAAGCGTACGTCGGACCCTGCGTGTTACTCACGTGAGCGGCAACAGGGACCCCCTGCACGTTCGGCCCTAGATCGAGCCGCGGCAAAAGTGATAAGGGTTTCGCGGCCAGGATGCCCTCACAATGGCCAGCTTGCAATATACATCCTCAGCTTCCGTGCTGTCGGGCTGCGGGTGGATCAACACAGTTTGCTTCGCCGAAACGTTGACAGCGCGGTTACCTTCACGCAAGTATAGATCCCAGCTATTTTCGGCCCCTTCGATGGACTGGTAGGCCTTGACTTTGTACACTTTGCGCCACTGGGAAAACTCTCGACAAGATTGATCAACTCCATCTTACTCACGCCTAGGAGAGCATTGCCCTTCCCACGGAAGGGCGTGACAATCAACGCAGGCTTTACAGTCACCAAACAACTCGCAAGAACCACTCGATCACTGCAGCGCGATCGAGTAAGCGTGAAACTCCGCGGCTTGCGCCGTCTGTGGACACGGAGGCCAGGCTGGCCCCCGCACTCTAACGACCTCGAGACCTGTGTCACGAAGCCAGAGCGAGAAGACCCAACCCGCACGATCGTATTCGGGTATGACCCTCTTGCTGCATGACCGGTCCGTGGATATGTCCCCGACGAAAACGTGGTCGGGCGTGGAGTCCCCGTCAGTAGGAGAAACCCACTCGACCTGCACACCACCCGACTGAAGAGGGCGAGGGAAGGACTCGGCAGGGTGCCCGCGAGCACGTCGTCCGCGTCCTCCGCCCACCTCGCCTTGTCCTTGACCATGGCCTCCCTCTCGCTCGACACCTCCGCACATTGCCATAAACGATGCCTTGGTGTGCCTTCCGCGTCGAGGCACAGCGGGCACAGCGTGGGCGGTATGACGTAGCCTAGGTCGGCAGCGCGCTGTCTAGCATAAGTGGCGTTGCAAAAGGACGACCTCACGCAGCCTTTCTGAAGGAGACTGAGCCGAGAGCTCGCCTCCTCCTCCTCCTCCTCCTCCTCCTCCTCCTCCTCCTCCTCCCCCTCCGTCCTCCTCCTCCTCCTCCTCCTCCTCCTCCTCCTCCTCCCCCTCCTCCTCCTCCTCCTCCTCCTCCTCCTCCTCCTCCTCATCTCAAAACTCCATCGACGCACGGCCTCCCGTTCGGCTTGAGTTTGGCCCCGAAGTCCCACTCCAGCCCACGAGTACACGCTTCCTTGAGAAGCGTCTTCAGCAGCTGAGGCGAAACTTCAGCAAACACCATGTCTCCATGGTCCGAAGTGATCGCGGCAAAAGTTTCCGTGTTTCAGGACATGCGCTCACGGGACTTCCGAAGGGCCGACGCAGGCCCAGAAACATTTTTCCAAAGCCCCGACTTCCCGCGGAAACCAACATCCCAAGCTTCTCTGAGCTCGGTCAAGGGGACAGAAAACGAGTACAGAGAATGGTGGGAGATCCAAAACCTCTTGGCCCAACGGATGGTCGGCGCTACCGCGGCGAACCAGCGCGGCTCCTGGTGGGCCAACGAAGGACAGGTGAGGGACCTTCCAGTGGCCGAGGGTTGCAGCGCAGAGGCCGCCTGGCGACGAAATTGCAGCACAGCTCGAAATCCGTAACCCCGTGAATGCCGGCCCCGAAAACGTTGCTGGCCATGGGCCCCGCGGCAAACGCACGCCGGGCCACGCGGCCCCCGGCCGTGGGTCTCAAACGCGCCAACCTGGCACGACAACTCCTGTATTTTTCTCCATACTTTTGGCCTTGCCAGATCTCCCTTGGCGTCGACGTGCCTTGCCCGCGGCGTCGCCCTGACCTAAGTTGGCCACGCTCGGCACGAGGGGGCCAGCTAAGCCCCCGAGGCGAGCGCCGAGCTCATTGCCCAACGTCCTCGAGGAACAAAAGATCGACCTCTTTCCAGGGCCATCTGAGATAATCGCACCCACCTCCTCCGACAGGACCCTGCGCAAGGCCTCCGCAGATGAGTGAGAATGCATGCGGACGACCCCGTCGCAGAGAGGCCATACCCGTCAATGTACTTGACATACACCTGGTGCGGCAGACTCAGATGGTCCAGGGCCCCAACGGAGTGCGCGTGGATCAGGATCGTCGCGAACCTACAACCAGCCACAATACCGTTGGAAGCCCACAAGGGCCCGTAAGTGAAACCCGAAAGCCTGAACCATCTGCTCTGAAGGTACATGCGCACCGCAGCTCTCGCAAGAGCCAGCGGAAGCTAAAAACCCTGCACCGACGCAAGAACTTGCGGAGATCAATCGTCTCATAGTATTTGTAGAAATCGAAGAGTACAGTCGGGGCCCTGAAGAAAGAACCCTTTTTGTTGGGGAGGGGCTCCGTGTTCCTCAAGTGTTTCACAGCTTGCCTCAGGTTTTCTTTTTTGGATTCAGAAGTCGAAGGTCAACTTATGGAAAAGGGGGCCTCGCTCCTTATTTAGCGTTCCTCAGGTCAACGCCCCGACTGTACTGTCGCAACCTGTGATGGGCCTGTGTTCCACCACCACTACCATAGGTAGGAGATGAAGAAGGAGGAGGAGGAGGAGAAGGAGGAGGATGACCTCCTCATCCTCCCTTCTCCCCCGTCCTGCATATGGTAGTGGTGGTGGAAAATGTGCCCATCAACCTGACCTTCATCCTTCACGCTGGGCTCGGCGTGGAGCGACGGCCGCCACGCAGCATCCTGGCCCCCCCTCGCAGGCCCAGCCGCAGAGCACCTCCCGAGGGTGGGAATCGCTCCCGCCGCTGGCACGGTGGGCGGCGGGCACGACCGCAGGCACGATGTAACGCGCAGAACTCAGGAGGGAAGGAAACACCTAGACACAATCAATCGTCGAGTTTCAAGAAGATATGGGAAACTATGGGAAGTGGGGGGGAAGAAGCCCAGAAAAGAGGGGAAACTCTGGGGAACCATGTTATTTGTGTGTAGTTATTTGTGTGTCCTGGGGCTCCTTCAAAAACGTCCCAATGGGTCTGAACCCAGAGGTCGCCTTAGGAATCAAGGTGAGCAACGCGATAGCGACTTGACCAGAGAGCGAAGAGGACATCTCCATGGCAGCGAGAGGCCTGACAAGACCCTCCAAGACGCGATCGCCCATCATGTGAACGTGTCCCATGCGAAACCCGTCCGTGACCACCGACGTATTCTCATTGAACCCTTTGGAAAGAGAACACACAGCCTCAATAGGCACAAGCGGGAGCTCGTCGCAGCAGGTCATGCTCGAACCAATCTTGCGCACGACCGCCTCCCCAAATGGCGGCAAACGTACGACTCCCAGCCTGCAGGAGCGACAAGGGATGACGCACCACCTCTTTATCAGTAGACAGCGTGGTCGTGGGTCTTCATTTCGTGGCGCCCTTAGTCACTCCGAGCTACTCTGTCACTCCTGTACAGAATCCAGTCACGAAGCTCCTTAAATCCCTCCTTCCTGACCTGCGCCTCGAGAATGGCAAAAGAAGCTTGGAACCCACCGTGAAGGGCCTTGACTCTGTTCAACCACGGATCCGAGACGCCCTCGTGCATGGGCAGGCCCGAGAGGAAGTCCTCCAGCCTGCCCTGGCAACAGGCTCGGGCGCCTCAGGCCGTGGCAGTGTGAGCGGGCGCCTGATGCAGGACGGACGAGATCCTGCGGATGCCCTCCTCGCCCGCAGCTTCCCAGCGTCCCAGGCAGTCGCCGCAAAAAACGCAGAGGACCGGGGAGGGGGTGGCTTGTGCAAGATACAGTTCCAGGCCGAGGCAGGCGGCTCACCCCTCGACCCCCAACGCGTAAGTCTCCCACCCGTGGCAGTAGCCACCTCCTTCTCAGCGACGTCAGCCCACAGCCTGTAGGCCTTGTCCAACAAACCCTGGGCCTCGCAAAAATCGCCCCTCCTGAGGGCCCCCCCGCAGCCGTCAAGAACGCCAGGGAGGGCACGGGCGTGGGGGGCAGGGTCCAAACTACAAGCAGGAGGGAGAGGCACCGAGGGCAACGGCGGAGGCTGCCGAAAACCCGACGATTTCAACCTGCCGAGCTGGGGGTGCAGCGTGGCTTGGACAGGACAGTGCGGCGAGAGGCACCGGCTCCCTGCTGGGCGCGACCGAAGCCGCGCCTTTGGCCGCCCAGGCACTGGCCAAGAAAAAGTCAAGTTGCTTCAAGCCAGCCGTGGACCGGCACGCGCGCTCGCCCGACGCAAGAAGGGTTGGCCTACCCAAGTCCTGCACGCCCGAACCTAACGCAACCAAGGGTTCCATGTTGAAGTCCCTTTCAACAGCGCTCTCAAATCCCAAGGCCCCCCGAGGAGCAGGCAGCAGAGAGCCGGGGAATGTGTCGTTCCGAAGGGTCCTCGCAATTGTAGGGCTAGCAGGACGCCAGGAGGATGGGGCAGGATCCATGAAGCTCGACAATACCAGCGGCCACACGCGCAGGCACCGCTTCATGCCCCGAAGCAGGGGGGCGTAGCCCGAGCCCACTCCTCACCAGGATGGCCACACCTCATGACTGTCCTCCACCAGGTCCTGTAGTAGCTGGCGACCACAAAGACTTCCAGGCGTGTCTGGTGGCCCAACTCTGTGTAGATGCAATCTGATGCTCGACTTGCTTGTGTTCCTGCAACAGCACAACGTGAGTTTCCGTCTTCTCTATCCAGGTTTGGCCCGACCCCCGCCCTGACACGTTGCAGGTCTCGACGACCGGACAAAACTGGTTCTCGGGAAACGAAGATAATTCAAGGGGCGTATCGAGCGCCGCTCGCTGCTTCGACGCATCCGTTGCCAGAGAGCAGAAAGTATCCTCTGGCATCGGAGGGGTCGTCAAAGGCGCTCTGTAGGGGCTCGGGGAAACCGCAGGGTACAGGGCCGCATCGGCCGTAGCCAGGGCATATGACGGACCGCGCGAAAAAGAAGCCTTTGGATCTAGGCCTCCTAGATGGGGTCGGAGTAGATGGGGTCGGAGGATCGCGCCGCATCGCCGATGCATCGACGACGCGGCTCGATGCGGAGCCCGATTTTCTCCACGCCGACGTCGCGGATGCATCGCCGATGTATCGCCGATGCGGCGCGATCCTCCGACCCCATCTACTCCGACCCCATTTAGAACGCCTCTATTGGAGCACAAACCAGGAGCCCAAAAAGTCGGGGTCCAGGCGGGGAAGGCTGGGATCACCAGGCCTAGGCGAAGCCTCGACGATCCCAACATCAAAAACTTCGGCGCACTGGGGCGGTTCTAGAGCAGAACGGGGCGGTTCTGCTCCGAGGGGCGGCGGTTCTGCAGCAGAACGGGGCGGTTCTAAAGCAGAACGGGGCGGTTCTGCCCTGACGCATCCAGCGCAGAAGCAGACGAGCCACAGTTCCGCGCGGCCGACCCGCGGGGTCTCCCCAGACGGCGACCAGCGCGCGGGCCCCCAGGGCCCCTCGGAGAGCCCGAAAGAACGACGGCTTGCCTGAAGGGCCCCTGGGACACAGGCCTCAAGGAACAAAAGGGTCGACGTGGCCAGAACACCAAAGTGGAATGAGCCGGAGACTGGTTCTTGCACGTCATGAACGGGGCTGTTCGCCGCGATGCCCCTGCCCGTCGCTTGTCTTCTCGGGCGCTCCGGCCCCGCCCCGCTGAGTCCCCTCGCGTGGACACTGCTGCGGGCACCGTCACCGCCACTGCACTCCTAAACCGTCAAAGATCCGGCGTGGCCTCGCCGTCCGGAGGACGGAGGAGGAGGAGGGGGAGGAGGAGGAGGAGGAGGAGGAGGAGGAGGAGGAGGAGGAGGAGGAGGAGGGGGGGGAGGAGGAGGAGGAGTAGGAGGAGGACGATCCCCAGCATGGCCACGTCGGCGGCGGGCGGTGGCGGCGAGGGCCCGGCGGCTGCCTCGGCTCGCCCCCGCGGGTCGCTCCGCTCAGGAGACGCTCGGCTCTCAGCGGGTCCGCGGGCCCGCGTGCGGCAGCGGCGGCTCCTCCCGCCGTCGAGGGCCCTCTCAGTGCCAGGGGGCAGTAATGGAGGATGACGATTAATGAATGACCGGGGGTCGTGTTCACGCGGCGGCGCCCGGGATGACGATTAAAAGAAACCGGCCGCGGGCTGGAAACACTTATTTTTTCATCGTTCTCCCCCAGTCAGAAACTTGTGCAGAAATTGCAGAACACTATTTTTTAATCGTTCTCTCCCATTTTTTCATTAATCGTCATCCCGCATTGCTGCTCGCCCCCGTCGGAGTCGAAGGCGTCCGCCGACGCACCGCCCGGAAGGCCCCGTCCGAGGTCGCCTTCGCTCGGCAGAGGGAAAGAAGCACACACAGACACAAGTAATCGTCGATTCCCCAGAACATATGGGAAAATAGGGGAAGTGGGGGGAAGAAAAAGACCCAGAAAATATGGGAAAGTATGGGGGGATCCTGTTATTTGTGTGTATTTACTTGTGTGTCCTTGGGCCCCTTGATTCACGACTCTTTGCCGCCAGCCTGGCCATCTCGTCCTTCGGCTGCTGCTCCAGCTGCTCGAACTTCTCCGTGGCATCACCAGACATCTGCTCGACCGCTTGTCGCAGTTCACCCTGCAGCCGACTACGACGCTCCTCAGACTCCTTCTTGTCAGCCTCAGACAGGTCATGCGCCGACGCGTCGATGGACACGTGAGAGATGTTGACCTCCTCCCCCGCGAGAATGAACTCGATCGACAAGCCTGGAAGAACTGATGCAGAGGGCTTGGGCGCCACCTGCGAACGCAGCTGCTCCACCAACCTCTCATGAGACGTCTCCGCTCCACGCACCTCGTGAGACAAGGACTTGACGCGACCGCGATGATCCTCGAGTAAAGAGGCCGTCGACTCATAGGCCCCGACAGCCCTTTACAACCTGCCCTCGAGAGCATGCATGTCGTGGAACGCCCGGTTGACTTGCTGCTGTAAAGGGGAAGCTTGGCGATGACTCGCAATATCCGCCTCCTTCTTGGCAGCGAGCTCCTTGTTCTTGGCCACGCCTTCGGTGTCGCCACGGCAACAAGCTGCGCGCGCAACTTCTTAAGCGTCTCAACCTTGCTCTCAGGGGTGACCGGGGCATGGTGTCCGCCCGACTGACGCCCGCCGCCGTGATGGGGCCCGCCACCACCGCCAACCATGAACAGAGGGCCAGGACGAGCAGGAAGCAGCACAGGACCATGCGCGGGGGCAGACCACTGTCCAGGCGCGACTGGATTGGCCCAGACCCCGCTCGGAAGACGCGGGGGCCCGTACCCTGGAGCGAAACGGCAAGACCAGCAGACTTTGCATTGCTGCCAGGACGCTCTGTTTTCTTGCACCCGCAGGAAGCACAGCCAATTGCCCCCTTGAGCACGCGGCTGCTGGCCTCCCTGAGCATGCGGATGCGGATGCAACCAAGGCACTTGGCCCCAGTCGCGAGGGCTGGGGGCCGCAGGCGCCATGGCAGCGAACCGAATCGACAAACCTTCCCTGCGTTGACCTCAAAGACTCAAAGAAGCCCTCAAGTGAGCACAGACGAGACTCTGGTACAACCCAGGGAACAATCTGGCGACCTGGGCCAGAAAGGCACTTGAGAAGAGGAGGAGGAAGAGAAGGAGGAGGGGAAAGAGGAGGAGGAGAATTGTGACGAGGATGAGGAGGAGGAAGAAGAGAAGGAGCAGGAGGAGGAGGAGGAAGAGGAGGAGCAGGAAGAGGAGGAAGTGGAGGAGGAGGAGGAGGAGCTGGAAGAGGAGCATGATGATGATGATGATGATGCTGATGATGATGCTGCTGATGATGATGATGCTGATGATGATGATGCTGCTGCTGCTGATGATGATGCTGATGCTGATGATGCTGATGCTGATGCTGCTGCTGATGATGATGCTGATGCTGATGATGCTGATGCGGATGCGGATGCGGATGCTGCTACTGCTGATGATGCTGATGATGATATTGATGCTGATGCTGATGCTGATGATTGATGCTGCTGATGATGATGATGCTGATGATGATGATGATGATGATGATGATGATGATGATAATGCTGATGCTGATGCTGATGCTGATGCTGCTGATGATGATGATGATGATGATGATGATGATGATGATGATGATGATGATGAATTGGAGGCGGAGGAGGAGGAGGAGGAGGAGGAAAAAGGAAGATGACGACGAGGAGGAGGAGGAGCAGGAGGAGGAGGAAGAGGAGGAGGAGGAGGAGGAGGGAGGAGGAGGAAGAGGAGGATGAGGATGAGGAGGAGGAGGAGGAGGAGGAGGAGGAGGAGAGGAGAGGAGGAGGAGGAGGAGGAAGAGGAAGAGGACGAGAAGGTCTAGGAGGAGGAAGAAGAGGAGGAGGAGGAGGAGGACGAAGAAGAAGAAGAAGAGAACGAGGAAGAGGAGGAGGGTGAGGAGGAGATGGAGGAGGAAGAGGAGGAGGAGGAGAAGGAGGAGGAGGAGGAGGAGGAGGAGGAGGAGCCTCGCCCCTCCGCCTGGGAGAAGGACAGCGCGCTCTCCGTCCCCGGTGCCGCGACGAACGACACGGGATTGATCTCGAGGGAGAGAACACGGCATAAGCATATCCTTCTGGCGCTCCGCGCGGATTTCTCGGATCCGCGCTGGGCCCCCCCCCTCCCCGGCGGCGTCTCCGCCGCCCCTGGCGGGCGCCAGGGAGGAGGGTCCAGCGTGGATCCAAGAAACCCGCGCGGAGCGCTCAAGGTTTGCATGTTTATGCCGTTCTTTCTTCTTCCTCCGTGATCGTCGCGCCCCCGCGAGCGACCTGGGCAGTTCGTGGCTCGTCCTTCAGGGTCCACCCCACTTCCTGGCCCATGTTCTGGGGCCCCATCTGGTTCCGACACCCCGGCCGCCTCCAGCGGTCGGGGACTTTGGCCTCTCGTGCCGTTCCGCCGGTTTGGGCCCACCACGCCTCGGCGCGACACGCTGCCCACGTCCCCACCCCCCGGGCCTCAAGTCCCGAGCCTTTTCCTGGCCTCCCGCCCCGCGGAGCGGAGCGGCACGTTGCCCGCTCGCAGGGCGCAGCGTATCGCCGGGCTCGCCGCCGCGACGTGTTCAGCAAAGCTTCTCAACCGTGTGCCCATCTTCTCGGGTCTAGGCCTCCCACTCCCAGATGAGGTCCGAGTAGTTGGGGTCGGAGGCTCGCGCCGCATCGGCGATGCGGCTCGATGCGAAGCCCGCTTTCCTCCACGCCGGCGTCACCAATTCTGCGCCGACTTCGCGGATGCATCGCCGATACATTGCCAATGCATTGGCGATGCGAGGCGATCCTCCGATCCCATGTACTCGGACCCCATCTGGGAGGCTTCTTTCGGGAGGGGAAAAAACACACAGACACAATTAATCGTCGATTCACCAGAAATATGGGAAAATATGGGAAGTCGGGGGGAAGACAGAAACCCAGAAAATATGGGAAACTATGGGACATATTTTTATGTGTGTGTATTTCTTTGTGTGTCCTGGGGCTCCTTCATTCTTGTGGCAACTCAGCCCGACCAGCCCACCTTCCTAGGGTGGGGATCGGCCCTGCGCAGCCCGACGGAAAGGGCATACACTGACACCCCCACCTGGGTGGGGAAGTCGGCCAGTGGGACCAAGTGGAGCGATGCTCAGAGATGGGTGACACGATGCTCAGAGGTCGAGTAGGAGATCGACTGCATACTTCATTTGCCCTAAATGTGCTGTTTTTCGCCGAATGTACGGACAACGAAGATCCTGTTGCGTAGATCTACGAGCATGATCTGTGCCGCCGCGCCGTTTGTTCCGACGCGCCGCCTTCCGTCTGGGGGAGGGCGCCGCGGCCATTAGGGCAAACGCCGCCTCGGACGTGGTTGGTTTGCCGTAGGGTTTGCCAGGGTGCCGTCTGCGACTCCTGGGGCGCGGGACGCAGGGCTGCCCGTGAGCTTGTCGTGGTGTCGGCTTTGTTCCCGTGGGCGCGTCGAGAGCAAGCGACGCAGCGACACGTAAGTACTTTTCGTAGAGTCGAGGAGAACGCAATTCTGGGTACATCAAATTCTGTACCCTCGACGGAGAAGGCTTGGGGGGCTTGAACTAGTTGGGGCCCCAGAGAATTGGTCAGGAGAGAGGAGGAAGCCAAATCCGCGCACCATCGGTCCCCTGACCCCTCCCTAGGTCCATCTGGTGCCGTTTTTCATTCCGTATCCGTGTTTCACCATCCCGCGGGGCCCGGAAACGGCCCCTGGAGGCGGGAAAAAGGGGGAACACCTTCCCGACCCCAGCGCCTCGAACTGGCTCCGCCAGTGCTGAGCCACATCGGGCCCCCAGACTCAAGAGTGAAAGAAAGACCTACACATCGTTCGTTTCTTATTATTCGAGAGTTCTTTGAGTTAATTGGGGCCAAGATCCTTTCATTTATAATTATTCTATCCTGGGCCTCTTCCTGGCCACTAGTGGGCCAGGAACAATTAGTAACGAGCACAATTAGAAATGAGCACGACTAGAAATGAACGACGTGTACACATACTTGAACCCACGCTAGTTACGAGAGTACGCATCGCGCGAACGTTCGTATCACGAGGCTGGTCTCGCGGACTGGAAGGCCGGATTCATGTACGTGGTTGGGCGCGTGCGTCGCTCGTGGGCTCCCTGCCCCCGAGATCCTACGTAGCGAAACAAAATGCAGCATCGTAAAGCATCACGCCCAGAGCCCTAGACACCATCTTTCTGCTTCAGTTGTTCGAGCCAGACCGGTCTGTGAGGGTTCCGGGGTCCGAAACCCGGCGAAAACGCCTTCCTCGAACAACAATTGAATGTGAGGACCTCAGGGTTTGTGGGCTCCCTACAGATCGACTGCACGTAAGAGTGACCCTTCGCAGGAGTGACCTTTGGTGCGGGCTCACCGAAGCCTTCGCGATCGCTGAGCCCCATGCGGTAGCAGCGGCCTGCCCGCTTGGGCTTGGCCTCGAGCCTTCCAACCAAATGGCGCGCACCGAAGGTCACTCTTACCCAGGGCCGCTCTTGCGTCTGGCCGAGCAGACGATTCCAGTCTGCAAGTAGTCGATCTCCTGCGCGAAGCGGAGGAGGCCGATCCTCCTCCTCCTCCTCCTCCTCCTCCTCCTCCTCCTCCTCCTCCTCCTCCCCGTCCTCCTCCTCCTCCTCCGCCTCCGCCTCGTCCGGAGGAGGCCGAGGGCCACGGCGGGGCCGCGTGACCGCTCGGCTCCCCGCGGGGCGCAGCCCGCTCGCCTCGCCCGTGCCCCCCCCCCCCCTGCCTCGGGCGCCGCGCGCCCCAGGGCGCCCCGCCCTCGGAGGGGGGGAGGGGCGTCGGCGCCTCGCCCTTTGGAGAGCTCCCCGGACAGGATCGCGCCGTGAAGGGAGGAGGGACGGATGTTTTTCCCCGTGTTCGGCCCTGGGGGGCCCTCGTAGTGTGGGGTCGATGTTTCAGCATCTGCTTGATTGTGCTTAGGCTGCGTTTAAGGTTTCGTGCAAATGCGCCTGTAGGAGGACACGCCCGACCTAAGGCTCGAGACGAAGAGCCGGTCCAGGGGACAGGGTCGGGAGCCCAAAATGTCGCATCTCTGGGCCCGCGTCACCACGGCCAGATTCTGGTCGAGGTTCTGGCCAGAAGGCGCCCCAGGAGAGGTCCGTGGCGCATCTGCTGGCCCCCCCCAACGTATGTTGACAGATCCGCCAGGGAGGTGTTTCGTCGTTCTTGGCCTTTGGGGGCCCTTGCCGGGCCCCAGGGGCCGCCGAAGAGCGACTTCTTGGGGTGCAGAGCTGGCCCCAGGGAAGGGGTCGGGATGTCCAAGGGGGCCCCGTAGGGAGGAAAGCAGTGCGCCGGATCGCGGGGGCCTCCGTTCCTCTCTCCCCCTCTCCTCCTTGTTTCCCTCCTCTCCTCTCCGCCCCTCCCCCCCTCCTTCTGCCCCGATCTATCCGATCCTCCCCTTTTGACTCTTGGCCGCGAAGCCGGCGCCACAGGCGTCTCTGGGACCTCCGTTCCTCTCTCCCCCCTCTCATCCCCGTTTCCCATCCTTTCTTCTCCGCCCCTCCTCCACCCCGATCTGTCCGACCCCCCCCCCTTGGCGAGGCCGGCACCACGAACATCTCTGTGGCCTCCGTTCCTGTCTCCACCAAGTCCCAGTTTTCCCTCCTCTCCTCGCCGCCTCTCCCACCCTCCTTCCGCCAAAAGCTATCTGCCCCCCCCCCCCCGCCCCCTGACCGCGAAGCCGGCGCCAGGAACGCCTGTGCCACACGTGTACAGGAGAGAGTCTGGCGACATCACCCATGTGCGCGAGTGGAGCGACAGAGATGTTTTGCAGCTCCTTCTGCTCCTTCTCTGGCTCGGTTCCTTCCTACGCCTCTTCCTCTCTCTCTCTCTTTCCCTTGGGGTGGTGTCAGCTCAGTAGGGACGGCTTTCGCATCTCACCCTTGCCGGTGACCAGGCTCTTATTGCCAAATTTGAGGGCCACTGACCAATTACGCAAGGCGTTTCAGAAACAACCTCGCCTTCGAGGTATCGAAAGGTTGCTCTCTCTGCCTCAGTGGAATTCGGCGGAAGCGCGGCTGAAGCTGGCGAGCGTAAAGCGGGGGCGGTGCCGCCGGCAGAAGGTCGGCCGAAGTTGGCAGAAGTAAGCATCGGCCTTTCAAGAGATGAGCGACGGAAAAACGCGGGTCCGATTGCGCTGACATTCGCGCGTACGCTGCCCGCGTAAGGTCGCGCGTGAGCGCCTTCTTCTTTTTCACGCGGTGTGTCACGCTGACGGCCCGCGTGAGCCACCGTGTAATTTCAGTCGCTATGCGCTACGTCATCGCGGCTAAAACCCTTTTCGTCTTCGGAGAGGCCTGTACGGCCGCCTCCCTCGGAGTTCGTTCGTTGGAAGGAAGGGGCAGTGGTCAGAGCGGGCGCCCTTGCCATCGCGGCCTAACCCTGCCACCTGCTCGCCCTTGGAGACCCGTCGACAGAGGCGCCAGTTCTCTTGTTCGATCGTTTTTTTCTTCGTCGCTCAGATGCACATTTCCCCGCGCCGTTTGTCCCGGATTTTTTTGATTTGCGCGCGGGTGATCGTCTGCCGAACACTCCTGCCCGTGGCGCCGAAACGACGAGCGAGGGGCCCGAAGAAGGGCCGAAAGAAGCGAGGGACGGACCAGGACCCGAACAGAGCCGAGCGAGGGACCGACCCGAGCAAACAGGGACAACGAAAAATCGAGGGCCCGAAACAAGCGATGCTGGCAAGACTGGCGAGACAATTTGAAGCCCGCGTCCTGGCTCCTGGGGGCCTGGGCACCAGGGCAAGCGCCGCCTCGGGCGCGGTGGGCTCGCCGTGGGCTTGCCTCTGTGCCGGCTTCGCCTGCCTTGGGCACGGGACGCAGCACCTGCCGTGGGTTTGCCGTGGTGTCGGCGTCGTCCGCGTGGGCGCGTCGAGGACGCGGCGCGGCACCGCACGGGCGCCGACCGAAGATCCAGCCGATGTGAATCGCATGGGAAATGCCGACGGCCCGCGTAAGCCACCGCGTAAGGTCGCTATGTTCAAGTCTGAAAAGATGGTGACGATCTTTTCTAGTCAAGTACAACTTTTACATTTTTGAATATTGTAGAATCTTCGCCCAAAGTCCGCCTGTAGGAGGATTTGCCCGACCTAACGCTATGTGCTGTGTCATCGTGCGTAATACTCTTCTCTCCTCCGTCGGTCGGATGCACACGGGCGCCGGCCGAAGCTCCAGTCGGTGTGAAGCACCTCGGAGGCGCCGCGGTCGGCGTTGTTTCGCGGGAGCGCGCCGAGCTCGCCCAGAGCTGGGGGCCCCGGCGAGGGGCCCGAAAGCCTCCGCATGCTCCCCGCCGGCGCCCCTGCGAGCAGCGCCGGCGTCGAGAGTTTCTGCTCGCGCACACGCGAGGCGTTCCAGAGAGGTCCATGGCCTTTGAGGATCGAAGGGGTTGCCATCCCTTCCTCGGCGGAAGGCGGCGGAAGGTCGGCGGAAGGCGGCGGACGTCAAAGATGCGCCCCCAAGAGATGGACACTTTTTGTTGGGACCAGGGTTTCCGGAATCGGTCACATGGTCATCTGCGCACAAGAAAGGGGGGTCAAACGGGGTCGTTTGCGCCGACATTGGCGCGCAAGTTGCCCGCGTGAGGTGGCGCATCATCGCCCGCGGTTCCAATGCAGCGTGCTGTGCAGGCGGCCCTTGCTGATCGTCGCTCGCATGGTTTTATCTAGGGTCTCCGGACGGAGTCGTAACGATTTGACTCCTGCGGGTCTCGCTGCTCAGGCAAGGATCAGTGCTCCTAGCGCAAGGCGCAAGCAAGCGTCGCGACCTTCAGCCCGAGTGGGCGTGCGACCGTCGGAGACGTCGTGTCTGCCGAGGTCCTGGATGGCAGGAGAGCGCCTGGCACCTCACGGTACAGCGATATCGCTCTCCAGCGGCAAAGAGATGGCCACTCACACGGAGGCGGCGCGCGTCATGTTTTCGTGCCATGCAGTCGGCGTCCGCAGCTCGGCCCGTAGACGGGCCAGCGGCGATGTAGGTGACGGCGACATGTAGGTTTCGGTAGTGTGGGGGCGCGTAGCTCGCGCTTTCCTACAACTCGCTGCGTCGTGTTCGCTCGATCCATTCGCAGATTGGAGATACAGGAAAACGTGGTTCGTGATTCCGTAGAAATCGGTTCCCGGCCTCACCGTTATAGTAGGCAGCATCGCCGTTGGCCCAGCTTTGGTCGGCATCACTCTGCCGAGAAGCCCCTGGCGCCGTGCAGCGCAACGGTCACCAGCTGCACGTCGTGGGCGACGGGGAGTCGTGGACGCCACCGCGCGGCGGCGCGGGTGCGGCTGCTAGCCCTGCGCAGCGCGCAGTGGCACAGTGTGCGCGCAGAGTGCTCCGGCGACGGCGCGGCCCTGCGGAGACGCCGGCAGAACAGACGAATGCACCACCTACAATCGATCGGCCTCCCCTCGGCGGCACCCCAATACTATGTGTGCGTCGCTCCCCCTCCAGGGGCGACATGCGCACCGAGAAATTCCCCAATCGGAGCTTGCCTCTGTAGGGGTCCTAGCGGATTCATATGGCTAGGTGAGCTGGGCCGCCGATTTCGGTGGCGGGGCCTGGTGCCCGGGTGCCCAGGTGCCCAGGAGCCCGGGTGCCCGGATGCCCGGGGGTGCCCGGATACCCGGGTGCCCTGGTGCCTTGGTGCCTGGGTGCCCGGGTACCCGGGTGCCCAGGTGCCCAGGTGCCCAGGTGCCCGATGGCATTATAGCCCTATAGCCCGATAGCCTTATATTATTATAGCCCTATAGCCCCATAGCCATATAGTCCTATAGCCCCAATAACCTTATTGCCCTATAATCAAATAGCCCTATAGCCCTATAGCCCTATAGCCTTATAGCCTTATAGCCCTATAGCTCTGTAGCCCTATAGCCCTGTGGCCCTATAGACCTATAGCCCCATAGCCCTATAGCTCTATAGCCCCAATAGCCCGATTGCACTATAACCAAATAGCCCCATATTCATACAGCCTTATTGCCATATAACCCTATAGCTCTGTAGCCCTATAGCCCTATGGCCCAGCCCTGTAGCCCAATAGCCCTTTAGCCCTAAAGCCCTATAGCACTAATAGCCCTATAGCACTATAGCCCTACAGACCTTAGCCCTATAGCCTATAGGCCTAGAAACATATGATTGGGTTTTTCTTCGGTATCATCTTACAGTATATGCGTCGTGGAGGGCATTTTCTGGCCGTACCGCTCGGGAAACTACATATTACAAAATGGGTCTACTATATGTTCGGGTCGGACGCACGCCTTCGAGGAGGACACATAGTACTAGTATTTCCGTGTGCGTCCCATCCCCAGACCACGTCGAGTCGTGGAACAAACGACGGGAGGTTTTTGTCCCGTGATTTCCAGCCTAAGACGCCACCTACATTCGATCAGCTTCCCCAGACCATGTCGAGCCGTGGAATAAAACACTAAAGGAGGTTTCTTCCCGTTCTTTTCAGCCTAAGCCGGCACTCACATTCGATCAGTCTCCCCAGGCCCCCCCTCGAGCTGTGAGACAAAAGCATGACGGGAGTTTTGTTGTCAGTATTTTCAGCCTCGAGGAGCCTTTGTTTGGCTTCAGGATCGGCAAACAAGGACTCAGGATAGAAACAAGGGTCATGGGGAATGGAAAATGGGTCGAGACCTCTGGGGGTCGAAGTCATGAACAAATCGTGACCTCAGCTGCCTCGATACGCCCGCCTTGATACGCAACACGTGCCGTGCCCAGCACGTCCGTGTCAGTACGCTGCGTGCTGGCTCAACGTACTGGCCCACGTTTTGGCCATTCGACACGTGCCGTGCCCAACACGTCCGTGTCGATACGCTGCGTGCTGGCTCAGAGTATTGACCCACGTTTTAGCTACGCAACACGCACGGTTTAGCTGCGCAACACGCGCCGTGTCCAACACGTCTCTGTTGATACGCTGCGCGCTGGCTCAACATAGTGGGCCACGGTTTAGCGAACTCGTCGCGCCAGATCTCCGCTTCAGTCCACGTGTTGAGCCCCGTGTCCAGTACGCTGCGTACACCTTAGGCGATGCTTAAGAAAACCCAAGTTTTCGGCCAGAGTCTCGATTATTCTTAATGTTTCAATGTAAATCCTAACATTTGAATAGACATTATGGGTCTGATTTCAAATTCTGAGACTATGAATTTCTTAACCCATGATTTCTAAAGCATTTCGCAGGGTGTATTGCGTGTTACGCATCGGGACGCCAAGACCACGGCGTCGGCGGTCTGGGCCTGCGGTCGCTTTCCAGGCTGCACGTCGACCCGCTCGACCCGATGCGGTATCGGTCCTGGCCAGTCCGGTGCGATTCGGTTTCGACTCGGCGGCGGTCCGTTGTGGCCCGGTGCCTGCGTCGCGCTGTTGTGCGTCCAGCCGGGCAAATGATTGAGAATCTTTCTCCCAGACATCGGGGCCAGCGTTTCTCAACCAGCTTGGCCGGAAGGCCGCCTCAGTTTTTTGGTCGCGGTCGAGACTTTTGGGAAGCTGGCCCAGATTTCTTGAATGATATTTTTCTTGATCGTAACTCTGGCTGTCACCATGCGGCTCGATCCGACGCGGGTTCCGACAGGGCTCGAGCCAGACGGTGCCTTTGGCAATTTCGTGGGCCGGTTTCGTTTTGCTTCCGTCTCGCAGCAGAGGCAGAGCGCAGACAGACCGAAGGACAGCGAGCACAGCACGAAAACGAAACACGCTGCTTAGCTCGAGCCATGGGTACCTCCTCCTCCTCCGTTTCCTCTTCCTTTTCCTCCACCTCCTCCTCCTCCTCCTCCTCCCTCCCTCCTGCTCCTCCTCCTCATCCTCCTCCTCCTCCTCCTCCACCTCCCTCTCCTACATATGGTAGTGGTGGTGGTGGTTGTGGTGGTGGAGAGTGGGCCTATCAGATCCGCTCCGATCTCCTGATCCGATGTTTCGATCCGAGGGCCCCCTCTCCGCGGCCGCCTCCTCCTGCTTGCTCTTGCTCGTGGGCGATGCGGGTCAGATCTGGCGCTGAGCTGCCCTGCTACGCCCACGCTGGCACGCAGCACGTACTCAGGGAGCAAGTCGTGGGAGCTTGGTGTGCCCCCTTGATTCCGTCTCTCGCGTCGACCCTCGCCGAGCAGCGTTTGGGAATCGATGCGATAGCGCCGACTCAGCGTCGATCTAGCGTCCACTGACGTCGATCTGCCTGTCGATTCGCGTCGACTCGCGGCGAGAAGCGTCGATTCGCAGGAGCCGACGAGATGGCAGGGGAGGCTCCCGTGGGCTGCCACCGAGCACGGCCTCGCCTCGCCGGACCCTTCTCGGGCCGCGGCCCCGCGGAGAGGGGGCGTGCTTTCTCTTTCCGCGGAGGCCCGGCAGGGAGCGCAGCGGTGCGGCCGCGGCATCCGACGGGGCCGCGCCCCGGCATCCAGACCTCTTTGTAGCGCTCGGACGTGTGCATTTTGTTTTAAGTCGGGCGTGTCCCCCTACAGGGGGGATTTTCGACGAAACATAAAAAAGTACCCTAAACATAATAAAAGAATAGTCCAAACATAGTCTGGGGACTATTTTCTGCGTATGTTTGACTTTTTGGGGGTATTTTTGGGTATTTTTCATTTTTCGTCGAAGCTCCCCCTGTAATTAAGGGGACACGCCCGACCTACATTTTGTTCTCGGCGAGGGCCATCGGGGAGCCTCAGGGAGCCTCGAGCAGCAGCAGCAGAAACGCGCGCGCGAGGCCGAAACAGGCGCGGGGCATGGGCGTCCAGGCGACGGCAGGGGCCGCGAGGGCGTGGGCGTGAGGCTGTCTGCCCCTCGCGGCTCTCCTCCGTCCGCGGTGGGCGCCGTTCTGGCCGTGCTGCAACCCGGCGTCGCTCTAGCGCGGCGGGCCGTGTCCGCCGCCGTTGGCAGGTGGCCCCTCCTCCTCCTCCTCCTCCTCCTCCTCCACCTCCTCCTCCTCCTCCTCCGCCTCCTCCTCCTCCTCCTCCTCCTCATGAGTTTTGGAGGATATGCGCTTGCCAGTCAGTAGGCGATGTGCGGAGGCGTCAGCGGAGAACAATGGTGAGTGAAGGTGCGCTGAGTTCTGCGCAGCGTGTGCTTTCGCGATCGATGCCAGTTGTGAATTGGATCACGCGACGGGACGTGCAACTTGGGGCATGCAGTTTGGACTATTCAATATAAACTGGGCAATCTCAGCTGCGATGCCTGAGACAATCAATCTAGGGCATGCAGTCTAGGACAACAGGAGGATTCGAAGCAGGATCACATTCGAGAGGGCACAAGGCTGGAGCCAGGCTCGTAATTGGCCTGGAGTTGGAGATTGAGCCGAGGCTGGAGCTGAACATGTGGGCTGGGGATCTCGGCTGGACCTGGGGCTGGAGTTTGAGCCGGAACTGGGGCTGGAGCTAAGCTGCAGCTGAGCTGAGGCTGGAGCTGAAGTTGGGACAGGACCTGGAGCTGTGAGCAGCTGGGACTCGAGCTGGAGCGAAGCTGAAGCTGGGGTTGGAGCTAGAGCTGGAACGAACATTGAGCTGAAGGTGGGGCTGGAGCTGGGGCTGCTGGAGCTGGGGCTGGAGCTGAAGCTGGAACCGGATCTGGAGCTGGGGCTGGATCTGGAGCTCGCGTTGGGGGCGCCCTGCCGCCCTTGCCAGGGCGCCGCGCCGACGCCCGCAGCGTCGCGCAACGCGCCAGTTCTGCGCCCGCCTCGCTGGCCAGGCGCTCGCTGGGCGCAGCGGTCATGCTGCGCGCTGCTCGTGGGCGGGCTGCCAGTGCGGCCGCCTCCGAGGCGGCGCCGCACGGAACCGCGCTGCCGTGGGGCCGCAGCGCAGCGGGCAGCGACGTGTCGCAGGCCCCCGGCCTGGAGCGCCGAGCCCTTGTCGATCGGGAGCAGCACGGAGTTGCCGGTGCTCCTGGGATGTCTGCCGCACCCCGTAGGCCTGGCTTCGATCCTGGGCTCGGCGCGTCCCCCGCTCGCGCGGTGCGCACCGGCCGGGTCGTCGGCCGAGCGGCCGCGGCTGCGCGGCGCGTTCGTGGCGAACGGCGCGCTCCGACGCAGTGCCGCGCCTCGCTCGGCGCTGTTCGATGCCGCTCTCACCGAGGCCGAGGAGGGGCGAGAGGTGCGAGGCGCGGAGGCCGGGGCTGCGAGCGCGGGCGAGCTGGTCGAGCGAGTGCAGACGCTCCTGGCGGGGGTCGACCACCGGAAGGCTGTCTGGCGCGTCGCCCGCTCTCGCAGTGCCGAGGGTGTCAGGAGGTCCGCTGCCCCCCAGTTGGCATCCGCTCCGAGCACTGGCGAGGCGTTGGATGGCCATTGCCACCCCACGCAGGCCTGCGACGAGAAGGTGTCGTCGTTCGCTCATCGCGCTCGAGGTGTGGTGCGCGGGGCATTTGGCTCCGGCGTCAGCCGCCCTGCTGTGGTATTGTGGCGGCGCCCTGCTCGCGAGGGTGCTCACGACCTTCGGAGTGTGGTTGCATGATGCAGGTCTTCCACGCTACCTGTTTGTGCATGCGATCCTAGGTGTCCAAGCGCACCGCCCTCACTGGAGGGCTTCGCTCACCGAAGCGTGGGAACTGGCTAGGTAATGGAAGCTGTTGCAGTCACTTGCCAGCCTTTCGCCCCCGGTGCCTCGAGCGCTGCTGCGCGCTATGGTGGCGATGTGCCTCCTATGGGACTGGCCCGCCATGGCCGCCCTCCTTCTCGCAGGGTTCACCATGTGTCTGAAGCCAGGCGGCCTGCTCAGCGCGGGCCGCTGTGATCTCTCTCCCTACCGAGCGACCGCCTTGACTCTACAGGAGAAGCGGCTCTGTCAATCCCCGGTCTGGATTTGCATGTCCTATCCGACGCAGTCCGCCATGTGCTCGGATAGAGCGGTGGTTAGGATATTGGAGGTGGTCTTTCAGCACCTTTGCCCCACCGATCCGCTATAACTATCGACCTTCGGTCCAATCGGCTTCCTCACTCGGTGGGACCATCTTCTTTCGGCGTTGGGCGTGCCGCTCGCCAAGGCGCCAGCGGGGCTTAACATGACCCTCGCCAGTCTGCCGAGCTCAGGCGCAACCTGCTTCGCCACCGACGTCCTGCGCGTCTTCACGCGCAGTCGCTTGCGACAAGCTTCCAGAGCGGAGCGCTACCTGCTGAGTGCTGCCGCTTCTAGCGTGCTTGCCGCTCTTTCTGAATCCGCCAGGGGCCGTGTCACCTACTTCGCTGACGCTAGCGACATCCTTGTCGCTTCGTTTGTGGATGCTGGCCCCACTGGCTGGTCCACTCAAGTCGCGGCCGCCCGCCAAACTCTTGACATCTCTTGACACTTCGCGAGTGCTTTGAGCCTGGGTACGGCTGCTGCGGCCTCCTTTTAGCCGCCCGGGCGCCCTCGTTGGACGAGGCCGCCTGAGAGCGTCGCACGGCCCGCCCGCGTAAGCCTGTCACACTTGGGCCGCCGCGGGCGCGCGCCGCGCGTTCGCCCTGAGACGACTGATCGTTTGCGCAGCGTGCGGGGGTCCTCCTCCTCCTCCTCCTCCTCCTCCTCCTCCTCCTCCTCCTCCTCCTCTTCCTCCTCCTCTTCCTCCTCCTCCTCCTCCTCCTCCTCCTCCTCCTCCTCCTCCTCCTCCTCCTCCCCCCGTGTGTCCGTAGCCGCTTTGGCTCAAGAGCGCTCTCGCCCACTCGTTGGAGGCCCCGACGCGCCCCGCGCGCGCGGGCCATGGCCGTGGATGTGCCCCGTGTGCCCAAGAGCCCCGACGGCGGCAGCCCCGAGGCGTACGACGGGCTGCTGACCCGGATCCCGAAGAACAGGAAATCGGAGGTGGATAGACCTCCTACCCTGATGCGTCGATTGAGGAATTGGCCGTTTTCGGTTCGCGAGAGGGCGTCGCGGCCGTCGTTTTTGCGGGCCCGGGTCCGTCGGTTTCGGTCCCGGGCCGTTTTCACCAAGGGGAGGTCCACTAAAGGGAGGTTTGTCTACCGCCGATGAACAGAATTGGATCGTCGGAGTTCCGCGCGGACCTCTTGCATCTGCGCTGGGCCCCGCTGGGGGGCGCCTCCGGCGCGCCCCTGGCGTGCTCCGCGCGCCGGAGAGGGAGGGGGGTCCAGCGCCGATCCGCGAGGTCCGCGCGGACTTCCGAGAGTTTAGGTGACTCTGTGCTCTTCTGTTCCTCCAGGATCGGCGCCATGATGGACGAGCTCGGGCGTTTCGTAATGGGGGCGACAAGGTGCAGTCTTCGCATCCCCCGGCGATAGCGGGCGTGACCGGGGATGAGGGGGGAGGGGGCTGGTCACGTCACGATTCGCGCTGGCGCCGCCTGGGAGTACTTTGGAAAGGTAAGTTCCCACATGGCGCAAGCGCGAATCGTGACGTGACTGGGCGGGGAATGTGGGGGGGAGGATTGGGGGCCGGTCACGGGCGTTACAGTCAACCCGCATGGTAAGGATGGGCAACCTTCCACAGGGTTCCCTTGCATCCTTGCCTCCTCGGTCCATCCTTGGCCCCTTTCGTTGGCCCCGCCCCGTTCGGAAAGCTTCGAGATGGCTTTCCAAGGCCCTTGCATCCTTATTGCGCATCCTTCTGATACGGGCCGACTGTATGTCAAGTAATGGAAAGATAAGGTCAAACCCGTATCTTCAACGACAGGGGTGGCCCTAACCGATGTTGACGATTTCGTGTGCCGTTTTCTCTTCGATCTCAGTTTTCGGTAAAGGCGGATTGAAAACAAACTAGGGAAACCGAACATTAAGCGGAAACGAACAACACTGTTTAGGTCAAACCCGTACCTTCAACGATACGGTTTTTGCCCCTCGATGGTCCTTCAAGTGGGCCTCCTGGGGCCTACCGGCGAGGGCCAGGGCCGCCAGGAGCAGAGCTGGGGCGCCCAGCATTGCCCCGGGAGGGGGCGGGAGCTCGGGGTCCGCGCATCGAAAAAGCTCGGATCGTCGGACCCAGGTTCCTCTGGTCATGACGCGGAAGGTCTTTCGCGGCTTCCAGCTTCGGAGGGCCCTTGCCAGGCGTCGGGACCGTACGAGAACGACCCAGGATGAAGAGCTGGTCCCGGGGAGCGGTCGGCGGCGAGCCCGGGGGGGGGGGGGGAAGTGAGAAGGGGCGGGCCTTCTCAGAAGGCTCAGAGCCCTCTGAGAAGGTTCCTCGGCCTTCCCCGGAGACGCAGAGCACTTCTCAGGGTGCGCGAGGGCCTCTGAGAAGTCCCGCCGCCTCCTGAGAGGGCCTTCTCCTTCTCATTTCCTCTCCTCGCTCGCCGCCGAAATGGGTCCAGACCTCGGGGGGTCGACGTCCAGAACAAATCATGCCGTGGGGGGTCTGGGGACATCTCGGATTGGGGGTGGATTCGAGGGCGACAAACGAGGAGGGATCGAGGGCTGCGGGAAAGAGGCCCTTCCCGCACGCCACGATAATATGTATACATATTTGTATGTAAACATACACATGTGTATACACATATGTCTATATATTTGTATAATATATATATATATATATATATATGTATATATATATAACGCAGACACAGACAGCCTCCGACGAATTTTACATGCACCTTCCTGTGTATAACATCGCTGGCACTCAGTGGAGATTTATACCGCCACCCTCCCCTGAGGTCCAGGAATAATCCAGTGGAGGGTGTCTGTGCATATTTTTTGTGACGGATCCCCAGGGCCCAGAGAATGGGACCCGAAGGTGCACGAGGTGCGCTTTTCCTCGACCCTCACCCCCGTTCCCACGCGCGGCCCCAGTCCTACCCATTCCCCAGGGGCAGGTTTTCTGCCCCAGGGGCCCGATTACTGTCAGGGAAATGTAAGACTCGCGTGCGCTGGAACTCGAGTGCGCTGGAACTCGAGTTTGCCGACGCTTTTTGACGAGCTTGTCCTGGATTTTGACGGTCCAGCTTTCGTCGGATGTCTGCAGCGAGAGCTCGAGTCAAATTTCAGACCAGATCTCGACGTTTTCCATGACGGCGCCGTCGGGCCAACCTGGGTCCCCCGAACCCGAGTCTTGCGTCTTCCCGAAGCTGGCCTCCGGGGCACCAAGCGTTCCATGTCGTAAGACCTTGTGCAATGCTTGTGACGTCGCTCTCAGGGTTTCGACCGCTTCCCCCGGGGCCAGATTCTCATCCCGAGCTGTTTTTTGACGGCTCCGAGGCCACAAACTGGCCCCCAGAAGCCGAACACGACGACAAATCGGCCTCACGACACTCGTGGCAACGCTTCGATAGGAGGGTTAGATCCTGAGATCCGACGTTGCGAGCAACATTGCAACATCGGCAAATCTCACAACCAGAGCCCTAGACCCTAACTTTTTGCTGCATTTTTCGAGCCTGGTAAATATGTGAGGGTCCGGGGGCCCGAAACCATACGAAAGCGCCCGACTCAAGAATTGCGCGCCAGAGTCGCAGGGACTGCCCCCCATTATAAGCGACGCCCGACCAGCACCACAGACGCATGGTCGGGGACATCGAGCGGCTGCTCGAGGGCCAGGACTCCATGCCTCCCAAACGGGGTCCCAGTAGATGGGGTCGGGGGCTCGCACCGCATCGCCGATGCATCCGCGATGCGGCTGGGTGTGTCGCCGATGCACCGCCGACGTCGCCGATGCATCGGTGATGCATCGGCGATGCAGCGCGATCCTCCGACCCCATCTGCGCCTGGGAACTGTTGGACAACGCGCCGCTCTGCTGGTTCTGGCCCACCGCGCTCCGGCGCGACTCTCCATCCACTTCCTGGTCCCGAGGCGCCGACGTCCCGAGCGCGTCCCGGCCTCCCGCCCCGCGGAGTGGAGCTGCACGCTACCCGCTCGCAGGGCACAGCGTGGCGCTGGGGCCGCCGCGGCGACGCGCGGAGCAGCAGTTGCCGGCCGTCCTCGGACCTTCTCTGGGGGGCCTCCGAGGACGGGCCGCCGCGCTCGCGGCAGCCTGGCGGCCCCACCGGGCTGGGCTGCGCGGCGGGCCCTGCGGAGGCAGGGGCGCCGCCGGCGGCCAGCCGGTCCCCGCCGCACGGCCCCGACCCGGGAGGCGGCCGTCCTTCCAGGCCTGCCGGATCGGGTCCGATGATGAGGTGGGGTCGGAGGATCGCGCCGCATCGCCGATGCATCGCCGATGCGGCTCGATGTGGAGCCCGACTTTCTCCCACGCCGACGTCGCCGATGCGTCGCCGACGTTGCTAGCTGGGAGGCCTCTGCTCATGAGAGCAGTTTGCCCAGATCTCCGACGATATGTGTGTATGTATGTGTGTGTGTTGTGTGTGTGTGTGTGTGTTGTGTGTGTTGTGTGTTGTGTGTTGTGTGTTGTGTGTTGTGTGTTGTGTGTTGTGTGTTGTGTGTTGTGTGTTGTGTGTTGTGTGTTGTGTGTTGTGTGTGTGTTGTGTGTGTGCGTGTGTGTGTGTGTGTGTGTTGTGTGTGTTGTGTGTGTGTGTTGTGTGTGTGTTGTGTGTGTGTGCGTGTGTGTGTGTGTTGTGTGTGTGTGTTGTGTGTGTGTGTGTGTGTTGTGTGTGTGTTGTGTGTGTGTGTGTGTGTGTGCGTTGGGCCCAGGTCGGGCCCAAATCGGATCGGCCGTTCCGGGTGGTGTTCCAGCTTCGGGTTGGTTTTCAACGGCTGCGCCTCGTCGAGAGCGAGGGGGAGGGAGGGCGAGGAGGGGAGCATATGAGAATGCGGGCGAGAGGAGGGGAAGGACGGGGAGGGGGGCGACGATGGGGAGGGCGAGGACGGGACCACGAGGAGGAGAGGAGGGAGAGCGAGGAGGAGGAGGGCGAGGAGGGGAAGGGCGAGGAGGGGAGGGACGACTGTTCCCAGCCGAGAGCTGAGGGGGGTGGAGGGCCCCCCATCATTCAAGACCTTCTGACGTTGGGGAGAAGGGGAAAGGCATCTTAGGAGGAGGCTGATTCTTAGAAGGCGCGGGCCTGTAATTCGCATCTGTAAATGTAAGGCCGTCGCCT
Organism: Prorocentrum cordatum; assembly: GCA_963575745.1. Lineage (NCBI taxonomy): Eukaryota > Dinophyceae > Prorocentrales > Prorocentraceae > Prorocentrum > Prorocentrum cordatum. Next base: position 35,085 of record CAUYUJ010016651.1, on the reverse strand, counting down.
TCTAAGAAGCAGCCTCCTCCTCAGAAGCCTCCCCCCTTCCCCCTACCCTTAATTCGGGCATGCATGCCCCTCTACAGGAGGAATGTTCGGGAATAGTAACAAATAGTCTGGTGACGAGTTTTCCTGTATTTTTGACTACGTTTGGTTATGCTTCGACTATTTTCTATTGCTCTTCCAAAAATCTGCCTGCAGGAGGACATGCCCGACCTAACCCTACCCGCCTGTGAACGCGCCTCATCCTAAGCCTTCCCCCCCTCCCCCTATCCCTTCGCCTCCTCCACCGCCACCTCCTCGTCTTCCTCTTCCTCCTCCTCCTTCCTCCTCCTTCCTCCTCCTTCGGTGATGGAGTGATTGGTGTGCTGAATCCGTATCTCGAGGAGCTCGTGCGCTGCACCGGCTCACCAAGGTCAAGGCAATTCCAGAGCCAGCCCAGTGCCAAAGGCCTGTTGTTTCTGGGAGCCCCATTGCCATAGTCGAAGAGGAAGTTGAAATGTACAAGAAGCTATGGAAGGCAAGCAGTGAAACACCATACGCATGGGTGCCAGATCGTACCACTTGCCCTGTCCTCGAGCCTGACATGATCAGAACGATCGCCAAGACGTTCTCTGCGGGCACGTCGGCCAGGGTTGGAGGTGCTCAGTCTCATATGGCAGTGTTCGGAGGCACTACTTCCCAAATAGTTGTGCTGGATTCAGATGCCGATGGTAGGCAAACCATCATGTGGAAACAGTCATGATTCTCTATGCTGGTATTTATCGCATATGGCAGAGAGCCCGCCGATGGATGGTATCAGGTATCAGTCAGCAGCTTTCGAGAAGATACAGGGGAGCGGCGAAAGGCCGCTCTGCCCTAGACGGTGCTTGGCTTCAAGCTGCTCGTGCTGAAAGCGATCGAGCACGGCAGCGACACCATCTCATGAGGGTTATCGATTGGTCAAAATTCTATGAATCCATACCACTGGATACATTAAGAGTGAAGTTTCTCAAGCTTGGTGTGCTTGCTCAAGTTAGCCCGCTAGGGGATGTCTACAACGATTTGGCCACCAACGTTCATGCACACGTTGAGCTCGACGAGTACATATCAAGATGCCCAGCGGTTGCTCTCCTGAGCTACATCGACGATGCTGCGATACGTACTGGCTCGAATGATGTGGAGATGGCGATCAAGGCTGCAGTTAATGCGATGGCGGAATTTCAACGTACTTCCGAGAAGCTGTCAGCTGTGCTCAACTTCGAGAGGATTGGTCTGCTGGCGTCATCCAAGGAAATCGGCACTGCTGCGCTCGACATGCTAGGATGGCCGCACTCGATCTTGAGGGACGGCGTCTCTTACTTCGGCGTCGACGAGGCAGCTGGAGCCAGGCGCAGTGCTGTAGGAGCCAGAGTGAAGCAGGCCAGGCGCTTCACAGGAATGAAGGTGAGAATCCGCAAAGCCAAGTTTTTTTTCGGAAACGGTTCAAGGGCAGGACAGAAGCCCCCTTTTCCAGGATTTGCCGCGCTGGGGTTGAAGTCCTAGGCCTGAGCCAGGCCGAGTGGGCTTCCCACCAGCGAATGATTTGCAGCTCGGACGCCCCACGCCATGAAGGTGTCTCTCTGGCAGCTAAACTCGTTCTTCTCGGGGGCAAGAGTTCTCGGCTGGCGGTTGCCCCTGCTACCCACAGGTGTAGAATGCCTTGCATAGCCTCCACCCAGCCCGAGAGAGCACTAGCCAGTAGGGTTGAGCTTCTTAGGCTCTGGGACTCGGCCCAGCCTCTGCAGGGTGGTCCTTGGAGCTCCTCCCGCGGCCCGATTCGTAGAGCGGTACTAGTGCTCCAGCGGGCTGGCTGGGAAGTGTTAGGCCCCGTTGAATGAAACGATCACAACGGTTTAACCGTGATGGTAGATCAGACTCCCCCGTCTCTGCTGGCTGACATGATTGATATCGGGATCCAACGCCAGCATGAGATGCCGTTCGCGGCGAAGTTAGGCCACCCCCCGGGGCACAGGGCCACCTGGGATCTCGCGCGGGATCGGTTGGGGCCAAGAGCCAAGGGATTCGGTAGACACGCCAAGTTGTCAGTGGAATTTTGTGGGTGCAATGGGGTGTGGACCAATGATCGGGGTCGTCGTTCGGGTTGCGCGACGGACGGTTTGTGCGAGTGCGGACAGGTCGACACACGCCACCACAGGCTCTACACATGCACACGCAGAGATGTCCAGATAGCTATAAATGAATCGGGTGCCACGCCCGAGCATGTCCAGGCGGCGCTCGAAGATCCTGATAGTGAGTCGCCCAAGCCAAGTACGTCGTCGGAGGTTGAGCTGTTGGATGTCTTGGGCAACCCACTAAACATGTGTCCTGAAGTCATTGCGAATCTTTCCGGTGATCAGGTGCTCCGATTGGCATCTGACGGCTCCATTTCCAAGCCTCCGATCCGTCCACTACAGAGGGCGGCCCGGGCTATAGGTGCGCTGCCCGACAGGGGATGGTGCGCCAGAGCCTGTGGCTGTGATGCGCGGCGTAGTCCACGGCACTTTTCCTCCGACCCCGGCGATGTCTGAGCATGCGGCGATTGCTCTTTGCGACCAAGTGGCAAACAGACCGCCCGTGCTTGGAGCAGATTTCATGGCAGCAATCAAAATCATGCAGCGCAGTGTCAGTCAGCAGTTGGCAGCCTCGTCCAAGTTTGGAGGACTTCGTCTTTTTGTGCAGAGCCTCGAAGGCGCGGAATGGCTCCAGGAAGTCAGGCACGTGAATGCCTACAGGACCCAAGAAGTCATGGATGCATCACCGTCGGATGGAAGGGATTTCCTGTTGCGAATTCGATTGTGGACCATCATGCAAAGAAAACGTCGATGCAGCGCGAAGGTGCTGACCCCGCGTTTTTGTCTTCAGTCAACCTTGCCGTTGACAGGGCGAATAACTTTGTCAAGATAGCAGCTGCTGTGCCACCGCTGTATAAGAATGACCTCCGGTGGCCCCGCCCTCCCCGCGTCCCGAGGCACGGCCCCTCCAGGCTCAGGGCGGCGTGGCATTCGTGGATCGATGGGCCTGCGGGGTGGCATTGCACCAGGTGCTATGACAGGATGTGCTGGCGTGCCACCCCTCATAGGCAAGCTGCTCAAGGACCCTCAGGGGCATCTGATCGTCGCGGCTGGACTTGCTCGAAATCCTGCCTCGGTTGACGTTGTGTGTGCGGTCCCTGAGAAGCAGACCTGTGTTTGAAGTGTGAAGTACGGGGGAGTCCCGTGGACTCCTTTTCTCTTGGGGTCACCCGTGACGCCTGGTGGGCGAGCGGCACGTTTGGTTCTGATCTCACAAAGACTTTCAGGGAAAGAAAACTATTTCTCCCCTCCTTTTTCCTGCTCTTTCCGCCTGTTTTTCCTCTCCTACCTCTTCCTCCTCTTCCGCTCCTCACTCCTCACCTCTCTCCTGCAATTTTCCACCTTGTTCTCCGTCCTCATCCCCTCTTCCTCCTCCTCCTCCTCCTCCTCCTGCTCCTCCTGCTCTCCCTCCTCCTGCTCTCCCTCCTCCTCCTCCTCCTCCTCCTCCTCCTCCTCCTCCTCCTCCTCCTCCTCCCTCTCCTCCTCCTGTTCCAACTTCCCGTCCCTCTTCTGACCCTCGTCCCTCCCTGTACCCCTGCCCCCATCATCCTCGAGCATCGCCGCCTGCTCCTCTCCAGAACCTTTGCTTCCCGCCTTTATTCCTGTGATTTAGCTTCCACCCGCTTGCCTTCTCTTGCCGCTGCTGCCGGGATCGAGCCGCGAGTCGCTGGCGGAATCCCCCCCGCCAGAGACGCAGGCGTCGGTTTGGTTCGGGTCTCTAGAAGGTCTCAATAGAGTGGCGCGCCCAAGAAATCCGATCTGAAATCGCAGACCTCGATCCCGCCCCAACTATACAGACCCCGGGCCCCTGCCCCGAAGACCTCCGAAAACGAATCCCCCCCGCAGAACCCAAAGACCCCAAGAATACGAGACCCCAGAATCCTCTACAGACCCCAGTAGAGAGAGAGAGAGAGAGAGAGAGACGGCCAAAGACCCCGAACCAAACTGATGGCTGATGCTGGGCTGCCCGCGATGCGCGGGGCCCGAAACACATTTTCAATTCATGTGGTCATGCCGCTTCTGTGGCTGACCCTCCGGGGCGGCGCCGCCGCCCGCACAGGGCCAGGGAGAGGCCGAAAAAGAACTTTCCTCGGGGAGGAGGTGCTATCTTGTCTGGCAGATTGTGGGATTGATACTACTACGAATCTCTCGGACGGGGATGGGGGGATGTTAAGCAATACGTGGGGGGAAACATGAGCGAGAAAGGGCCTAAATGATAAACCGCAGTGTGCAACAACATGAACATGTGTGTGTGTGTCGCGTTTGTCTATTTACAATCGTTCGTGTTTGTGGTCCGTGTTCCATTCGTACTCACGCACGTCTCTGCGCCACATTTCAGCATTCGTTTTATTGATCTTTCGACCTAGTCCTCTTTTTGTGTGTGTCATCCTGGGCGGGCGGCGGGAGGCACGGACTCGTTCTGGGGCATCGCGGACATACGAGGCCGTTGGCCTCTTGGATATTCGGCCAGGCCAAGTCTGGGACGGGCTTCGCACAGGCTGGACAACACAAGGGCAAGCTTTATTTCAATCTCTTGGTTTTCCGGATGATGCATACAGTGTGACAATCGGCAGGGTGTTCGAATTAGATTCGCCGATTTCTGTAGTTGGAGTGTTAGACCGCAGCGGTTGCGTCAAGGGTCGCACGATTCCAGGTTCAATATTTCATCCAGCTTGTTTTGGCGATGATGATGTGGGCGGGGCTTTTGGGAAAACTGCAGAGGGCCGTTGCGCTGTGAGAGATGCCATGTCGAGATGGGGTTACAATGTTGACGAGCTGTCCCGGGCACGTTCGTATGCAACTGAGTTGCCACTTGCTCAGGCGGTTCTTCAGATGCGTTGGCACGAGTTCATATGGCTAGCAAGGTGGAACGTGTGCCCTCCCATCTTTGAGAATTACCCTCCCGATGAGTTGATGCGAAGGGGCAGGCAACGTGTTGAACCAGCAATGTGTTGTATTTCAGTTGAGAAGGTTGTAGGGACCATGGAATTATTGAGGAGATGGCTTCCAATTGTCGCGGCTGCTGCTGGCTCGACCGCCGACGGTGACAGCGAGCGCATGTGCGCAGAGATGTCATTGCAGTGGCTGGAGAGCTTAAGGAGACATCTTTCGCCGCCCCCAGCTCCAAATCAGAAGTATCGCGATGATTCGGACAGGGCTTCCCAGATGGTCACCGCACACGTTATGCGCTCGCATGTCCAAAACTACAAGAAGATCGGGGATGTCTCGCGGCTCGGCGTGGACCTGATGTTTCCTGGACTGTTTTCGCAGATCTCACGTGCCAAAGCAAACCATGTCGTGCACAATTTGAACAGGGAAGAGGTCCGTTCCTGGCGCGTTTGCTTGCTTGCTGCTTTAGAGGGGAAGGCAGGCCAGCATCAATAAGGAACAACATCTTCGATTCATGCCCCTCGGACTCCTCGGAGTGGGTCAGGAGGGGGGGGGAAGGATGCGGAGATGAATAAGGAAGAGGAGAAGTATTCTCCTCCCCTGCTTTCTCCTCCATTCCCGTTTTGTCCCTGCTTCATTTCCACATCTCTCGTCTCGCCGCCCTTGTGCCCGAGCAGGCCTCGTAGGTGGGATGGGGGCCTCCCATTCCCACCTACGAGCCCCTTCCAGGGGGGGTAGGGGCTCAGGGCGATTCCACCTTGACGTGCAGCGCAGAACATGTTGTTCCTTCTTGGTGCTGTGCCTTTCTGCAGGTCTCGTTCGATGCTGCATATGCGCTTGCGATGCGCAAGGAAATCCGAGAAATGACTGGGGTCAGACGCTGGGCTTGGGCAGGTTCTAGTCCTCAGGCTGGGAGGGACTGGTTCCAATGCAGGGAGCAATTTGTAGACGTTCGCGATCTCAAGCAGTTGGCGGATGCAGTTGACAAGCTAACTCTGGCACAGTTCGACCAGCGTGCAGCTAGTAGCAATGATGTTGAGCGGTGGGAAGCTGTGATCGAAAAATGCATGCGGGTGCACATGAAACTTCCGATGGCCAAAGGGGAGGGTTGCACAGGGGTAGAACACTTGACGTCTTGCTTTGCAATGAGCAGCCTTTTAGAGGAGGGCGATTTGGTCAGATTGGAAATCGCTTTGCTGGGATATGTTTCGTTTACGTCTGATCTTGGGGTCGACAGCGGGGTACGTTCATTCAAAATCAGGAACCTAAAGTCCGTGCTGCCGACGTGGTTTCACCCTGGGGTCGTCGTTCCGGGGCTTGAACCAGATCTGGAGGATGATGATCGTGATGATGACGTTGATGAGCAGGAAGCGTTTCCATTCATGAGGAATGCGATGGACGTCCCTGGAGTCTTGCACGTGCTGTCAAACATACCGAAAGACTTAGCATCCGTATTTTCGCACTGGGACGAGCACTTCCAACAATTGAAACTGTTCGAGCAATTACTCGGTGATAATCAGCACCGGGAGCGCTTGCGAGCAACATGCTTCAAAGATGACCATGGCCTCAGTAAGCAGTTTGAGAAATTCTCGGGGACATTATACGACAAGCGCTGGTTCTCGGTGTTCTTCTTTGTTGCTCGCGCAGTTCCATTGATTGAATCGTTGGTAACAAAGTGGGATGCTCGGACATATGCAGAAGGTTTCAGCCATGACAAACAACAAGATGATCAGCGCAAGCGGTTCAACCATTCGGACGTGCGTGCAGTGCTTGATGACTCTATGTTTCATTCGTACAACCGTCTCGTCCTTGGGCTGGGGGGGCATTTCAAGAGATTGCAGAGCTGGGTGGAACGCTGCCCATGTCACGGACGTGCTGAGCGCAGGCAGCCTTGTAATATTGCAGGGTGCAGAGCTCCTGAGCTTGCAGCTGGCGCTCTGGGGGATTTTCACAAGGATACCTCTCACCATGTCAATGCCTGCAAGGGAGTTCGGGAGAGCGCGCGCGGGTCAGGGATGAGTATGTGGAGGGGAGGGGGGGCGCAATCTCATCGGTCCTTGATGTCATTCGACATGTTGTTTTTTGAACAGGGTAGCGCCCCCAATATCTCTCTCTCTCTCTCTATATATATACATATACATACATACATACATACATACATACATATGTATATGCATATTACTCGTAGTCTTGCCTGATGACCCCATGGCGCTAGGGATTTGAACGTGCCTGTTGAGTTAGCCCGGGGCCCTTGGGGGCGGGGTCGGAAACGTGGTCCAGGGGAGGTGTAAACGGTTTGAGTGAAGGGGGATCTTGTACATTGTAGGTGTGTGAATTCCTTCATTCGCTTCAGGAGATATCGACAATGGGACTCGCGCATCTAGTAGAGAAGTTCCCTGCTGACTTATCGGACGAACATCGGAATGCAATCGTGTCTGACTGGGGTGCAGCTACAGGGTACATAGAAATGGGGCTCCGAATGAAGCTTGCTTGTTGGTCACAACTCCCATGGAAACTAGCAGGAATTTGTCATCATGACCCTACTGTGAGGCGTGACATAGCTCAAGATGTATTGCGCCAGTACGACTCAAGTGTTGAAGCTGGGTTTGACGACGACACCCACCACCAGTTATCAGTCAAGTACTTGTCCCCGGATGGGTTCATTAACAGATACAGACGGCATGTTGAACATTTGGCGAACACGGGGGAAATGTCCAACGTCTTGGCGTTCGTGTCTCCCGAGCTGAAGTTCATCCCGCTTTCTGAGCGTACCGAGGGGTCTGGGCAATGGGGGGGCGGGGGACGGGCTACCTAGGGACACCGCAAGCAACAACCGCAACACGATACGCGCAAATGCAAAATTGCAAGTCATTGCTCATGCAAGCGCAATGAATGCAAGCTGCCTGTGTCAGGGTTCAGTGGAAGTGGAATCGCTAAGCATGTTCATGTGTGAGTGTGTGGGTCCTAAGTTGCTCCATGTGCATGCGAGTGCATGCTCTAACCCTCTGAGGCGTTGCGAGTGCTTAGTGCAGTGTTGTAGTCTCAGGTACCATAGAACAACCGCATGCTCTCGTGAATCTGAAGGTCGGCAAGAAGTCGGTTTCGCCACCGTTCGTGTCGCTGTCAGTGAGGATGCCATTCATCATGGAGAGGATGCATGATTGTGAGTTTGTGTCGAAGCTGACAGATGCTTACCGCATCACCCAAGACCCAGACAAATTAGCAGCTGAATTCAATTTGGATGGACATCCTGTCTGGGCTGATATACTCGCTTCAAAGGCATCCAGGCGGCAGAAGCTCGACGCATTATCATACTTACTGTATCGCTGCGATATCCCTGGGATGTTCTCTGGATTTTCGGCAGCTCGCAAAGATCACAAGGCAGAAGCTCGGAAGGAGGCTCAAGTATGCCAACGAATATTGCCTGCGCCTGCAAAGCCGCCGCTTTCATACGACCAAGTGTTCAGAGACAATGCGGTAGACCATGTGCAGACTGTGTTGGAGGCAGGTGCCTTTATTTCCATCGGGGAGACGCCGCCGGGTGAGAGACCGAGTCTAGTCAACATGAAGGCAGCATTGCTTCGTGTTCCAACAGCTCCACGCGAGGCCTGTGTTCTCGAGCCAGATATGGATGGAATTGGAGGCAGTAGCGACAACACATGCGTCCAGTCAAGAATGTTTTGCCGAATATTGCATACACGGCCAAAAAATATGAAGACCATTCGATTGCCAGTGGCAAGCGGAGGTCGCGGTGTCTATCAATCTGACATGGCGGTTACCTTACATCAGGCTATGAGTTCAGACCCAACGAAGCCCACAGTTGAACTTGAACCAATCTTGCATTCAGGATGTGCCCCTGTTCTACTGCGTGATCTTGGAAATCTGTCCCGGGATTCTTTCAAGCAGCTCGTTCATCAATGGGACAGGTCGCAATATTTGAAGTATACAGTCTCTGGTATTCAATGTGCGGCAGGAGCAGGGGCCCTTCAGGATACAATCACTGCAATGGTTCGTTCAGAAGCTTACCATCAGCGCGGGAATGCTACTATGATGCCCGCTGCGCTTTTGCCGACGTGCAACGAACTGGTCAATGCTGGGATCTTGAGCATGGATAGCACTGGCGCTTCGCCCGACGGAGGAAATGCCAAGTTCGAGCTGACGGATATGGGGGCTAAATCTTTGACTTGCTCGGTGGAACTGATTCGACCAGCGCCCATTTGTGCTTTGCGCACTGAGCTACCAATTCAGAACTGGACTTCGTTTGAAATGATTCTTGCCCTGGAAGAGCGAGGCTGGGAATGGAACGCACTACCGAGAAAGACTGAGGACCGCTTGGCGTTGCGATACGTGAGAGGCGGGGAGAAGATCTGGTATAGTCAATCTACTACCGTGGTGAGGGCTTACCTACACGCGCTGCTGGATTGCGATCGTCTGTTCCACATGGGCGGTGGGCTAGTCTCCATCCCGCATTGGTCGCCACGCCCAGCTATGGACTACAAGGCTGTCTTGGATGGCAGGCAACCGACGGATGTCCATTTGGGATTTGCAATGTTGGAAGATGATATCGATGCAGTCGAAGGTGAAGTTGTCGAAGGCCCTGAATTAGCATTGCGACCGCCCGATGACGCTAAAGACGAGGAAGGCTTCGATGAATTTGAAAAGGCGTTGTCGGACATGCTTTCGGATAAAATGCCTTCGGCTACATCTGACGAGGGGGGCCAAGAGTCTGGAGGCGACGCCCCAGGCAGCCCGAGGATTCCCGCCGACGAAGACTACGAACCACCGCCACTGCCAGTGCCTGAGGTCTCTGATGCTGCTCCTGTTCCTGAACCCCCAGGCGAGGTCCCTGACGAGGTCCCTGACGCTGCTGCTCCTGAAGCCCCAGACGAGGTCCCTCATGGGCCTCCGGTGCCAAATTGGGACGAGACCTTGAGGAGATTCTGCAGAGACAACCCATGGGGACCTTTCACGTTTACTAGTGCAAAGAGCTCTGGATTAAGGCCGTTTGGCAATATGCAGGCTACGTGTTGTTTCCACCGCTTGAACAGCAAGTCCAAATGCACAAAATCAATTAGTCTTAGAGCTGCAACTCAGGAAGAGCTGGAAAAATGCATGTGGGCCCTGAGGAACTGGTGCAATCAGGCACACGCTTGCGATCGACAGGACCCACATCTTACCATGCAAGTTGGATCTTTCCTTAGTTCCAGATAGGCGGATCATCGAGGAAAACAAGATAGAGCATGGGCCTGAACATCCAGTCAAGACAGACATCGAATTAGATGATGAGGTTGCAGAGGCTGCGGCTGAAGCTGCGGATGCTGCACCACCTGGAGCAGTTGCAGGACGAGGTCGCGGTCGCGGACGCGGTCGCGGTCGTGGGCGCGGTCGGCGGGGCCGGGGAGGCGCAGCGGCTGACTCTGCAGCTTCCTCGAAAGACAGCAGCTCCAGCTCGAGTTCGTCGTCCTCGAGCTCGAGCTCGTCGGATTCAGACTGAGACTACAGGGAGACACTGTAGCCGCAGCTTGTCATGATGAAATGTTCGGGGGCTGGGGGTTGATCAATCTATCCTTTACATTTGACCCTTCATGATGGCATGTTGTTGGAGAGTACCAAGTTATGCATGCGATTGTACACGATTGCGACACAAGCGTTTCGCATGAGCTGTGCGTCTGTGCTGTGTGCCTAAACTCCCCAAGAATTGTTGTGAAGACGTCATATCCTGCCTGGCATTCCAGGAAAGGTCTCGAATCCTTGCTTCGCATCCTCTGGAAGCCAGGGCGGAGCCCGATTCCACTTCAAACAAGCGTTCTGGAGCCCCAGGGGTTCCAAAATGCACCCCAAGGACAACCCCAGGCCCCAGCAGACCGAAAGGGGCCCCAACTGACTTCGAAGGGTCCCTCAGACCCCCCTGGAGGTGAGTGCTCGGAGGTGCTCGGAGAGTGCTCGGAGTGTGCTCGGACCAGTGCTCGGAAGTGCTCGGAGGTGCTCGGAGGGTGCTCGGAAGGTGCTCGGCGAGGCCCCGGGGCGTCTGGGCGCGCTTGGGGATCCAGGGCGGCATATGGCCAGGATCTGGCACGTTTGCCGCTCCGTGATGCTGGATTGGGCAACTCTTGTCAGGGCAGCGGCGTCTAGCTTGTCTCAGAGGCTACTTGGAGGCATTCGGGGCTGGGAGTGTCGATACCAGACCGAATCTCAGTATCCGAACAACTGCGCGCGACGTACGCGCCGAATGTAGCGTTCTACAATCACTTTCAAATGATATCGCTAAAGCTCTAGACTAAAACTTACTCCCAGGTGCCTATGTGCCGTGCGATGTGCACTACTGTGTATCATTGTCAATGTCACATCACGCTCGCACCGTCAGGGAAGAATACGAAGGCCCCTGAAGCTCTGGACTAGCACTGCCCTGAACCTCCTAAAATTCTGGGGAGGGCCAGGGGCTTCAAGCCACTACTCCTCCTTCAAAGGTCCTGCTCCTCCTCCACCCTCCCCTTCCCAACCAACCATAATTGTCCGTCATCGTCGTCGTTGCCGTCGCTGTCCCGCAGCCGTTTTGGCACCATGCTCAGCAACTGCTGAGCAGCTATACAGACAACTGATGGAGTTGGAACCCGACTTGGATCCAGTCGGTGCCGTTCGTCAGCGCAGGGGTGAAGGGAATGCGCCTCAGCCAAATTCAGGATTGCCCGAGGGACCGAGAACCCATGATGATATCTTTAAGTTTGCGGAGCACTTAGTTGAGCGCTTGGGTACAGTGTTCGCCGAGGCAGGCGACCCGAAGTACTACGACACCCTTGATGAACGCCTCTACCTGCTCGAAGGATGGTCAGTGGTTCTCACGACTAGCTACTCTGGAGTCGGATCGGCAGAGTGGGCTGCAGCTTTCTTGAGAGAGGCTCTGCGCAAGAAAGGCTTCTGGTTGAATTTTGAGATCTACAGCGCCACTGAAATATCACCCGGGTGCCGCGATGTGCTGAAGAAGCATGCAGACAGCCCCGCCCACATCTTCGAGAACATCTTAGATAGAATCCCGCCCAGTACCCTAGAGGAGCTCCGCGAGCTGCAAGCTTTCTGTCGATTTAGGGTCCAGGGCGGCATGATGTCTCAGAGTGAAATCAACCAATTGGGGGGCGTTTTCCTGGTAAGGGCCGCCGAGAAGCTAAAGGAGATACAGTGGGACCGCTCAGCAACCTGCATGTGCCACCAGTGCATGTCTCAGTGCCAAGTCGTGCCCAAGGTGGGTGGCAAACAATTGTGGATTGAGATCGGCGGGAACACGTGCACGCCCTGGGCCGCCCGGGGTGGCCGACTAGGCTGGCTCGATGAGGAGTCGTTGGCATCGCTAGCTTGGGGCGCGTGGATGTGCGAATTCAAGCCAGACTACATCCTGAACGAATGCACCCCGCTTTGGCCCGTGGATCGATTCTTCGATGTTCTAATGCCGAACTTGTACCACGTCAACACGTTCAAGATTTCTCCCGAACACCTCGGCGTACCTTGCAAAAGAATGCGCCTATACACTACAGCATTCTTGAAAGAGTCAATATCCGAAATCGTTTCGCACGCTCGCCTGTTCAAACGCACCGTGCACCGCAAAGTGTCTATGACGTCTGACATCTTCTTCCGTGCTCCTAGCGACGTCGTCGAGGCCAGGCTCCGTGATCTACTTATTCGGCGAGGCGTCGTGCTTGGAGAGATGCCGATCCCGCTGTTCCCGTGGCGTCATGCTCTCGGCTTTGGCAACCGCCAACGCTTGAAGGCGCATGACAACCTACGGGGCGGCTTAGACAACACCGAAGGCGTCATCTGCGACCTCAGCCAGAACGCATGGCACATCAAGAAGCTCTACCATGTCATTCCGACCCTCCAGAAGAATACCATCATTTGGAGTTTCCAGTCCAATCGGATGCTGTGTGAAGTCGAGCATTTTGGCGTGAATGGAGTGCCACTCTTCTGCTCGGACATCGATCCTGACTTGATGGTCGTGCCCCCTGAAGTGTTCCTCAAGATGACCCCCAACGACGCCAGGATTTTTTCTGGCAACATGATGCATATTCCGACCGTTGGGTCGGTTTTGGGAATTCTGTTGTTGTGCACAGTGCCAGCGCGTTGCATGCACGACAGCAGCGACTCTGACATGGAGGGTTGATCCGTGGTAAGCACCGTGCACCAGCTAGAGCGCCTGGAGATGCACTGTCCTTGGTGGTGAGGACCCCCACCCGCGAAAGCAATCATGTAGCCTTCCCGTCCTCCTCCTCCTCCTCCTCCTCCTCCTCTTCCTTCCTCTGCTCCTCCTGCCCCCTTCTCCTTCCATGGTCCTGGCCCCCTCGTCGCCACTCCCGGATGCGGCTCGGAAGACTTCGCGGTGCTTGCCTGGGCCTGGGCCCCATCGAGGGCCCACGGCGCGCCGCGTGGCTGGCCCCATGGACGCGTGGGGGGCTCGGCGCGCACACCTAAGAGGTGTGTCTGGTTACGGCCGCCCTGTTCAGAAGCATCCGTTGTTCAAGTGTGGATTTTTCACTGCAGAAACCCACGCGCAGACACCAATACAAGGTCGCAAAAACAGCGGATCTGCACTACATGTTTTGCCACGTGGATTTTGTGGAAACATTTGCATGCATACATAAAGTGCATTGACGAGCGCAGGTTCAAGGACCACACTTGAACAACGGAGGTCTGCGACAGAATCCCGGAGATCCTGGTGGAAGCCAGCAAGTGTCGAAACTGGCCACAACACCTCCACAACAGGCCGAACACGGAAGCATTTCAGTGAAAGTTCCCCCCCTTCCCCCCCCCGAGAGAGAGGTCAAGGCTGTCGCAAGTTGGCTCAGAAGTAAAGGCAGAGGTTGATGAAGTCTGGTGGAGGGACGCCAATGTGGCGAAGGACCCAACTCGTTTTCCAAACACTCCTCTTCCTCATAACAACCTTCGCTCACCTTCCCGCCCCCCTCCCCAGGGCGGACCTTTGGCGTAAGTTGTTCCTCCTCGTCATCCTCCCCCTTCCCAGGAGGCGTCGTAGATCAATCAGGCTGTAGCTGCAGGGCAGCCCCTTGGCTGCCTCCCAGGGCCCCAGGGGGGATCTGAAAGTTCAAGGTTGGTAACCCAGGCAAGCCTGGCAGAGTCGCACGATGTGTTAGAAACCATAATGCTGAAGAAAGGCAAGACGCACAATCGCGATCATAGTATTAAATATGAATGGCTCTCGTGCCGCTGGTGCTGCTGCTGCTCTTGCCCTCATCCCCTCTCCTTCCATAGCCGTTTGGGCTCCTTCTAGAATAGTTTCGGCCGTGTCCAGAACTACTGCGAGCGAGCATGTCTGACAACACGGAGCTCGTGCTAGCGGCTGACGGAGAGTGCGCCTCACTGGGCGGCGCGTCGACGCCCGTCGACGATGTGCCTCCATCTCCACTTCCGGAAGTATCTGTCCCTAGGCCGAAACCCAGCGCCAAGAAGAGGAAGGACAGGAAGGGCTACCTCGTCTGCCCAGGCTGCAACGACAGCTTTCCTTGCGAGCAGTTCGAGAATAACCAGCGCTTCGAGACCAACTGTAAGCGGCTACTCGACAGAATCTATTCGCAATGCAAGACGCAGGGTCAGTCGAAGTGGTTTTCCGAGCAGAAGCGGACCGACATTGGTGTGAAGGGCATGCTGGACCACTATCGCACTATTTTGGCTTCTACCGACAACAAGAAGGAGCACAAGTTCAACGTCGCACAGTACAAGGAGAAGTTCCAGACCAGTCAGGGCGTAGAGTATACTGGCGGCGGTAAGATGATGTGGGAGATGGAAGCCATCGAGTTCTGGGAGTCTACCCCTGGCGGGAAAATGCCTTGGAAAGTAGCCGAGGCCAAGTGGGACGAGATGGCGGCGAACTACAAGGAGATGGGCATTCAGGCCGACAACATGAGTCCGAACCAAGACTTCCCTCTGCGTCTTCGCATCCACACTAGCGACGAGGTAAGTTTCAAAAACACGGCATACCAGACGAAATCGGTGGAGCGCGCCGACGCTGCTATCAAAAAGCCTACGGAAGCTTCGTTCCTGCAGATGCGTGGCAAGGTCTTCCGCAACTTCGACAAGATGGGCAACTCTGAGAACAGCGTTGATCTGAACAATATTGCTACAAGCATGGTGGGCAGTGGGGCTGGAGAAGCATTCAACGATTGCGCCATGCAACTGCCCGACATCACAGTGCTGGGGAAGTCCGCTCAGGCTCAAGAGTCTGGAGATGAAGACATGGACGGGGAAAGCGCTGCTGGTGCCAAGGATGCAGCCGAGTCCTCCACCAGTAAGGCTGGTAGCAAAGCCACCGATCCCAATGCCGCCTCGGGCTCGGGTGGGAGTGCCGAAGCTGTCCAGCCACCAAAGAAGAAGCCGAAGAAAGAGAAGTGGGTTGACGTTGGCAATGCTGTCAACGTGGCGCGCAGGAACCTCCGGACGCAAGCTATCACCACGAAGGGTAACCTGACGGACATCAGCTCCAAGATCAACAACGTCATGACGCAGATCAAGGGTATGCCCCAGGAGAAGCAGAAGCTGTTCGCAGGGGAGCTGTCTCTCGTGGAGGTCAGGCTCAAGGCGATCGAGTATGTACTAGGGAATTCGCCCCCCGACCTTTCTGGATTCATCGAGAGCTTCGATCCCAAGGGGGGCCCGCGGTCGAAAGAGTCAGGAGGTGACGATTCGAGTTCAGCGGTAGCGGCGAGGCAGCTCAGCAGGATGCCCCCCTGCGGCCAGTACAAGAAGCTCGTCATCATTGATACTTTCGAGAACTTGATCGACGAGCTGGACCAGGTCCTAGACGTGGCGCTCATCAAGGACATCACGAACAGGTTTCAGACTGCAAAGCTCCCGATCGTCGACCTCCTGTCGGCGTCTACCAAGGCCTACAACGACATCAACAAGGCGATGAAGAGCGTTGAAAAGAAGAAGACTGAAGCACCGAAGGAAAAGACGCCACCAAGCAAGCCCGAGCCATGCAACATCTTCGAGTATGCTCCACAAGTTGGCACCGCCTTCGACACAATCCATGAGGACGCCGACCAGTCAGGTATCACGTACGACAAGCCGTTTGCCATCATTTGCGATACGACGAAGAAGAAGACGTTCGAGGACAAGCCACAGATCGCAGATCACGTGAAGGAGTTCCTGGCCCTCGTGACCAAGTACGAACAGAAGATTAAGAAGGAAACAGACAGCCGCACATCTTGCAAGGCGAACGAAGCTGTTCAGACGATCCTGATAGAGCGCATCGATCATATTCTCAAGACAGCAACCCTGGTAAACAAGGCCCCCGAGGGAGTGAAGCCATTCATGACTACTTCGATTTTCGGCATCTTGCCCGGGCCCGACAGTTTTGGCACCGAGAAAGACTATGCGCCCTCGCTCCGCATGGCTTGGGCAGGCTCTAGGATGGTGATTGCGACGCCTGTCACGAACCTGAACACGTACATGATCAACACTGCCAAAGTTGAAACCTCTGTGCTGCACACTTCGCAGATGGCGAACTACTGGAAGCAAATGTCCAAGGAGTCTCTGCAGCAGTACGTGGCCTCCGGAGCCTCCGTGTACTACATCACAGTGGATGCGAGCACCACCTACTACATGCCTGCAGGCATCGCAGTGGGCAACTCCTACTACCGCCTTTCATCCACCCTTTCCTTCCCATCTCCTCCTCCTCCTGCTTCTCATCCTCCTGCTGCTTCTATTTCTGCTCCTGCTCCTGTTCCTGCTCCTGCTCCTGCTCCTGCTCCTGCTCCTCCTCCTGCTCCTCCTCCTGCTCCTCCTCCTTCCTTCCTCCCTCCTCCTCCTCCTCCTCCTCCTCCTTCTCCTCCTCCTCCTCCTCCTCCTCCTCCTCCTCCTCCTCCTCCTACCTCCTCCTCCTTCTCACGATCCTCGTCCTTCGTACATTCCAGGCTTCATCTTCGCCGAGCGTGTGATCGGCGACTCGATCAATATCGGCTTCCGCCTGGGCATCGCCACCAAGGACGAGGGCTGCTTTCTGAGAGCGACTGCCATCAAGGCAGCCAAGGAGGCTGCTGGCAAGGACGTGGCCGCGTCTGCCGCTTGGGCGGATGCGCTCAAACCGTAGAAGTAAAATATGAGGGGCCCCACGGGTAGGCGTTTTCGTCTGGTTGGGGTAGGGCTCTGGGCTCTGGCTTTCCTGAGGGGCTGGGCGAAAGCAATTTTCTGGAGCTCGATCGGCGAAACGTCGAGGCGCCCGGGCACATAGGAAGGGAAAGGACGAGGAGGAGGTGGAGAAGAAGGAAGAGAACGAAGAGGAGGAGGAGGAGGAGGAGGAGGACGAGGGGGACAAGGAAGAGGAGGAGGAGGAGGAGGACAAGGGCGAGAGCCCATGCCACAGCCGCCGTCCGCTGGACTTGAGACCTGCTCAGAGTGTCAGATGGCATGAGCCAGCTGCCTGCTGAGCGTGACACTGAAACGTCGTCTTCATGCTCATCCTCCCTTTTGCCTCCTCCTCCTCCTCCTCCTGCTCCTCCTGCTCCTCCTGCTCCTCCTGCTCCTCCTCCTCCTCCTCCTCCTCCTCCTCCTCCTCCTCCTCCTCCTCCCCCTCTCCTCCTCCTCCTCCTCCTCCTCGAGCCTCCTCCTCCTCCTCCTCCTCCTCCTCCGATGTATCATCCTCCTTCTCCTCCTGCTCATCCTCTTTCTCCTTCTCCCCCCAGTTTTCGTGTTCCTCCTCATTCTCATCCCCCTCCTCCTCATCATCCTACCTCCCGCTGCCATGCTCCTTCTCCTCCTCATGTTCCTCCTCTTCATCCTCTGCCCTCCTCCGCCACTCCCTTCTCCCGCCACTGCCGCTGCTGCTGATGCTGCGCCTCATCCTTTCCCTCCTCCTATTCCGTTGCCATTTTGGATCAAGCAGTGCGCCGTGGAGGCCGTGAGCCTCCCAGCGCGCGGATAGCTCTGGCCAAGGTCATGCCCTTGGGAGCTTGTCGCCACGTCCGCTGTTGGCGGGTCCAGCTTTAGCGCGTAAGTGCCGCGCCCAGCTTCAGTGCCCAACTCCTCGCCCAGCCCTGTGGCCCACGGGCCACGTTCGACAATTTGAAGGTTGGCGGGCGCAAGCGAGCAGATGATAATTACTGCCGCCATGGCGCCTCGGGGCGTCAGCGTCGTGCCGCCGAACTCGACGGCACGCATTCCATCTTGGCGGTGTCTGCTCAGTTTGCAGATGCCGACTTGCATTATTTGCGCGCGCTGGTGCGCGCGCTACTCTCCGAGTGTCTCGAAGACACAGGCATCGGGAGTTCAACCACCAACTGCGAAGACATATCGAAATCCAGAGCGGGATATCAATCCCGATCGCAGTTGACATGACAATTCGCGCGGCCACATGACCATGATACGTCATAACCCTCCCAGAATTATAGGTAATGAGGTCGCGACGCCTATGTCTGAGACTTTCATGTCAGATGCGCCCAAGTCCAATGGCGCAGCGGTACTATGCGCACGAAAACTGGCGGCGCCAAGTGCGGGATCCAGATCAGATCGCCTCCCACAGGCGCTTCGCATTGGACGCAGCCCCTGGTGGCAATCTGCCTTCCTGGGGGGCCCAGAACTAGTCCACAGGATCTCCCCATAGTGTGAAGGGGGGTGCCAGGGCCGTGCTTTAAAGTCGGCTGGTCCCTGCGTGCGTCCCACTAAGAAAAGGTCAGGAGATTATCCGCTGTTTTTTCCATGGTAAATCCCCGGATAGGAAGTGCCAGGGGGTCCTGGACAGAGCTGTTCCCCTGGCTCGGCTGGTCCCTAACAGGCCGTCGGAAGGACCCCGCCATCTTAGTCCTGCGGTTCCTGACTCTACGGTGGTGAGCTGTCCTTCGGCATCAGGGGCCGCCCCTCCATATGAGCTGCGGTTGGCTGCTTTCATGGAGACAATATGTATTAAGGAGGCCGCAGTTCGAGGCTAGTAATTTGAACCTGAGCTCAGCATTTAGTGCTGTGCGCTTTCCCCGAAAAGGGCATTCCATTCCATTCCTTCCTCCCGCCTCCTCCTTCTTCCTCCTCCTCCGCCTCCTCACCCCCCCTTGTGCGCGCCGCCAAGGCAGGGTTCGGATGCCGCCACCCGCCGAGGTCCGACGGAGCCGCCCGCTCTGTGGCCGGCAAGGGCGGCGCTGCGCCCCTCTCGGCGAGCGCGTCCTGGCCGCGCTCCCCGCGCGGGGAGCAGAGCGCGCAGCCGGTGGCGCTGCCGCCGGCTCCAGGCGCGCAGCAGGAGTTCGGGGCGCAAGGGGCGGGGGTCAATGCAATCGGGGGCCAGTCTCGGGTATAGCCAGGGCGCCAGGTGAGGGGCCCCGGTTATAGTGTTAAGGCCCCGGAACCCCTAGATTGGCCAGAGTCACTAAACTTGGTTTGCCGTAGCTGGTGTTTACTCCGGAAGACGACAGTTCCGGTTAGTGGAGCGGGACGGGGGGGCGCCCCACAGGACACATCATTAAACCAGGTCCCAGTAAACCCAGTTCTGCCAACGCCCGACAGTCAGGGCGCCAGATCTTGCAGGATCTTGCAGGATCCTGCAGGGCCAGGGGTGCACTGGCCCGGGCTTGGGTGCAGGCTCCCGCATGACCCTGCAGGACCTTGCAGGACCCTGCAAGGCCTGACTGACCCGGGTCTGGATTGACCCTGGGTCAGAGGATCCCCGGGGAGTCAGGGGCAACGACCCTGACATCTTTCGAAGTAGGAAAACGCCATCAACAGACTGTTGGTGCTCCGCGCGGACGGCTTGGATCTGCGCCGGGACCCCCTTGACGGCGCCTCCGGACCCGCCCCTGGCGCGCTCTGCGTGCCAGGGAGGGGGGTCCAGTGTGGACCCGCGAAGCGCCCACATTTTGTATGTATGCAGTGTGTTTGTCCTTTTTTTCTTCTCGTCGAGAGCAACGACCCTGACGTCTTGGCGCTGCGTTGTCTTCTCCACGGGCGTTCCGGCCCGCTCTGGGGCCCGGGGCCCTCACAGATCGATGCGGCCCAGAAGGCAGCGCAGAAAGATGGGGCCTGGGGCTTCGGTCGTGCTCTCCCCCTCTTTCCCTCCCTCCTCCTGCTCCTCCTCCTCCTCCTCCTCCTCCTCCTCCTCCTCCTCCTCCTCCTCCTCCTCCTGTGCGTCACCTTAGTGTGACCAGCGGCTTGCCTGTCAAATGTCTCACTTTGCTCACGCACCGGCCGGTGCAAGGCTTACTTGACTCGGCTCGGCACTTGTTGTTGGCAGCGTCGGATCTCCGGGGACAGGGGGGCGGAGCCCAGACCACCGCTCGTTCCTCGGGCATTGACAGGTCGCCGCCCCGGACAGGTCGACGGAGGAAATCTGCACGGGTTCACTCGACACTGGCATTCGAGTGTGCCAGTGCTTACCAGCCTGGAACATATCCCTATCCCTATGCTGGGCACCTCCTCATCACGATGCCAATCTTAGGGATTCCCTTATTTTTTGAGGGCGAATCACTAAGATTGTCATCGCCTTTTGGCGTGTCAATCTTAGGGATAGGGATACGATCGAGGCTGGTAAGCATTGACAGGTCGCCGCCCCGGACAGGTCGACGGAGGAAATCTGCACGGGTTCACTCGACACTGGCACTCGAGTGTGCCAGTGCAGTCCGCTGCCGATGTCGCCAGTCGCCGTGCGCTTCGCCGGATGCTCTCGGGTGTCTTTGGACGTGGATGAGCTGCCGCGCTGATGCACTCGGAATGCGGTGCCGTGCGGCCGTCGGGTGCCCCTGGCGGCTTTCATTACAAGGCGCTTTGCTACAGGGGGCATCTATGAACCCCCGAGTTTCGGGGGTAACGTCGGATTCCTTGGCGTTTTATGTCGCTTCTCGGCGGTTTTCCAGCCTCTGGATGCTCTCCAGCAGCTGCGCCTCGTCGAGAGCGTTCCAGGGGTGCCCGAAACGTCCAGAACGGCCGCCTGAGAGCCGAGTATGGCCCGAAAGCCAAGGGGCAACGTTAAGGGAGGATGGAGGATGCTTGGCCTCAGGCGGAGGGGCATGGACCCCCAATCGCCCATTCTTCGCCGGTAGGGGCCGAACACGTGATCCATCCCGCCCAGGAACGTGCGGCTTCAGCGACCGATCTCCGATCTATCGCCGATCTATCTCAGAGGCCAGCAACACATGTGTACACGTACGCGGTCAGTTTCCCCTGGAGTGCGCGTCAACGCGGACGTTCGTGCAGGCAAGACCGCGGAGGGCGTACATGTACATATGTCGTTGCTCGCCCAAGGTGGAGGAGGAGGAAGAGGGAAGAGGAGGAGGAGGAGGAGGAGGAAGAGGAGGAGGAGGAGGAGGAGGAGGAGGAGGAGGAGGAGGAGGAGTGAGGAGGGAAGAGGAGGAGGAGGTGGAGGTGGAGGAGGGAAGAGTGAAAAAGTGAGAGGAGGAGTCGGCGATCTGCCTCCGACCTGTCGGCCATCCTCGGGGGCCTTGCCGCCCACCTGCCCGCGACGTATCGCCGATTTCCAGGCCCACGACTCCGTGCTTCTCTCACGACGTGGGCCCCAGAGGTCTCGGCCTCCTCCTCCTCCTCCTCCTCCTCCTTTTTCCTCCTCCTCCTCCTCCTCCACTCACCTCCTCCTCCTCCTCCTCTCCTCCTCCTCCTCCCCCTCCTCCTCCTCCTCCTCCTCCTCCTCCTCCTCCTCCTCCTCCTCCTCCTCCCCCTCCTTCTCCTCCGAGGCCGAAGATGGCCAGGAACCTCCCGCCGTGCTTTTTCCATGCCCCGAGGGGTCTGGGCTTCGAGCTCGAGGTTCCCCACACGGCGCAACGACGACGACGGCGGTGGCGACGACGACGGCGAAAACGACGACGACGACGGCGGCGACGGTGACGGCGACGGCGGCGGCGATGACGACCTCGATGGCGACGGCGACGACGACGAGGTCGACCTCGACGACGACGACGACGACGACGACGAGGATGGCGGAGGCCTCGACGACGACGACGACGAGGACGACGACGCCGACGACGACGACGTCGACGGCGAAGACCCCAACGACGACGTCGTCGGCGCCGTTCTCGACCCGGCTGGTCGCCCGGTGCGCAGCGTGCCCCGGCAGAGGAGAGGCTGGAGCCAGCAGAGGCGGCCCGCGCGGCCGAGGCTCGGCCGGGCGAAGACGACGACGACGACGAGAACGACCTCGATGACGACGACGCTGACGACGACCACGATGACGACGACGGAGCGGAGGACCTCGATGACGACGACAACGCCGACGACCTCGATGACGACGACGCCGACGACGACCACGACGACGACGAGAGCGACGACGACGAGAGCGACCTCGACGACGACGACGAGGACGACGACGAAGACCTCGACGACGACGACGACGACGAGAACGACCTCGATGACGACGACGACGACGACGAGAGCGACCTCGACGACGACGACGACGGCGAAGACCTCGACGACTAGGACGAGAGCGACCTCGACGACGACGGCGACGACGACGAGGACAACGACGACGACGACGAAGACCTCGCCGACGACGACGAGAACGACCTCGACAACGACGATGACGACGACCTCGATGACGACGGCGACGACGACTTCTACGACCTCGATGACGACGACGACGACGGCGACGACCTCGACGACGCCGACGACGAGAACGACTCGATGACGACGACGACGACGTCAACGAACTCGATGACGTCGATGACGACGACCACGATGCCGACGTCGACGACGATGAGAGCGACCTCGACGACGACGACGAAGACCTCGGCGACGACGACGACGACGAGAGCCACCTCGATGACGACAATGATGACGACAAGGACGACGGCGATGATGAGAACGACCCCTATGATAACGATCATGGCGACGATGACGACGACGATCTCGACGACGACGACGAGGACGACGACGACGACGACGGCGAAGACGACGGCGAAGACCTTGATGACGACGACGAGAACGACCTCGCTGGCGACGACGATGACGATGACTTCGACGACGGCGACGACGACGACGAGTGCGACCTCGACGACGACGACGACGATAACGACGACTTCGATGACGACGACGAGGACCACGACGGCAGACCTCGACGACCACCACGACTTCTACGACCTCGACGACGACGACAACCACGAGAATGACCTCGATGACGACGACGTTGACGACGACCTCGATGACGTCGACGATGACGACGACGGCGAAGACCTTGATGACGACGACAACGCCGACGGCGTTACGCCGACGACGGCGAAGACCTCGACGACGACGAAGACGTCGGGAACGACCTTGTTGGCGACGACGATAACGACGACCTCGATGACAACGGCGACGAACTCGAGAGCGACCTCGATGACGTCGACGCCGACGACGAGTACAACGACGACGCCGACGACGACGAGAGCTACCTCGATGGCAACGACGATGACGACGACCTCGATGACGACTGCGACGACGACGACGACGACGACGGCAAAGACCTCGACGACGCCGACGACGACGAGGACGGCGACGACGACGACGATGATGACGACGACCCCGATGACGACGACGACGATGACGACGGCGAGACATCGACGACGTCGCCGAGGACCTCGATGACGATGATGACGACGACAATGACGACGACGACGACGACGGCGAAGACCTCGACGACGACGACGTCAACGAACTCGATGACGACGATGACGACGACCACGATGCCGACGTCGACGACGACCAGAGCGACCTCGACGACGACGACGAGGACCTCGACGACGACGACGACGAGAGCCACCTCGATGACGACAATGATGACGACAAGGACGACGGCGATGATGAGAACGACCCCTATGATAACGATCATGGCGACGATGACGACGACGACCTCGATGACAACGGCGAGGACGACGACGGCGAAGATCTAGACGACGATGATGTCGACGACGCCGACTACGAGGACGACGACGACGACCACGGCGAAGACCTCGACGACGACAAGAACGACCTCGATGACGACGATGACGACGGCCTTGATGACGACGGCGACTACGACGAGAACGACCTCGACGATGACGCCGACCTCGATGACGACGGCGACGACGAGAGCGACCTCGATGACGACGACGACATCGACGACGACGACGATTAAGACCTCGATGACGATGATGACGACGACCCCGATGACGACGACGACGAGGACGGCGAAGACGACGGCGAAGACCTCGACGACGACGACGAAGAGATCGACCTCGATGACGACTTCGACGATGACGACGACCTCGATGACAACGACGACGAAGAGAACGACCTCGACGACGACGACGACGACGACTGCGACGACCTCGATGGCGACGGCGACGACGAGAACGACTTGATGACGACGACGGTGACGATTTCGACGACGCCGCCGACGACGACGACGACGGCGAAGATCTTGACGCCGATAGCGACGACGAGAACGACCTCGACGACGATGACGATGGCGACGACAACGAGAGCGTCTTCGACGACGACGACGACTACGACGACGGCGAAGACCTCGACGACGACGGCGACAAGAACGACCTCGATGACGACGACGATGACGCCCTCGATGACGACTTCGACGATGACGGGAACGACCTCGACGACGGCGGCGACGACGTCGACGGTGAAGACCTCGACAACGACGACGACCACGAAAACGACCTCGATGTCGACGGCGATGATGACGATTTCGATCACGACGGCGACGACAACCAGCGCGACCTCGACGCCGACGACGACGATGACGACGACGACGACGGCGAAGACCTCGACGACGACGAAGAGACCGACCTCAATGACGACGATGATAATGTCGACCTCGATGACGGCGGCGACTACGGCGAGAACGACCTCGATGGCGACGTCGATAACGACGACCTCGATGACGACTGCGACGACGACGACGACGATAACGACGACCTCGACGACGACAACAACGACAGTGAAGGCCTCGACGACGACGACAACCTCGACGACGACGACGACGACGTGGAGAACGATCTCCATGACGACGATGACGACGACCTCGATGACGACGGCGACGACGATGAGAGCGACCTCCACGACGACGACGACGACGACGACGGCGAAGACGACGGCGAAGACCTCGACGACGACGACGAGAACGACTTCGATGGCGACGACGATGACGACGACCTCGACGACGGCGACGACGACGACGAGTGCGACCTTGACGACGGCGAGGACGATGACGACGATCTCGATGACGACGACGAGGACGACGACGACGGACCTCGACGACCACGACGACTCCTGCGACCTCGATGACGACGACGAGAACGACTTCGATGGCGTCGACGATGACGGCGACCTCGACGCCGACGACGACGACGAAAGCGACCCCGACGACGACGACGACGACGACGATGACGGCGACGACCTCGACGACGACGAAAACCACGAGAAAAACCTCGATGACGATGACGTTGAACGACGACGTCGACGACCTCGACGACGTCGACGACGGCGAAGATTCCGATGACGACGACGACGACGACGTTTTCGACGACGACGGCGAAGACCTCGACGACGACGAAGATGTCGAACACGACCTCGACGGCGACGACGATGACGACGACCTCGATGAGGACGGCGGCGACGACGATAACGACCTCGATGACGACGACACCGGCGACGAGGACAACGACGACGACGGTGAGAACGACCTTGATGGTGACGACGATGACGACGACCTCGATGACGACGGCGACGACGACGACAACGGCAAAGAACTCGACGACGCCGACGACGACGAGGACGACGACCTCGACGACGATGATGACGACGACCCCGATGACGACGGTGACGACGGCGAAGACCTCGACGACGACGACGCCGACGACCTCGATGACGATGACGACCTAGTCGACGTCGAAGATCTCGACGACGACGACGAGAACGAACTCGATGACGATGACGACGACCTCGATGGCGACGTCGACGACGACGAGATCGACCTCGATGACGACGATGACGACGAGAGCGACCTCGATGACGACAACGATGGCAACGAGGACGATGACGATGACGAGAACGACCTCAGTGACAACGACGATGACGACGACAATGACGACAACGACGAGGACGACGACGGCGAAGACCTCGACGACGACGACGACGACGACGACGGCGACCTCGATGACGACGATGCCGACGACGAGGACGATGACGACGACGACGACGGCGAGGACCTCGACGACGACGACTAGAACGACCTCGAAGACGACGATAACGGCCTCGACGACGACGTCGAGGACGACGACGACGATGGCGACAACCTCGACCACGACGACGGCGAAGACCTCGATGACAATGACGATGACGGCAACCTCGATGACGACGGCAACGACGAGAGTGACGACGAGGACGACGACGACGACGACGACCTCGATGACGACGACGACGACGAGGACGACGACGGCGAAGACCTCGACGACGATGATGATGATGATGATGATGCTGATGATGATGATGATGATGATGATGACGACGACGACGATGACGGCGAAGTCGATGGCGAAGATCTCGGTGACGACGACTAGGACGACCTCGATGACGACGACCTCGACGACGACTGCGACGACGACGAGAACGATCTCGATGACGACGACGATGACGACAGCCTCGATGACGACGGCGACGACGATGACGACGACGTCCTCGACGACGACGACGAGTGCGACCTTGACGACGACGACGACGATTTAATGACGATGACGCCGCCGACGAAGACTATATTGACGACGACGGCGACGACGTCCTTCTCGTTGCCGGGGGCTACTCCGTCGACGACGACGACGTCGACGACGGCGAAGGCCTCGACGACGACTTCGAGAACGACCTCGATGACGACGACGGTATTGACGACCTTGATGACGACGGCTGCGACGAGCACAACCCGACGACGACGACAACGACGGGAAGAACTCGACGACGTCGACGACGACGACCTTGATGACGAAGATGACGACGTCGAATCGATATCGATGACGACGACGAGAACCTCGATGTCGACGACGACGAGAATGACCTCGATGACGACGACGACGACCACGCAACGGCGAATACCCTGACGACGACGAAGTCGACCTCGATGACGACGACGACGAGAACGACGGCAAAGACCTCGACGACGATGTCGACGATCTCGATGACGACGACGACAGCAACCTCTATCGCAACGACGACGACGACGACGACGGCGACAACGACGACAACGACAACGACCTCGATGACGACCTCGACGACGACGGCGAAGACCTTGACGACGACGACAACCTCGACGACGACGACGAGAATGACCTCGACGACGACGAGGACGGTGACCTGGATGACTGTGACGTGACGACGACGACGATGACGGCGCAGACTTCGACGACGACGACGAAGACGACCTCGATGACGGCGACGACGAGGACGGTGGCGACAACGACAACGACTCCGCAGACCAGTTCGACGACGGCGGCGACCTCGATGACTACGACGACGACGACGACCACGGCGACGACCCCGACGACGACGACGACGACGACGACGACGGCGACGACGACGACGACTGCGCAGACCTCGATGACGACGACGACCTCGATGACGACGCCGATGACGAGAATGAAGACGACTAGAACGACGGCGAATATCACGACGACGAAGACGACGACCTCAAAAACGACGACGACGGTGGCGGCGAAGACCTCGACGAGGACGACGACGACGACAAGGAAGACGACGAGAGCGACGGCGTAGACGACGCCGATGACGACGAGGACGACGGCGAAGACCTCGAGGACGACGATGACGACGATGACGCCGACGACGCCGACGACGACGGCGAAGACCTCGACGACGACGACGACCTTGATGACGACTCCGAAGACGACGTCGACGAGAACGACGACGACGACGATGACCTAGATGACGACGACGACGATGACGATCTCGATGACGACGGCGACGACAACGTCGACTATGGGACGACGACGACGGCGGCGACGACGACGGTGACCTCGATGACGACGACGACGACGACGACTGCGAAGACCGTGACGACGACGATAAAGTCGACGTCGATGACGATGACGACGAGAACGACGACGACGACGGCAAGACCTCGACGAAGCGACGACGACGACCACCACGACGACGATGACCACGATGACGACGCCGAGGACGACGACGACGACGGCGAAAACCTCGACGATGACGACAACGACGCCGACGACGACGACGAGGACGACGGCGAAGACCTCGATGACGACGACGACGATGACGATGGTGGCGGCGAAGACGTCGAAGCCCTCGACGACGATGTCGACGACATCGATGACGACGACGCCGACGCCGACGACGACGAGGACGACAACAGCGATGGCGAAGACCTCTTCGACGACGACGACGACGACCTCAAAAACGACCACGACGAAGACAACGACGACAAGGTCGACGACGGCAGGAGTCACCCATCAAAGCCTTGACGGGTCTTTCGCCCCCGGGGAAGGGGGTCGGGACCCCTGGGGCCGCGGAGTGAGAACATTGAGTCGGCGCATGGCAGGGCCTGCAGCGTTGTTCGGCGTCTTCGAGCTTCTTGGGCCCTCCCCTGGCCCCCAGTGGGCCGCCCAGGACGACCCAGGCAGGGCGCCTCTCGATCCATCGGTCCAATTCGACATCGCTTCTAGTCGGACCGATGCGATTCGATTTCGATGCTCCGACGGTCCGGCGCAACCCTCCCTCCCTCCCTCTTCCTCCCACACAGACGCACAACTTGTCGAGCTCCGCGCCGACACCGACTCCAAGGACCTCTCCCTCCCCTCCCTCCTCTATAAGCTTTTTACGCATCTCGCATTGCATGTTGTTCAGACCTTTGTGGGCCCCGGAAACGGCAGGGCCGTTTTTTCACCGTTTCCCAGAAAATGTCCCTTGAAAATGGAAACTGCAAAAAAACGGCGACCAGAAACGGCAAAAAAACGGCTCCAGGATTGGAACTGGAGCTGGAACCGGTCAAAAAACGGCGACGGAACCCGTAAAAAAGTTCAGACACCAGGTTCTTGTGACCACGGCCTCACCCACCTGGTCTTAGCTAGGCCCGGGCGGCGTCCGCAGCGGTGGTCGTATCGTATCGTACCGTATCGCACAGAGCTGCTGTTGCATCCGGGCGCGGCCGATCCGCTTCGGATTCCGGACCCGTGCCGCTGCGGCCCCGTCCGGCGCACACTTCGATTCGATGTTTCTTCCCGATCCGATGTACAGTCGGGGCCCTGAAGAAGGAACCCTTTTGGTTGGGGAGGGGCTCCGTGTTCCTTAAGTGTTTCACAGCTTGCCTTGGATTTTCCTTAGGTTTTCGATCGGAAATCGAAGTTCAACTCGTGGAAAAATTGGGGCCTCGTTCCTAATTTAGGGTTCCTTAGGTCAACGCCCCGACTGCACTCGACCGATTTTGCCCAGGGTGGGCCATTTGTCCCAAGTCGGGGGCCGATTTATGACCACCGTCCCCGCGCGTGAACCGTAGGCCGGATCGACTTGCTTGTGGGGGTGGTGTGCAAACATCGCTTCCCCAGGGGATGCCAGTGTTGTACATCCATCCCTTGATCCACGGTCTTATGTTGGACCAGCTTGTCTGAAGGGGTGCACCATGAACAGGGCCGCCTACGATCCGATTCGATGCGATTCGATTCGCCGGCTGGGGCCGCGATTCCAATTCGATGTGATCCGGCTCTCATCACCGGCATCGGCCAGGGTCAGCCGGAAGCGGGACGCGGCGATTCGATACCAATCCGATTCGGGACGCTTCGCTGGCGATTCGATCCGCTCTCGATCCGATCCGATCCCGCGATCCGATCCAGCGCAGACCTGCCATGACCGTGCAAATCCGTGTTCCGATAGGGTTCCCGAGCCCGTCTCCGCCAGGGCCCCCGCCCTGCTTGCCAAAGTAGGCGCTGGCGGAGTGGCGGCCGGGGCAGAGAGGCGGGGGTGGCTCGGTGGTCTTCGGCGGTGGCGGCACCTTCGAGGTGGGTGCCCCGGTGGAGAGGCTCAGGGACAGGCTGCTGGAGTGGACGGTCGTCTTCAGCGAGCACTTCGAGGGGCGCGTCTACCTGCGGGAGCTCGTCGGGCAGACTCTATTCGGCCTGCTTGGGCCCCTTGGGGTCCCGCTGCTGCGGGTGTACTATGGGACCTCTGAGGCGATACAGAACCGGCAGATGACATGGCCCTCAAAGTCCAGCCGCACTTGGCAGGAGTACCGTGCCTTGGTTTTATTTGCTTCTGTGGGTTGGTTGTCTGGCTTATCTTTATGCAGTGCTCTGGTCATCTGGTTTTTCTGGGCTCCAGAGGGCACGTCGGCGGCCGAGATCTGGCTGATGTGCGCGGCAATGTTCATGATGAACAACACCAGGGCGATCAAGTATGCACACTTCCCGCTAGCCTCCTACCGACAGTTTGACACCACCCTGCTGAGGCTGGACCGCGTGGTCTCTGGGCTCGTCCTGGTGTCCTGGCTCAAGCCCAGCCAGAAGACGATCGACGACTTCCTTGACCTCAGCATGCTCACGGTCCTCGGGCCGGTACCAAGGCACACGAAGCTGCGCTTCCTGAGGTGGCCCACGACCATGCACCGCGCCCAGACCATCGCCAAGAGGCAAGGCTTGAGCTCCAGGGCGATCGTGTGCCACGCGCTGCTCAGGCGCCAGCCGGCGGCCGCGAAGTGCATGCACTCCCAGGGCTCCAGGCTCCAGGCGCCCGACTTTGCGCTGGAGCTGCCCCCGGGCCTCGCGCCGACGGGCGCCGTGGAGGGCCCCGCCGAGTGCGACGGGCCCTCCTCCCACGAGGTGGCGCTGGAGGAGCTGTTCCGAGAGATCGTGGAGGCGGCGGTGCGCTGGGAGCAGAAGACGCTCATCGGCAGGGCAGGACCGGCCGTGCCCCTGGGCGCCCTGGCCACCGCCTTCCTGGGGTGCTTTGGGCGGCTTGCGAGCGGCCGGCCCTTCTTCGGGGCCGGCTGGCTGACCAATCTGCAGGTCGCGCTCGTCCTGCTCCCCACGTTGCTCTCCGGGGGCCCCTGCGTGGGCTTCATCTTCGTTCGGTAGCAAGTCATGGGAGCCTTGCGAACCCTCGTAGCTCTGTCTTAAGAACCGATTCGCGTCGGGGAGTCGATGGGGTAGCGCCCATGTAGCGTCGGTCAGCGTCGATTAGCGCAGATTTCGCGTCGATTTAGCGTCGAACAGCGTCGATTCGCAAGAGCCGACAAGATGGTATGGGAGGCTCCCACGAGTTGCCACCGAATCTTCGCCGGCATCCGCGACATGCACCGGCGCCTGATCATAATCAGGTGGGCGACGCAGAAAAGCGGGCTCGACTGCGCGGACATGCGCGCGTAAGCTGCCCGCGCAAGCGTGAGGTCGCGCGTGAGCGCCCTCGTTTCCAAGGTAGCTTACCGCGCTGGCGGCCGTGTACGCCACCGCGTCAGGTCGCTATGTTCGATGTCCGTTGACGGGCGCCTTGGGCGGCGACGTTGAAATCAGCTTCGCTTGATTTTGGATCGCATTTGGGCCGAACTGCTGCTACTCCTCTCCCTGCCTGTTGCTCCTCCTCGTCTCCCTTGCAGACGTGCGAATCCAGTCCAAATCCAGTCCACATCCGGTCCCAAATGTGTGTCAAATTTGGTTCAGATCAGGCCCAAACCAGACAGCGCCAGGGGCCACCGAGGTTCCCATGGAACGGCCACCAAAGCTACGGTATGAGTTCATACGGCGTTGGTGCGCCGGCGACGCCAGCGAAGACGTTCAAAGTTGAAGTCTGTGACGCGGAAATGCTGAGGGACACGGTAAAGCCACTGGACCCGACGGAATTCAGCCTTGAACTATCGGGGCCGCGATCGGTTCAAGGTTGAACGGTCGATGTGGTGTCAAAGACCTGTGCGCGCGCCGGCACCGCACGAACCCGCCGTATAGTCGGGGCGCTGAACAAGGAACCTTTTTCGTTGGGGAGGGGCTCCGTGCTCCTTAATTGGTCCGTAGCTTGCCTTATGTTGTCCTTAGGATTTCGATGGGGAATCGAAGTTTTGCTTATGGAAAAGAGGGGCCTCGTTCCTTATGTAGGGTTCCTTAGGTCAACGCCCCGACTGTAGGACCCGTTCCTGTTCGTCGCTCAGGTCGCTCACCGCGCTCCTCTCCGCGCGGTCGTGCGACCGCAGGATGTGGCCGCCGCTGCCGCCCGAGATCCGCGCCCTCGGGGTCCTGGACCTCACCACCCACCAAACCACCCCAACCCAACCCGAAGCCCTCAATTTGCCCTCCATTTTGTTCAGCCCCCTTCCTCCTCCTCCTCCTCCTCCTCCTCCTCCTCCTCCTCCTCCTCCTCCTCTTCCGTAGCCATTTTGGCTCAAGCGTTCGCACGCCTTGCCCAGCTCGGCCGTCCCGATGGCTGCTCGTGGCGAGGTTAGAGGGGCTTTCTCTGCCGCCGATGCTGCCGCGCTCGTCGCTGCGGCCGTCCGCGCGGCGGTGGACGCCCATGCGCCGAGGCGCACTGTCGCCGCCGTCACCCGCTCCGCGTGCTCGGCCCTGGCCTTCGCCATGGCCGCGTCGCAGGGGCCGCGTGACGCTGGCGCTGGCGCCGAGGCTCGAGGTGATGATGGCGTTCGGCCTGGGGGAGACGCGGATCCCGCGGTGCGGGCTGCGCGGCGGCGTCGCCGCCGCCAGCGCCGCGCGGCGCGGCGCGCGGCCGCCAGGGCGGATGCCGACCCGTCAACGGCCGTGGTGCTCCCCGCTGCGGCGGCGGCTGGCGCCGCGGCGGCCGCTGTGGCCACTGGAGCGGGTCGTGGGCTCGCGCTGATGGCCGTGGAGGCCGCCTCTGGCACGGTCGATGATGTGATGGACGACGAGTGGGCCGACGGCCTGCATCGTGCACCTGCTGCTGCTGGAGGTTCGGCTGGAGCTGGCGGCATGCCGCCTGCGGAGGCTGGGTCTGGTCGTGCGTGTGCTGGTGCGGTTCCTGCGGAGCCTGCGGCGGCGGCTGCTGGAGAGGCGGCCGCGGCGGGCGGAGCAGGCGACGATGAGCTCGCGTCCTTGGTCGTGTACTACGAGCGGGAGCTCCTGAAGCCCATGCCCGCGGGTGTCAGGGCGTTCCTCGTGGTTCAGCTGGAGCGTGCTCGCGCTGCGGCCCGTGGCGGCGGCCTTCCGCGTTCGTGAGGGGGTCGTTCGTGACCGGGCGGCGGCTGCGGCGGCGTCCGCAGCGGCGGGGGGATGGCGATAGTGCCCGATCGGGCCGTCGTCCCCCTCACGTCCTTCGCCTTCGGTTTCCTCGTTCTCGTCGGCATGTTCTAGTCCTTCGAGACGGTCGGGGACCTGGCGCCTCAGGTGGTAGCCACGTCCCCGCGGTCGCGGCCGCTCGGCGGCCGCGTAGTTCGTTTTAGTCTTGCGAGACTCTTCCCCTCGGGGCTGTCCTACCTACCTACCTACCTACCTACCTACCTACCTACCTACCTACCTACCTACCTACCTACCTCCTCCTCCTCCTCCTCCTCCTCCTCCTCCTCCACCTATGCTTAGCACGCTTGCCGTTTCACCCATTTGTCTAGTATGTCTCACAACTTTTGCCAACGCACCTAAGTTGTGCATGGCGTCTGTCTGTCTGTCTGTCGTCCAGTTTGGGGGGGGTCGGGGAACGTTGAAAGAACACATGGTGTCCGTACCCCCCCCCCCCCCCAACCCTGAAATTCGGGTCAGATTCGGGTCTTCGGGTTGGGTTGGGGTGGTCTGGTAGGTGGTCAGGACCTGGGCGACGTCGAGACGGTGGAGGGCTTCCGCGAGCTGCACGGGCTGTGCCGGGACTTCGGCAGGTCCTTCAGCTCGCGGACCTCGAAGAATAGAAAAGAATTTTGATGTCTCAGAGGAGGAGAAGGTACTGATACAGCTGCCTGTCCTGGAGGTCCCTCGTCGCCACGGCTGGATTCTCACCGAAATTCTAATTAGAACGCGCTCCAGAAGAGTTCCGGGGAGTAGCGGTATCGGTACCTTTTCCCCAACATTGGCGGCGAGCCCAAGAGGGAAATGAGAAGGGGCATGCCTTCCAGAAGGCGGCGAGGCTTCTCAAAAACCTTCGAGCCTTCTGAGAAGTTCCCCGTGACTTCGGAGAGGGTCCAGACGACTTTCCAGAAGGCCCGAGGTCTTCCGAGCCCTCTGAGAAGACCCGCCCCTCTCGCTCCCCCCTCTGGGCTCGCCGCTGATCATAAGCATAAGCTCTCGGAGCTCCGCGCGGATTTCCTGGGTCGGCGCTGGGCCCCCCCTGGCGGCGCCTCCAGCGCCGCCCTCGGCGCCGCAACGGCGCGTCAGGGAGGGGGGGCCAGCGCAGATCCAAGAAATCCGCGCGGACCTCCAAAAGCTCATATTTCTGCCTTTGGGGGTTGTTCGAGGATCGTGACCTTCATGAACGCGTTCGCGGCGATGACGGCGTGCATGATGTCGTGGGTGCTAGTGCTCGTGGAGCTCAAGGCCTACGGCTTGCTGGACAGAACCGTCCTCCTGATCTGCGTCTACTGCGTGACCGTCCTGGGGGCCTCCGTCATTGGGCTGGCTCTTCTCGGGGAGGGCGTGAACTCCGCCTCCGACCGCATCGTCTTCCTGCTCAGGAATCGGGGGACGTCAACTATGCACTTCTTGGTCCGCGGGCGCCAGCGGTCGCTGACGCGTTCGGTAGCAGTCGGGGCGCGCCACTGGCACACTGAGAGAGGTGGAAGTGAAGAGGGCGGCCGCAGGGGAGGAAAAATGGAGGATGCTTCGGCCGCAGAGTCGAAAACAGCCAGACGGTCAGGAGCCTTGGCGTGACGTCTTGCTCCGCGGGTTCTGGCCCACCGGGCTTCGGCGCGACACGCGATCCACTTCCCGAACCCCGTGCCACCGTCAACAAAGGATTAAGGGCCTGAGACAGGGGCGGCTCGTGGGCTCTCCTTCTCCTCCTCCTCCTCCTCCTCCTCTTCCTCCTCCTCCTCCTCCTCCTCCTCCTCCTCTTCCTCTTCCTCCTCATATTCCTCCTCCTTCTCATCTTCCTCTTCCTCCCCCTCGTCCTCCTCCTCCTCCTCCTCCTCGTCCTCCTCCTCGTCCTCCTCCTCCTCATCCTCCTCCTTCCTCTCCTCCTCCTCCTCCTCTTCCTC